>OX637401.1:25919279-25954279 GCA_951799425.1 Ilex aquifolium
GAAAAGCAGATGAAGAGAGAAAGGATCTCAAACTGCTACTCCTGGAACTACTCGTCGTGCTACTGGAACTCAGGGGAGGCCCAAGGTCAAGCAGGGCCCTAGGCAAAATTTTCATATGAGACCCTATTAATATTTTGTCTATTGTTATATTTTATTTTTAATTATTATAATTTTTTTATGTTCTAAAAATTATTTTTTATTTTTTAAAAAAATTTAAAATATTGATCAAGTTTTTATACTCAAGTTTTGACAATAATTTTTATTAATAGATAATATTGTTAATTCATTCACTCTTAGTTGATTGTAAATAAAAGTTTATCAATTTAAGTTTTCAATAAGTAATTTAATAATAGAAATGTGAGCAAAGAATAATTTTAAGATAACAAAGAATCATTCTTTACCCATGAGTAATATGCACGCATGAAATACAAAACTTTAATAACATAGACAATTTAAGTATAAATTATTTGGACTAAAAATTTATATTAAGACAAAAAATGAACCAATTTTATAGATTTTCACCATAAGAAATAATGAATATAAATTTTCTATGTGAGTGAGTGAAATACAACTATGAACACACCCAAAATATTTAGAAAAATTTAAATCAAAGCTCACAAGAAGGAGTAATTTTGGACCCAAAAAAATTAGATATTGATTTGAACTATTAAAATTTGAATCATATCTAAAATACAAAAAATAAAAATAAAAAAGGACTATTATTCTAAAGTGGTAAATTTTATAGAGGCCTCTAAAATTTGGGCTTAACCAAGTAGAGAGTAATTTTGGACCTAATAAAATTAGATACTGATTTATATTAATAAAATTTGGGCCCTAAAATTTTAATCATGTCTAAAATATAAAATAAAACATAAAAAATTAGACCTACAATACTAAAGAGATAAATATTGTGGGGGCCCTCTAAAATTTGAGACCCTAGGCAAGTAACTTAGTTGCCTAAGGTTGGGCCGACCCTGCTGGAAATACTGGATCAATGACAACTCACTATTGGGGGGCTATGACTAGAAAGATGAGTCTATTCGATCTGTCGCTTGCTCTAACGTGGATCAGTTGTATCTGTCATGAAAGACAGTTAATAGTTTATATCTATCAATAAGAATTTTTTTTTTCATATTTGTGCTCACCCTAAAATGAAATACTGGCTCTGCCACTGTTCTTCATGTAACCCTACCTAACATTAGCATGAGGTTTTGGACTCTAATCTATACTACTTTAAAATATCAACATATGTGAAAAATATTTTTTATCCATCTTTACCCTTCAACAATGCAAGTATGACACCCATATCCTTTAATAATTAATTGCATATTAAACCTAATTGATCACCTCTACTAAACCCACTGGCTACTGGTTCCTTTTCCTGCTGCCGTTAGCAACAACTCTTTTCCTCCCTGCCCCTCTCTCTCTCTGTATCAGTGATAACTACCCATATTCTCTCTTCTTTTAATGCTCTATTTGAGGCTATACATAATCCAGGAAATAATGACAAAAAATTCAAATTGATGCAACAGTTACTCATCAAATTTCCATTGATTTCATTTCCACATATTTCTCTCGGGTCATATTTACCATTGTGAGGTCAGACACTTCTTCTTCCCCCTCTCTCAGACGTCCACAGGCTTTGTGTATTGACATTGCTCAACCATCGGTGTACTGCTCCATCTGGTTAAATTTATCTATAAATGAAATTCTTATTTGGGCGTCTTATTTGGAGTTGTTTTTTTTTTCTGCATCGTTTTATTGAATCTATCGTGCATGGTTTGACAATAATTATTATAACGACGAACTCAATGGTCTCATGGCTTGTGCTTAGCTCAACGAATCCTTCATACTTACTATCTGGAGCTCATGAAATACCAAGCAATCTTGTGGTTCTTTTGTGTTATATAACATAACATTGGGTCCAACATTTGTAGACCAGTATGCACATCAATTGAAATAATGTCAAAAAAAGCAATCATGTGATTTTAAGTTTTTTTTGTTGATAGTATATATGTGGATTTGGTTGTTCCAATTGAAGATTACTGCAGAAAATGTGTAGGTTGCTATTGTCAATGTGCAAATCTGGCCTTTTTTAAAAAGGCAAACCCTTTGATATCGTAGCAATTGCAGACATTTTCATTAAATTTTGTGACTTTTCATTCCGCAATTTTGTGACTATACTAATATCTTTGATACCCTTGTGATTTGGGGGAGGGGCTTTGAATAGATGAACAATTTTGAGAATAACTCTAACAATTGTACGCAATTATCTAGCTTCTATTAAGGATAAAAAACTAAAGAACTGACTATAAAAGCTGGTAGTAATATATGAATTGATCTTACGGAAAGATAGGACAAATAGAATCAATTTTATGGGGAAAAAGAATCTAAAAAGTTCGAAGTTTGAGTCTGTTCTTGAAAGGAAAAAAAAAGAAGAAAAAGTCTCTAGAAAGAAATCAAAATAGATTTGGTATTTAATTAAGAAGAAGAGAGAGCAACAAAAGACAAAAGCAAACCTATAAACTAATAGAAAGATATGTGAATGGGAATATCACACACATGCCAGAATGTGCAATTTTATTTTACATTCTGTTTAAGTTTATGGGCAGGAACTCTAATAAGACTGCTCATTAGATTATTTCAACAAAAAATGTAAAACTAACAATTCATTAGAGCTTTTAATCTATTTTCTCACTAGATTGTTGCAGAAAAGAAAAGATGAAATCTTCCCTTGAGAACCCCTCAACGTGAACATAACCCAGACAATTCAACTACCTAACACCAACATGACTTGCTTGTAAAAGTATTAACCTAACACGATAGAGGTACCTATGGTATCGAAAACCTAAAGCAAACCACAAACAGTACGCCAAAAATCTTTTTTTTTTTTAAAAAAACAGTAGGGAGTACATAGTTACTTGTACTATTACCATATTCACATGTAAGAGTGCATATGTTCTTATTATGTATTGTCCAAATAACTTTTCCTTGCAAAATTCAGAAGCTATCATCCCATCAGGTAATTATATGTGTAATTAAAATAAGAAAATCATAATCATAATTGAAAATAATTATGTACCGATATATAAGTTCATATATGTCCAAGTAGCGCACATCCTTGACTGAAATCTAGCATTTAGTACAATGGTATGAAATAAAAACGACAATGAACTTTGGAGAACCGTGGTATGAATTAATAACTTTTGGATTTAATGAACTGGTTTGTATTATGATTGGTATTATGTTTTTTATCACGGATTTGAATTGCTTTATTTTTTTGTTTAATATTTTTGTTTGTGCTTCTGCCTCATGTTTGATTGAATGGGTTTTTGAATTCTTGGGGTTAAAGTTGAGGAAACTTAATGTTGCCAATAAATGCTGCCATAAGGTTAGACTCCATCCACTTGCTGCTACACACCAAGTAAATGTGTGCTAATATTTGTTTATGATCCTATTACTTTGATGTTTTTGCTATAAACTAGAATTTCTCTAATTTTATTATCTCGATTATAGGGGCATTCCCTCAAATTCCCTTAGGAAGTTCCGAAGGAAAGCAAAGAGAGTGTTGGAAGGCCATGGTAATTCATTGGGCTCATGCATTTTTTCGAACAACTTAGGCATGACATTGCAGAGATAATAACAGCTGCATTGTGTTTGGTGCTTATAAGGGATGATATTAAGTTATCATACAATTATACGGTAAAAGAGTATTGTGGCTGTTGTATGTTGCTTTTGCCATTGACTTCATATCATAGAGAAATAATTTTTTGGTTTTTGACCCCACGAGTTTTCTAATAATTTACCTCCAAATCTTAATATCAATATATGAGTGCAGATCTTGTGGTATGCACGACAGTGAGACAAATTAAATTGACCTTATGAGAATGTTGCTAAAATTTAAAGTGATTATTGCACTTACAATTGGGCCATTATGCTAATGTATTTGTTCACTGAATGAAAAAAAAAAATTGACCATTTAGAGAAATTTTTCACTATAATGTTGTGTAAAATTTGTTCGTTCTCACTTTAGAGAAGTAGATAAGAATTTTGATGCCTTGCTTGACCCAAAACAATTCGCAGTGAAAAAAGTTTTTGACTTTGGGGTGTTTATCTTTAGCTCCGATATCATATTAAAGTTTCTGTGTGGATGATCTTTTTATGATAGGTTTTAGGAGGAAGCATTATGTGTTGGGAAGCTGCGGCATAGAAGACTGGCTAATGCAAGATTACTTTTTTAAGGTCAAGTTTCCTTTTTTAATGTTTTTCTTTCTATCCCTAATTTCTTGAACAACTTAATACACTTGACAAAAGTCGCAGTTCCGTCGTCATGTGTATTCAGTATATCTTATTAGAGAGACATACCTCAATTAAACAGCAAATAGAAATTCTAACATACTGAATATGTGTCTCTGTGTATGTTTCGGGTCTTTGATTTTTCTTTTAAATTTAGGGAATGGTGGATTTCAATTATATTTTGAATTGGGAGTTATTTTGGAATGATGAATCTAGAACAATAACATAAAAGAATCAAAGTTAATGAATTTTTATAGTGCTTGTAATTACCTTAAATAATGTCAATGGCTTGGTACAAATTCAAGAACACAATAGAGCATAAATCTCGCTAAAAAAGAGGAACCAGGAAAAATAGGTTGATGATCTCACGGCAGCAAGGTGTGAGGTGCTAAAGGAATAGATCAATAAACATCCTCAATGGCTTAGTTTAATATTATGTTTGAGAATGTCCTAATTCACATGCCTGACTATCTTCTGCATTCCTTTGCCTATAAATTCCATTTGTTTATGTCCTACCTTGTGTCTGGTCTTATTATGCAGGGCAAAATGTTAACAAGGTGAAGATTGTTGTTCACCTTTTTCGTAAATCAACTGGTATATGAATCTTTTGCACTGAAGAAAGAATAAATTTAAAACAAGAATCGTGCTCTTCAGTTATTGAAATTGATGTATCCATTTCTTATTGAGAAAATAAACTTGAGTTTGATCATTTTTAGAAATTAGATTTTGTAACACTATTTGATCATATTAAGTTTACTCAACCTAAACCCAGTGTTTAGTGAAATAATAATTATTTGCTCGATTTAAAATATAAAAGATGTGGATAATAGAATTATGTGCATACTTGTTTTCGTATTTATATGATAAAAAAACTACAACTATAATTCTAAATAATCTATGTGCAACGCACGTGTGCATCAACTAGTTTAAACTAAAAGTTTAAACTGTTCCTTCCAAAAAAAGAGAAAAAGAAAAAGAAAAAGAAAAAGAAAGTTTACATGTTTTTCATTACTATGAAAAGCAAATATGACACATTTCATTGAACATGAATTCAAGTAGGATCTAGTGTACGAAAGTGAATTACTCGCTAATACATGATGAGTGAGCTATCAAGAGAAAAATAGAAGAAAAAGTACTGAAGAGTACCTGGATACTATTCCAAAGTGTCCATAATATAAATGAAGTTAAATGGCTGGCACAAAGAGAGCTTTTTTTTCCATTATTAAAGCCAAAAAGTCCCACTAAAACCCTTTTCCTTCAATGGTAGAAAAAAAAAAAACATTGGTACTAAAAATTACTTAATGACTGAAGAAGATGGGCAACCAGAATTTTATTAATTGTCTCTCTCTAAATTCTGCTAATCAAGAGGTCGAGGGGTCAATCCTTTCCAAATAGGCAATGCTTGATTTCTTCTTTCTCCCTCTTTGGGAGTTATATTTGTGTCCTTTATCGAGATTTTCTTCACTTTAGTGATTTCTCGTTTTCTATAAATACATTCATCGAAAATTGTAATAGTTGATTTTTTATTGTAACAGTTTTTCACTGGCAGATATAAAAACAGTTACAATGGGTAGTAACAACCTGATCATTCATTCATTCTAATGATTGTCAGGGAACAATCGAGACAAAGACACCTCGGGAAAAAAAAAAAAAACTAACAACCTTTACGGTGTCTTTTAAGACTTGTAGCTCCACTGTATAGCCGTCAACCTTACATATCCGTATCATCAAGAAGATCTTGTGAGTGACCCAAGATCTTGAGAGCATTCAGAGGAGACCCAATAGCCGTTAACTCCTCTTCGTCAGGAACAACAAAAACCCTATAATCCAGAAGGTCTTGTAAGTGATTTCCATTAATTTTCTTTGATTTCTGTCTGGGTGAATTTCTTCTTTGATTAGAAGTTGTTTGTTAGATTATTTGTTTTTCTGTTTCTGGTGTCATAATTATAATTGGGTTTCAGTGTCTTCCAACTTTTCTCGATATTGTTTTCATTTGGAACAAAAATAAAAAGATTTAGACTCATAAAGTCTGATTCGAAAGATGGGGAAAATGGATTGCGATTATTACAATAACTGATTTTGCGAAGTCCGATTATGTTGTCTTATTTGGTTGTAGAAAAAAGTACTGATGATGTTGTATCTGTATGTGTATGTGTATGTGTGTGTGTGTTTGTTTATATAATCTTCTTGTATCTGTATGTGTGTGTGTGTGTTTCTGTGTTTATATAATCTTCTTGTGATCTATACATTATCAAATTATGAGCAACGACGACGTATTAATTTCTCACTATTTCATTTATTGAATGTATTGGAGAAATGATTTGAATTACAGACTTACCCCCAATCAGTTAATTCTCTTCATCTTTTTGTGAACAGGGTATGATAAAAGATAGACAGATTCGTCACAACTGAGAGTTGAGGGGTACAATGTTGAGCACTTGTGATCCAGAGTTACCAGAAGATGTTGTGATTGAGATACTCTCAAGGCTGCCCGTGAAATCACTGTTGCGATTCAAGTGTGTCTGCAAGCACTGGTACACTCGTACAAAAAAGCCTAGTTTTATTCGCGAGCACTTCAACCAGGAAAACAATCAAGCCCGTCTCCTTGTTCATCATTACGATTTCGACACTGATACATATGTTGTTGCCTTGTTCCCTGACAAAACACTCAAGGGCATGCCGTCAATACATGAAGAAATTGACTATCTACATATTCCCCCGGCTATGGAAACTGGGATTGGTTCCATAGACGGCTTATTTTTCCTTCACAATGGCCTTGACGATAACATGGCTCTGTGGAACCCTGCTACTAGAGAGTTTAGGCTCCTACCTGCACCCCACTCCATTTTACCACCATATTTCTCTACCGTTTGGCATACATTTGGATGTGGGTTGGACACCTTGGCGAACATTTACAAGTTTATTTGGATTCGTTCCTTTTGGGATGAGCAAATGGATAACCCTTACCCTTCTTATGTTGTTGCTATATATACTCTAGGTAGTGATTCATGGAGATATCTCGACCCTCTTGAACTCCCTAACCGTACCATTCACAGTTCTCTGTGTGCCACATATGTGAATGGAGCTTATTACTGGCTGTCATCTGAAAACGGTGAGAATCATAGTGTCCTTTCATTAAATATGACCTCTGAGGTATTTAGAGAGATACAGGGGCCTGATCACCGTAAAAAAACTTGGGCGAATCTTACTTTGTACAAGGATGGTATTGCTCTGTTTCTTTGTCAGACGGATATGGTTCTGCAGTTTATTATTGACATATGGGTGATGAAGGAGGAAGGGTGTTGGACCAAACTCTTAATTTTTAAACCTTTTCCAGAAGTCTTGCGACCGCTTGGGTTTTGGAAGAATGAGGATCTTTTGCTTGAAAGTGGCTGTTCAGAGCTGGTTTTGTACAACCACGACACTAAGGAAACTATGGGTCTTGGAATCTATGGAGATTTCGCAAATTGTGGACTTTCGGTTTTTAGTTACAAGGGGAGCTTAGTTTCAGTCAAGGGACAAAATGAGGACTAGAAGGAATATGTTTCGTAATGGCTCATGACTTCTTCATTTCAACCCCCAGCAGCTGTAGAAGAGCTCAAGTGTTGCCAGTTTATATCTAATTGTTTAAATTGCATGCCTATATTTTTGAGCTGCAACAATGGTTAAAAAGGAAAAAAAAAAAGAATTGTATAACTACATGTGTAGCTGGAGGGTACCAAATTACCTTTTGCATGGTCCCTTGTTTGTGCACTTTGTTCTGTGTTTACAATGTCTCTCTGGTTTACCATCTCTTTACGCATGTAAGCCTTTGGTGTTGTCCAATACCAAGTTTTAAGAGTTACATGGTATGTGTATGGAATGATCTTTTGAAGTGCTGTCAATAGGATATACCATTACTTGTCTTTTCAATAGCATCTATAGCTTGCATCGTTTGTGCCTTGTTGTTGTACAGGGGTTTAAGATTGTTGTTGGTGACTCTGTTATCATTTGCACATCCTGTATGACTTGTTTTAGATCACAGGTGTCGACTTGGTCAAGCGAGCCGTGTGTCAACCAGTTCATCAACTAGCTCATGTATGATTCACCTATAATCCATCAATCAACCCATGCACCATTTCCTTATAATTTGGGTTGTGCTTTTACAAAGTGTTACTGACAATAGTCTCTGTTAAATATAAGTGTTCTAAATGCATTTGCTTTCATTGGTTTTCTTTCTCTTGTTTTCTAAGCCCTGCCAGTTTCTTTTTCACTGGAAAATTAGCAGTTCTCTACCTTTCAATTTTGGGGATTCATGTTAACCAAACAAAAACAAAAAGACTTTGGAGATTGATTGGCATGTGAGATGATATTAGGGGTACATTCTAAAGCCCTCTATAACTACTACACAATTTGTACTCGAGCCAAGGAGAGATCTGATTGTTTTGCACGGTTGTTTTCATGTCTTTGTGCTACCTTTTTTTTTTCTACATCGATTCATTCGATTACGTTTTACTTTTCAAAATCCATCTATGGATTCTCAGAGCCGGTTACACAAAAATCCATGGGTTTAATTGCACAACTGGTTTCATACTGTGACCTCAATTATGGTATTTGGTTTAGGGTAAATAGCAGTTTGCACCCTAAAAAATTTCAAATTGCACCCTCAAAGGTCAATTGTTCCGAATTCAACCCTCAATTAACTTACTTAGTAGCAATATGACCCCAACCATAACATTCATTGTCATTTGCATCAAATTGTCAGCCAAGTTAGATGCACGTGATGACTTTTGTCCGATTATGGCGCTTTCCCTTTTCACGTGCGACTCATGTGCTTATCAATCCAATAAAAATTGTCATGGATGTTATGGTTGGGATTGCGATTTTCGTCAAATTGACAGTCACGTGAAATGCATGTAATGACTCTTGTAAGATTATGATCCTTTCCTTTTTCACGTGACTGTCAATTTGATAAAAATTGCAACAAACGTTATGATTGCGGTCACATTGTTACCAATTAATTTAATTGAGAGTGTAATTTGAAATAATTAATCTTTGAGGGTGTAAATTAAATTTTGTTTTTATTCTTTTAGGGTACAAACTGCTATTTGCCCTTTGATTTATTATGTGATATTTGACCAAGTTATAAAAAAAATTGCCATGAAATTGGTGTAGTAATTTTTTATTTTTTTTTCACAGAAAGCATCACTGTTTTACATGAAAAAGTCATAAACTATTGTTCATCCATAGCTATTTTTTCTAATTTAAATCATTCTGTCAACTTGAAATCTATCTGTTTGTATTTGTATTTTTTTTTTCTTGGTGTTAAAAGTTCTTTAGACGATTCCTCATCTAGATCTTAATTCTTCACAAGATTCCCATCTAGATCTTAATCACTGTAAATTAATTTCATGTTCTTTAGACGACTCCTTTTTCTTTCCTTTCCTTTATTTTTTATTATTTTTACTTTATATAATTGATTAAATTCTATCAAAATTAAATTTTTTACATTATATACCCTCAATATATCAAAAGTGTTGCAATGTGACTCTTCAGTTAGCTTTCAATTAATTTTTTCATAAAAAATCATCCCATTGACATTGACGTAAAAACTAACCGAAAGCTAACAGAAATGTCACATTGTAACACTTTTGATACATTGAGGGTAAAATATGAAAATTTTAATATTTAAGAGTGTAAAGTGAGAATTTTAAAATCTTTTAAGATACAAAGTGCAATTTGCCTCATAATATAATCGGCAATATATTCTTGAGGATACTAACAGTAATGACGCTAAGGTTAAGTACTAGATGGGGATAGCATGGGTACAGGAGGGGAGGATTTGTGGAAGGTTTACTTCGTTGGATGTCTTTCAATTCGATACCGTTCCAAATTTTATGTGAACGAGTTTCACGCAATCTGGCCAAGTCGTTCAAGATCGACTCAATGCCGACATGTTCAAGTTATTGTTCTGTGAAAACATTTCGCGTGTATTGCCTTAAACCGTTCTAGTTTTATAAGCATTTCATGCCCTCTTAATTAATGATTAATGTGACGTGAACTTGAAATGAAAAAGAATAATACAAGTTAGATATAATTTATTGATCTAATTTGCTGTCATAATCATTTATAACTATTGGATTGATTATGAGCCCCAATATTTATTAAGACCCATAACCAATCCGATTGTTACGATGAATTAGGTTAACAAATTATGTCAGAAACTTATGTTTAAATAACATTATTGAATGAAAAAGGATAGTGGCAATGGAAATGAATAACTTTGGCCATAAGAAAGCAAAATTCCTTGTCGGTTGATGTTTTGAAACTTTGAAATCAATGTTATCAGAATCGGACCGGTCATCGAACCGGCTAGGGGACTGGGTCAATGGTTCACTGGTTCAATCGGTGAGTCAATTGGTCAGACCGATCATATATTAAAAAAATAAAAATATATATATAATAATTATAAAACATCATTTTTTGGAATTAAGTCATTTAGGAATTAGGAATTGCCACACTTTTCCACATACATTCAAACTCAAGACTCGAGAGAAAGACTAAACTGACAGCAAAGAAACAACCCCACCACCCAAACCCCTCACCCCCGAAACAAAACCAAAAGAAACCCACAAAAGACCATCGAGAAGAAGATCAAAGATTGGGGCTTGTTTCTTCAGAATTTGAAATAACGAAAGGGCATTTATCAGGAAGGGGCAGAGATGAATGGACCCTGCAGTTCTTGACAAGATAATCGAAAGGTTAACCGAGGTCCGATCTTCCAAGCCAGGGAAGGTAGTGCAGCTCTCGGAGTCAAAAATCAAGTCTTCATGAAACAACAAAATCTTCTTGAACTTGAAGCACCCATCAAGATTTGCGGTATTCGTAATTAAGTCATTTAATTTTTCATTTTTCATCAAACCACCCGGTTTTTATAAAATTGTCGGTTCACGATTTTTTATAAAAATCGGCTGATTTTTTTATTTTTAACTGGTTCTCTTCCTTATGCGGTTCAATTACGAAACCGGACCGGTTAAGACTCCGGGTCATGGTTGAACCGATCAGACCGGCCGGTCCGGTCCGATTCTGATAACACTGCTTGAAATTGTTCACATTTTTTTATATACTCAACATGTAACTATTTAACATAGAACGGATATTAAGATAACACAATATTTAACATGAAAACTGATGGGTTAAGTCCAAGGGCTCAACTCATGTTATAAGCCTAATCTGAATTAATAGTCCAACTCCAAGAGATCTAGCTGTTAAGAAATATAGGGCTATTTTGTTTATTAAGGATAGAATAGTCTTTTATTCATGTCTTTTCAGTTTCTTTTGTTTAGACTATATATAGTCTCTATGTATTTAGGTTAAATTATTTCTTGATATTCAATAGAATTATGCAGTATCAATGAAACCCTAGCCTCCTCTTTTTTTTGTGTTTCTTGTATTTCTCTTGATTGTTTAACACCAGCAAGTCCAGCCCAAAGTGGTCTATGTCTGGTCAAAGCTCATCAGGTTCGAGGAGCTACATCAGCAAGGGAGCATGCAGGGTCATCCAAAAGTCTTATCCACGCCGCCTTGGAAAGAGTCAATCCCTATGTCATTCTTTGACCGAATCCTATGGAGAGCACCATAACTACCTCATCAGTTGAGAAGAGGGCGCCAACTCCACTAGATTAGCCACTTAGTTACTAATAACTCGCCCAAATCTGTTATGAGGCGACTATAATTTGTAAGCCCCGCCAACACTTGGGGGATATATCACATTCAATCGAGCACATCCCTTACTCTCCCCTGTCTTAGCTTGTATCTCCCTGCTCTCACTATACATCTTGAAAGTAATAAAACACCAGGCGACCCCATTCCTTCAAAGTGGACGTAGGTCACATTAACCGAACCACTATAAATTCTTGTGTTGATTTCTACTTTACTACTACATTTATTACTGCTCATCTGACAGGTGGTGTACAAACTCAATTTATGTATCATCAAAAACAACATATTCAATTCAACTAATTAAGATAACACATCGCTTTTATTCTTGGTCAGACACATTCTTACATCATGGATAGACATTAACTTGGGAATATGATGTTAGGCTCTGGTGCAGGTGGACAACCCCTTTCTCTTGTACTTGTTGGACAGTTTATGTAGTTTGTTGCGGTGGAATCCAAACAAACGTAAAGTTCTTTTAACAGAACATGAGTGTTGTTCAAGGCCGCACATGAAACATATATATCTGTTCCAATTGAGTTTCTCACTGCAGTCTGAAATTGATTCTTGGTGTAAGCGATATGAGAGCCAGGAACAATAGGGACATTTTGTAGTATGCTCAACAAATTAATTCGTCCCGTTTCCCTTATAACAGCTTGGAAATAGGCCAATTTGATCATCCTCCTCAGTGAACAAATGCCATGTTCATTCCATTCATGTTGCCAAAGTCGATCATTTGGCAAATCAACACGGATGCTTGGCCATGATTGTTGCAGTTGAGACCTTAAACTCCTTATCTTTACATTTAAAGACGTGTTCCAAAAAGTGGAAAATAAAATTTTACAAAAACAAAGAAAAATTAGAAGAAGAGCAACAGACTACAGTGGGATCAATTGAACCCATTTGAATTTTCAGGAAAAAATAATGTGGGTCTTTTTGGCACATCAGCCTCTTAAGCAGCGAATTTGGCTTATTATAAGTTTGCAAAAATTATTTTTTTGACCCTCTCTACTATGACCTTGCCACATTGGTCTCTCATTATCCCTCAATTATCGAGTTTTTCACATTGTCTCATAACTATTTGAATTGTTTTTTGATTGCCCCAAAATCAAGTGCTCGTAATTTTGACATACATGTACAGTGCCTAAACTTGAGAATGTCTAAAGTTTAGAATGTGAAATTGATAATTAATTATACTTGGAGGTGCCCGTAGAGTGGTCATTTTGAGACAAATAACTATAATTAAAGGTGCAATGTGAGAAATGTGATAGTTGAAAGGAAAATCAAAATATAATTTGCCTTTAGTTTCAATTTATTTAATTTTTAAATTTCACAATTATACTGGAATGCAGGGGCGGAGCCAAAAATTTATACGAGGATGGACATTAATTATAAGTTTTAACTTTTGGTTTCTTATCGATTAAAATAAATGATACATATAAATTTTTTAAATCATATATAACACATAAAAATTTATTAACACCACTGATACATATAAATTTTTTAAATCATATATAACACCTAAAAATTCATTGACACCTCTTTTTGCAAGTGGTAATAACTTTGACTCTGACTTTCTTTTAAAGTATTTTTTCATGATTATTTCAAATAATTAATAAAAAGAATAAGTATGAAATAATTGTAGTAGGAAGCAAATATAAGTACAAATACAATTTCAATTTTAACTTTATTGTTAATATATTAAAAGAGAAAATTATAGTAAGAAACAAATATAAGTACACAACGAACAAAGAATTCAAACAAATTGGAATACAAAAATGCCCAATTATAATTTCAAATTGGGGGCCCGTTTGCTTTTGCACGGTGAGCAAATTTTCAACAAATTTTTTATCGTTCTCTTTTCTACAAAAACCCATATACCAGGAAGAATGAAAACATAACAAGGGTTTTGGGCAAAAAGGAAAAGTAATAATATACGTCTTTTTTTTCTTTTGCTAATATATGTCACTTTAGTTACTTCTTATTTGTCTGAATTCGCTGAGAGAAATTTTAGTGAATTTGGGGTCTTTAATTTGTATAATAGTGGGTCTTCATAATGCATACTAGAGAGAGAAGTGAAAAGAAAAAAAGTTTGAGAGAGAAATGCATTGAAAGGTTTTAAGTGAGGAGTGGGGAGTTTGGCAGACGGTGAAGGAATAAACTCGTAAGAGTTTTGAATGTGATGAAAAAGAACGTCAAAAACTATACCGTCTTTTTTTTTTTTTGACATCTTTCCATTAAACAACACAGTTTCTAAGGCAAGCGCAACACAACCCAAAAATCACGCAAACACAATCGTGCCACCACCACTGTGCTGCCATTTTTACTCGTTTTTTGTTTAGCAGTACAGTTATGATAAAACTACTTGCAATATAACACACAAGTGTACAAGTTTTGGGTTACAAAAATTTACCTCCTTATTGATGTTCCGATCCTTAAAACTGGTGTTACATTTGTTGATAATGTTTCCATTTGAGCCCGCCGGCCAGAGACCATGTAAAGTGAAGTTTCGAGAGAATGACGGTATACAAGTTATCGATGAGTTCATGCAAAAGGTAGGGGTCCAGGTTTCCACAAACAGAAAAATATCATACACTTTAGATGGTTTAGGTGGTTGTTTAAGGAGAACGATAAAAGATAAAATGTAAACAAAAAACTTCATTATTTTCTAGAAGCAGTGAAAAAAGATGAAAGGAAGAAGATTAGCTTACATTGGTATTTATATTTTATACAAGAGCCTCTTTGTCTATCATAGTGACTTGGTGCGCAAGTAAGGTTCAAAATTTCGTACGAATTTGAGTCGACTCTATCCCAAATCTATAACTCATATACCGAATTAAACCTGAATCGGTACGAGTCAGGGTTAACTCTCCACCGAGTCAGAACATAGTGCATAACTTACCCACGAAGTTATCCTACCACTAGGTGCAGAAAGGTGACCCAAGTCACAAAATGAGATATGGTGGGGGCACAGAGGCCAAAAGCATATGTAGTGGCCTTCCACCAAAGATATCCAACTTAAAGTGGACTTTAGAGAATCTGAGTCTTTTCTTTTTTATTTTCCAACCTAGGATAAGATAGTCCAAGTCAGGCTTCCAAAGTTACCAAAAGTTAGAGCTGTCAATTTACAAAAAGAGCCTTGTTTGTGTTTATATTTAATGTTCTGTCATTCTGGCTTGCATAGAACGTAACTCATTAAGAAAACCAAACAAGAATTAAGAAGGGTTAAAGTATTTTTTATCTCTAAAGTATGTATTTTTTTTAGTTTAGTCTTTAGTTTCTAATCAGATAATTCGTCAAGTTTTTTGACAGAAGTGATCGCGTGTCTTTTTTTAGACGGTATTACATAGCCAACACGTGATCATTCCGTCAAAAACTTAATAGTCCATCTATATAGGGACTGAAATAACACGAATTGAATATTTTAAGGACCAAATTGACAAAATTGATACAATGAAAGACTAAGCTGACAAAAAATGCACATTTTAAGAACCAAAAATGCTATTAGCCCAATTAAAAAATTACAATGAGGATATAAGTCTATGATTTAGGTTACAAAACTATATATTAGCTTACATTATGGTCCCAAGAGTTAATAACCAAAATGGTAATTATAAAGGAGAAAAATTATATACTTGACTATATAGACAAACCGAGGTGACAATTGGTTCATGAAGGGTTGGGTTGAATCTAAAGTTGATCATGACAAAATTGGGATAACCCAAATGTGGACAATGAACCAATCATCTAAGAATTTCTAATCTTAACAAGACTTGTTTATCACACATGAAACACGATACGATTCATGAATTACCCAACTCATGTAACATGTTTAAAAAATAAACCATGTTAGGTTAGATAGGAATCTTGGGTAAAAGGATTGATGTGGATTACGTTTGTACTAAAAAAAAACAAAGGCGTTTATAAGTTATATTGTTGTTATTGTGATGTTCAAATTGAACACTGTCATATAATAATTGTATTAATTCAATACACCACTTTATTCATTAAGTGCGGTAAAATCTTAAGTTCAAATTTGTTAACTTCGGGTTGAGTTTTAGTGTGTTAACATGTCGACTTGAAAATTACCGCACCTCGTGCAATCCCACTGATAATCAAATAAATTTTGGTTCAATTTCTTTACTAGTCCTTATTTCATGACATTAGCGTGCCCTTTCTTTAATCTATTTTTCTGATGACATTAGCGTGTCTTTTCTTTAATCTATTTTTCTGATAGGACAGAGGAATTTCCCATTTCCTATTTTCCTAAGAAATTATTGATGGTTACCAATGCGCCTTTGGTCCAATGGTACCTTTTGTTTTATAAAAGTTTTGCCTTCTTAAAGTCAAAAGTTCAAGTCCTTGAGCAACAAAAGGGTAATTGGTTGGTAGAACGGATTTCAGTTACTTGGATGAATCATTTCCAAGTCTCTGGTGTGGGTTCGAATCCCCACTGAAATGCAAGTCCTGATTTAACTGGTATATAAGTTGAGAGACCGGTTCATACACCCGAGGTTTGTCTCTCGATTCTACTCAGACTCACGAGCTTGAGTGATTTAAGCACGCCTCTATTCGCTGAGAACAAACCAAAAATTTCCCACCGTTACCTAAAAGAAATGAATGATGGTTAGGGAGTGGCATTCTAATAATTTTGGAGGTTCAGTATGGACATTTTGAACCACCCATGTGGAAGAAAGAAAGCATATAACAATTGAAAAGCAAGAAAAGAAAAAGAATGAGGCATGACCAAGCTTGACTAATAAAAACCATCCAATTCACACATTTCTGCTTGCAAAAGCTTCACAGAAGAATCCCATCTCTCCCTCTTACTCTTGTTAGACCAAAAACCTATGAATAATACTCATTAATTTGCAGGTTGAATGGCCAGCTTCAACTTGGCAAAGAAGCTCCTGCCTGCTAAGATGGCATGGAAGAGCTTCACCAACACACTCCATCTGAAACTAACCAAGGGCAAGATCTCCCAAGCCATCACAAAAACAAGACGGCAAGTTGTTGCTTTCCTTCCCATCCGCAACCACCCTCTTCTTCCCCGGAAACTACGTGCCCTGACCCATCGTTTTTCCACTTACCGCCACCATATTGACGACGACCACCACCACCACCACCACCAAATTCAAAATAGTTGTGCTGCCATATTTGTAGATGACCTCTTTCCCCAGCCCCCTTCAAGGCAAGCCAGCAAGTCCAATGTAATGGCTGCATCAAGTGGTAGTGGCAATATGCCATCAAGGGGTAGTGGCAATATGCCAAATGCTAAGGTTGTGTGTGTGGTAGCACTGTTTGAAAGTACTTTTATTTTTTTAGGGTTAATTACAATTTGCTCCCTCCAACTATATCTTTTTTTGGAATCAGCTCCTCATGATTTCAAATCTTACAATTTGCCCCCTCCCAAGTTTTTTACAATTTGCTCCTCATAATTATGTCTTTTTAACAAAGTAGAAATAACATGAACTTTTCATGTCTAACTTACGTCACTTTTTATAATCTAAAAGTTGTTAGAATTAATTGCAAAATATTCAAACTTAAGGGGGATATTTGTTGAAATTGAAACCTGAAGAGGTGAATGACAAACTATCCAAAGTTGAAGGGAATATTTAGTCATTAATCCTTTTTTTTAAGCTTAAATTTATTTTTGTACTTGTTTGCATTTTCTTGTCGGGACTTAGTCCATTCTTTTAACCTTTAAGCACGATTATTTGTATCGTTTATGAACTGAAATACATCATTTTTTTTTTGACAACATTACATTAAAAAATGTGTCACCAAACGTTTGTTTAAAACTACAATTGCAATCAATGTATGAATTGCAGGCACAAGAAGTAGCTAAACCGGGAGTCAAGGTGTTTGATGTTGAAAAGGCCTTGCCAAGCAACACAAACTCAGTTGAAACTAATACAAGTGATGATCATGTTGCTGAGGAATGGAAGGTCCCTTCGCTGCCACAAACTCGAGGAATCGACGGGAGAGCCGAGGAATTCATTTCCAATTTCTACCAAGAGTTGGAACTTGAGAGGGAACGTGAGAGGGTGCAATCTATGCTTGATTTTGAGGATATGTTGGCACGCGGTGCTTAGCAATTATAAGTTTTGTGGTTTGTTTATGCAATGTTTTTTCATGTGTTTCACTGTATTATCACTCTGCCTAAGAACCTTTGTGTCTAGCCCGTGCTTTTGCTCTTTTTTCCGTGTTACATTTCTATTACTTCAATACCAAGTGCTCATCACTTTTCTTAAGAGCTATCATTGGTACTAACAAGTTACACTACTTCTTCGAGAGTTCTCTCAAGATCGTCAGCAATCGACTCTGGTACTATTTATTGGGAGATTAGGAGCCCATTGATTCAAGACCCAATGTCTAAAACTCTCACCAATGTATAATTGATAGTGCAACAACAAAAATTCACTATTGATTATACAAAGCTCCCTAACCAAGAGAACGGATCCAAATGGAAATTTGATAGAGAAAAAGTGGTCTACATTCTATTTATTAATACCTAAATGCCCAGATTCTTAATAGAGAATTTGTTTTTCAAACTCCTAAAGAAAAACATGTGTCCATTCCACCAAATAAAATTTTAATTATTTAAAATCTATCAAAATTAAATGTCATATAATTACCGTAAAAACTAATTTAGGTCACAAAATCCATAAATCGGTTCTTATCATCATAGAAATAAGATTGTCATAGCAGCATGATCCTCTTATTCTCTCATGATGATATGATATAATAATTTGAAATAAATTATCATCACAAATAATAGTTTCCCGTGATATGATAGTGTGAGCCGTTACATTTAAAATCTGATTTTGCAAAAAAATTATACTTTTAAAATTATCTTTAGTCATCAAACTTATCCAATCAAATATATCCAGTTCTAAAAACAATAATCATTCATAGATTGCATCTCTCATTTGACTATTAAATATCAATTGTTTTTTGGAATTTAAGGGAAAACATAGAGTTTGTAAAACAAATGGGGTTGTATAGGGATTTTTGAAAAAGTGAGGGAGGCCATGGCCACCATGCCCTTCTTGGGTCCGTCTATCTAGGGCGGAGCCACCTTGGGACAAGGGTGGGCACTGCCCATCCTTGACTTCTCGAAAATCCCTTTATATAGTAGTATTTTGGTATCATCACTTTGTTCATTTTAAGAATTTGCCCCTCTAATTTTTTTAAACTTTGTATAGAGGTAATAAACTTTTTATTTTTAGTTAGTTTGTGGTCCATTAACCCTTTAAAATCAATTTTTATATTTGAATCGACTAAAACATATGTAAAATATTATAGTGACCAACAACATTGCAGCTTTTCTATTTGATGAATTATTCCTAATTTTGTTTTTAAACAATTGTACAAGTGCTCTCAATTATTTTTTTTGTAAATTAGTAAACCGTGCCCTAATCTAAAAGTATTTTCTGTTATTTCAAATATTTAATTTTTTAACAAAACGGAATATGATCTCAACTGATTATTGCAAAAAAAAAAAATGAGGGATAATTATGTTATGGACTTGTGAATGAAGTTTGGAAAAATATTATGTTCCACTTTAAATGATTGGGTTGAAATACCTTTTGAATTTTTTTTTTTTTTTTTTTGTATCTATTTCGTTCATATTTTTTTTAGAAACAAAAGGACACTAATTTTACAATTTCACATAGCAATTTAGTCTTAAATCTTGGTATATTTTGTTGGACCTAAAATTTTATTGTATCAATTGATGAGTTATTTTAATTAGTATTTTGTCCTCTTTAAATGAGAAACTTGGCTCCACCCCTGACTCCATGGATGTAATATTGGTGAAGAGATTATCTCCACAACTTAAATATCCGACTTTCAAATCACAATAGAGCAATTTTAATTTCACCAAAGTGCACATTCTTACAATAGATAATTGAAAATGATTAACTCACATTGGATGTGATCAAGACAAATATTTGATCTATGTTTAAGAATGAGTTATAAATTCAAATATTTTGAGTTTGAAATTTGGTAATTTTCTCGAGGTTAGGTCATGTAGGGCTGACCCAAGAATACTTAAGATCTTAGGCAAAAATTTTAGATGGGGCCCTAAATTTTGTTTAAATACATAATTTATTTATTCTTGTTTTAATATCTTTTAAAAGGTACATTTAAGGTGCAAAATAAACACATTGTGTAAATGGTTATATTAATATCAAAAGTAACTAAAAATTTATAGTATAAGAAAATAAAACTGAATAAATAGACTAGAGTTATTGAGAATTCAGATAAAATGAGAAATTAAAGTCTTGTAATTTTTTGTACCAGAATATGGTAAGATCTTTTTGTTTTTCTTTTTTTTTTAAATGTACATATATTTATAATTTAAATAAAAATATTAGTAAATTTTATTTTGATCGTTTCATATAATATTCTAAATTTTGTATATTCTTTTTAAAATTTAGTCATGCAATTTTGTGAGACGTACATGAATGGAATTCTAGGCAAGTGGGGGTCCTACAGGGCGGCCCTAGTGTAAAAATAAAAGCATGGGTTTTAGGTCACATATATAAAAAAGCTCTAAATTTAAAGATCAATAATATAATATAAGCTAAAAAATAAAATTTATTACAATATAGCCTAACAAAATAATTTTTGAAAGAGTAAATCAATAAAAAAATTTAAAATTTGGGGCTAAAAGTCTAGACCACCTCACACGATCACATTTATTAGATAATAAAAAAAGATTAACAAAAAAAGAATGCTGATAAAATCCATCTTTTTCTTCAATCGAAAGAAATATAATAAGCATCTTTCTTTAGTAAAAAAATAAATAAATATCAAACCAAACACATTCACTACTTCTCTTAAACTTTTTTTTTTTCTCATTTGAACACAAAACACCAATTAAACTATTTATTCTCATTAAAAAATGTTTTGATAGAGTTCTTCTTCGTAATAAATAAAATATAATAAAAATTTAGGTAAAAGTTATATAGATAAATAAGTAAAATTCAAAGATAGGAAAATAATCTAAAAAAAATATAACAATAAATTTATTTATAATAAAGTCAATCATCTAATACAAGAGTTTTGATAAAGAACATATAAAACAAATAAAAAGAACATAAAAATATTAATGAAGAAGTTAATTTTATTCCTATAAATATTTATGATCAAAAGTCATATTATTAATCAAAAAAATATATTAGCAAAATTTGAATAAAAAAATAATTAACAATTTCGAATATCATCAAAAAGTAAAAATAATAGATTTTAAATTAAAAAATTAAATTATTATTAAAAAAAAATAAAATTTATTGGCCATCATTACTTTAGGCCTCAAATGTTGTTTAACCACCCTTGAGATCCTAGGTGACCACCTCACTTGCTTAGGGGTAGAGCTGGTTCTGAGGTCACGAGAGATTCGTGAATTTCTCAATTTCGACGTAGAATAATCTAAGACTCTGTTGATAATCCCAGAATAACGAAAAAAACATCCACCGGTTTAATGTTTAAACAAACGACGACTAGCCACTAAGCTTAAGCTAGCCCTGCACTGACGTGGCAACTTTGCCAACTCAACCGATAACAATCACGAGAAATATGCGCATTACACACCTGCGCGCACTTTAGTACCCAATTTCGAAGGTAATCCATTCCACGGGCATCCACAACCAGAGCGATGTCGTTTGGAAACTCGTTTGGGGGAATGACCATGGTGCCCATATATATCTCCCCTCATTCTTCTCTGGCTCTCTCTCGTCGATCGAAACATTGGCTGATACCATCAACATATCGTACTTCTCTCTCTGCTTAGATCTCACACAATGGCGAAAGACCCGGTTCGTGTCCTTGTTACCGGAGCTGCAGGTACTGTTCCTACAGTAGAAAAACCAGACATTTTTTTCGATTTGTTTTATTTTTTGTCTCCTTCAGTTTTGATCTACTATGAAAACTGATATGCGAAAAAACCCACTTGATCACACAAGACTATGTGGTGGACTAATGGGTTCAGTATTTGGATTGTGAAACTGGGTTCTGTTGATAGATCATTTTGCTGATAGTTAATGGGATTCAGGTATAGTAGATCCAGTTGTGTTTAAGTTTGTGCTGTGTTTTGTGATTGAAAGTGTCATAGTCCAGGGTTTTAGTACAAGGGTAAGATGATCGAGCTAAAACAACCCAAAATGAAGGAAAAAAATTGTTCGAGCTATAATTTGTGGGATCAAAATTGAGGCCAGTCATTTTGTGCTAGAATGTGAAAGGTTAAAGTATGTTTGTGGTCCACTTCTCATAGCACTCTCCGTTACGAGGATTAAACTGGGTATTGAACAAGATTTGTATCTGCATGGTACTAAAGTTTTCTGTGCAAGCCAATTTGGAATGGAATATAAGAAAATGTTCATCACGTTCACCATCCATCATTTAATTGGGTTCATAGAAAACCACAAGGTCACTGGGATTCAATGAATTTAACTAGGAGAGAGAGAGAGAGAGAGAGAGAGAGAGAGAATTGGTAAAGTGACGGTCATATAACTTGAAGTTTGTGGTGTAGACTCTAGAGGGAAGACATGCTTATGACCAGCTAAATATCACTGCCATCTCACGTATTTGATTTGAACACCAATCAAGCTACCATTTGAGCTATAGATTGTAATTCTGCAAGAGAGACCTATTTTCAATACAGATGATGGAATGTTCTCAACAATCGGTGGGTTTATCAAACTATTGGTTGTCTTTGAAAATAATGTGGAAAAAAAATCATATGAGTGGATGTAGGAGATTTTTTGAGTTATCGCATCATGTCCCCTTTCCTTTTTATGATTTCAAATCAAATTGGAGAAATTCTTTTATGCTTTTTATGATTTTGTTTGGCTAGGAGAGATAATACATTGGCATTCTCCCTTTCTTTACCTTTTACATTTCCTTTCCTTCATTAAAACCGCGAACCTAATGGAGCACTAGTGAAGAACAAGTTACATATGTCATTGTTTTGTTTGCATTATTTCTCAACATTTGGTTGTCTGTTGGATCAGAGTAAAGGAAAATATGATGAATATTCGATAATTTGGTGCCCTGGGAAAAACTGGCATTTCTTATTTCTATTTTGCATCTAAAGAATCTAAGAATTCTCTCAGTGATGCCAAGTAATTGTTTTAGGCCCCCGGTTTTGCATGGTGGGTTTTGTATATTTAGGTCTTAAAAAGTGCTAGTTTATGAACTGTTCTTTTACTTCCTTGATTTTATTTGAAACCAAATGGAGCAGCCACATGGTTGCAGAGGTTAGTTGGTGTACTAATTTTTTTTAAACTCTTTTTTGAGTGAACTTTTCGAACATAAGTGGGTTACTAATGAAAAACATTTTCATGTTGTATAATTGCTAAAAACTAATGCTCCTGGAGTAAATTAAGATGGTTTTGTGTTTGGTTGCTATACTTTTTGGGTTTCTTAATTGAGACCGTATGTTGATGGAACCATGTTGAGTTCGCAGGACAAATTGGTTATGCTCTTGTCCCCATGATTGCTAGAGGAGTGATGTTGGGTGCTGATCAGCCCGTGATCCTCCACATGCTAGATATTCCACCTGCTGCAGAGGCATTGAATGGGGTCAAAATGGAATTGGTGGATGCTGCTTTCCGTCTCCTCAAAGGTTGGCATTGTCTTTTCTTATACATGAAATATATTTGCAAAGTGAATGGGTTTCCGATTTTTTATGTTATTTGACATTTGGAAAGAACAATCATAGTGGACTGAATGATCTAACATTTGTATCAGGTGTTGTTGCTACAACTGATGTTGTTGAGGCATGCACTGGTGTCAACATTGCAGTCATGGTTGGTGGTTTCCCCAGGAAAGAAGGCATGGAAAGAAAAGATGTGATGGCAAAGAATGTGTCCATTTACAAGGCCCAAGCTTCTGCTCTTGAGCAGCATGCTGCCCCAAACTGCAAGGTGGTTGCCATCTTTTTGGTAGAGTTATTGGCATTTTGAATGTCCCAGGGAAAATGAATTGTTCCATTCTTTTTCCGCCTTGCAAAGTTCATCTTTTAGTGTATAATCGGTGCAGAAAGTAGGTTTATAAAACTCCAATGGGATAACAAATAATTAGATTCACTTACAGAAAAAAAAGAAGCAAATAATTGGATTCTCTTTGCCTTCCAAAAAGCTTTGGTTTGTTTTTTTGTCTCATTGTAAGAAATTAATCTCTTACCGAAATAGAATATTCTTGCATGCATTCACAATCATTTAAACAAACTATAATTGAAAAGTTGACTTCAAATAGTAAGTAGAATAGAAGGGTAATATTTGAACCCCCTGGAATATAGGGAAGGGTTACATTTTGGTATCATAAGTCATTTTTCCCCTTGTAATGGTAAAGCATCTATACAAAATTTATGTTTTATCTTTGTGTTTCACAATAAACTTGGGACTCTGTAGAACTGAGTTACTTGGGCTTGGCTTATGTGATAAACTAGACAAATTTGAGCATTTTTTTAAGCTCTTCAATTTTTTAAGCTCATGTTGATAAGTTAGTTAGCATTCTACAACTATGTAAAAAGTCATGCTATTCAAGCTCATCTAAAAAAAAGTTCCAAAAGTTCATTCAAGATTGGCTCATAAGATAAGCAAGCCAAACTTAAGCTTTTTACAGCTTGTTTAAATTTCAAATCAAGCTTGAGCAAACTATTGCTTGGCTCGCCTCATTTACTTCCCTGAACATATTGTCAGGATGTGATGCAATTCTGCCAATGTGCTCCAACCGCTCATTGAAGACTGTGGGAACTGTGTTACTATGAGTAGATTTTAGTATTATATTGTTGGCTGATTTATTTTCATGGGACATCTAATGTGTTTATGGCTCTATATTTGTGCACCCTTGGGCAACTTCTAATCACTTTTGCTTTGTGTTTCTTCCAGGTTCTGGTTGTTACTAACCCTGCCAACACCAATGCTCTGATCCTGAAGGAGTTTGCACCATCTATCCCAGCAAAAAACATTACTTGTCTGACAAGGTTGGACCATAACAGGGCTCTTGGTCAAATCTCAGAGAGACTGAATGTTCAAGTATGTGATGTTAAAAATGCCATTATTTGGGGAAATCACTCCTCTACTCAGTATCCTGATGTAAACCATGCAACTGTCTAAACACCAGCTGGAGAAAAACCTGTCCGTGAGCTTGTTGCTGACGACGAATGGTATGATGAAAGAATAAACATTCTTTTCAAAATTATTGAAGATTCCATCGTTCTCATGGAACTTATTATTCTTTTGTTGTTAGGTTGAATGGGGGATTCATAACTACCGTCCAACAGCGTGGTGCTGCGATTATCAAAGCCAGAAAGCTTTCTAGTGCACTATCTGCTGCTAGTTCTGCCTGCGATCATATACGCGATTGGGTACTTGGAACTCCTGAGGTGGGCCTCGTTTTGTTTATAGTCTTCATGTTACATGTAGTTAAACAGATCGTAAATTTACCTTTTTTTTATGAAGTACGCAGATAAATTGGTTGAAATATGCTGATCTTTATCTTCTTTTGACTGTACATTCAAGGGCACTTGGGTTTCTATGGGTGTATACTCTGATGGTTCATACAATGTGCCAGCTGGGCTTATATACTCCTTCCCGGTTGTTTGTAGTGGTGGAGAATGGTCAATTGTTCAAGGTAAAGACGAGCATCCTCGCACAAGATTTTGACTAGACATTTGCTAGGGTAAATTACAGTAAGACCCCCAACAGTTGGATTCATCCTCATGGCACCCCCTAATATTTCATAAATGACAACGAGACCCCAGTTGGAAAATTTTGTTAGGCAATGTTTTTTTTACTCTTGGTCAAAATTGGTGAAAAGGGTCAATCAAAATAAAATTTAAAAGAGTGAAACTCAAACCCGTGCCCCCCTTGACCTCCTCTCCCTCCCCTTCGAATCCTCTCTCCAACAGCAAGGAGATTGGGGGAGGGTGGTTGGGACATCGAATGTTGGAGAAGAGGATAGAGAAAAGACAAATTAAGATGAGGTTTCAGTGTTGGATTCTGTTTTATCAGCACTGTTGGTTCATTCTTCAGATTTTTCTGATTGCTTCCTGTTTGTGTTTTTCTATACTAAGGAAAATCATGTCATTCCAGTTCTCTCTCTCTCTCTCTCTCTGTGTACATATATGTCATATACATATGACTCTCTATGTATATGTACTGAACAGTTCAATTGGGTCATTAAATTGGGCATCTGGGCCGGGCGCAGTGGGTGGCAGTGGTTGCAATGTGGTGGTGGATGACAGTGTTAGTGGTGATTCTTGTAGTGTGATTGTGGCAGTGTGCATGTGTCTGTGATAGTGTTAGTGAGTGGAAGAGGAGTGGTGGTTGTTGTTGTTGGTGTGTGTGTGTGTGTGTGTGTGTGTGTGAGAGAGAGAGAGAGACAAAGAGGAAAATGGGGAAAGAAAAAGAAGGGGGATGTTGGGAAATGGGTCTATGTTGTTCCAACAAAGATTACGGTCGAGTGTATATTTAAATATACTTCAATGAAAAACTAATGGTCCGTTTGATAGGGTGGATGGTAAGTAAGAGTGATACACTTTTCATTTTTTCAAGGGAGCAATTCTTCCTTCCCTCATTTGTGTTTGGTAAGAGGGATGGAAAGTAGAAATGATTGATTTTTTTATTTTTTTTTGTGCTTGATAAGATATAGTATTTATCTCTTCAACTTTCTATTCTTCCAACTTTCCATCTTTCCATTTTTCCATCGTACCAAAAGAAGCATAAGAGAAATTGTGGTGTTCTACAAAGAGTTCTAATGATATCATATTTTCTGTGTTGGAAGTGGTCGTGGTACAATTGTTGGATGTCTCAGGGTTGTCTTTTCAATAGTGAAATCTCAAGGGGTGGCTAGAGGACAAATCCAAATGTCAAGGGGTGTCAAGGGGATGTAATTGTAAAATGCCCTTTTTAATATAGCATCTTTGTTTGAGGGCTGGGCTGGATGTTTTTTCTTTGGTTGACCGCTTCATTTTGTTCTTCTGCACCCAATTGGCTTCATTACCAAGTGTCGCGTGTCTGTTACAGAACTTGCAATGTAATTTTTCTGCTGATAAATTAATTTGTAGATTGGATTCATAAACATCTTTTTGAAGTTTGGGATCCACAACAATTTTTCCAGTAAATAAGTTATTTTTTGGATAGTACCTTATTTTTATGTTTTCCTTCCTTGTTCAGGACTGTCAATTGATGAGTTCTCAAGGAAGAAGTTGGACTTGACCGCAACAGAACTTTCTGAGGAGAAGGCCTTGGCATACTCATGTCTATCTTGAATTCCATTTCCTTAATATTCCGGGAGTAAGTTGGTCTTGTGCTTTCTGTATGAAATGGAATAGCTACAGTTTTGACTAATGTCATTGTTAAAATCATTGAGGATTCGGTGATAGTGGAGAAGCATTGTCCACCTTATGTTCTGCCAGGATATTTGGAACATTAACACTTACAATTGATAGGTTCTCTGTATTGGGCATTTGAATGAGATTTTACAAGGACAATTCTGGGCTATCATTTGCATTGGTTTTATTTTGGTCATAGTTCTTAGCTTGAAGTGCAGAGTCATTTGAATGATGACGGAACTGCTTGACAAGCTTATATCTCTGATGTGGCATGAATGAATGTTCCAAAGTTTTGTGCTTGGTGGTGCCATACAAATGTTGCCTTTTTTAATCGTCTTGTTTAAGGGGCTGAGTTCCCCTCTAGTATATTTTCTCGTCATTTCCCATCTTTGCAGCTCATCTATCATGCATTCATGTGGGACCCACTCGTTAATTGGAGATGATTTGCCAAGAATGAAATTGAAGAGAAAATCTTATATACTAATTGCAATTAGGAGATGATTTGTGCAAACGAGAGCAGCTCTTTTCACCACACACACACATACACACACACATGGGGGCTCTCGCAGAAGTACTCTTGACTGCACTTGAGGCCGTTGAGGGTGCTCTGTGGGATACGGTTGTGGTCTTGTAGACCGTCCTAAGACCAACCTGTTATTCAATTCTCCTTCTGAACTGAGTTATTGTGTTCCATGTTATACACAGCTTAGGGTATTCTTTTGGATGCTTAAGCACTCGTCAACAATCATTGCAGATCAAACGTTTATTATCATGTGTTATCGGATTGTTATACCTAATGTTGGTTACTCTCATGTTATATAACCCTATATCGCTGTCTATACGAGTGATCTATGAATCTGGCTCAGACCATTGTTTGGCCTTCAAAACAACCAACATTACGAGCTGGTCTATTGTTCTTTCAGATGCATATGTATTGCTAGATGGTCAATCGAATATCTGTTACCATGTTACTCCTGTTTTTTTTTTTATAGAGGTGTACTGGAAAGTAAAAGGATGTTTTATATAGGTACCAATCTGTGTTGATTATGGATGTGGCTTAAGTTACTGCCTGGCCTTTTTAATTGGAACAACCCACTGTGCCCGGGAGAGGAAAACATTGATTGTTTGCCTGTCTTGTTTCTCCCCGGTTTGATCCCCAAGGAGGGAGAGAATCAGAGAACATAATGTTATGGTACAATGGTAATGCCGATGTTTTAGGTTCAATATCTTTATACACCTCTTAAGGGTTACTCAACCTTGTTTTTTTTGGGATGTGTTTTAACCCGGTTTAAGTCACGGTAGTCAGCCGTTGAGTTCGAGGGAGTAGTAGGCACAAACCTGGACATAACAAGGAAAAAAAAAAAATTATGCTTTGCTTGCTTTTGCGAACGGAAAAAAGGAATGTCTTGTGTATGTGTGGGTGTGTTTTTGTTTCGTTTGGTCTTTCCATGGTCCATTAGGATGAATAAAAAATTTGGTAGGATTAAATGGAAAAGATGAAGGAAATAAAGTAAGAAGAATTAACTTTCTATCTTTTAGGGGAGAAAAACTTTACTTCCCTTCTTTTTTTTTTTTGGTTCAACGGTCAGAAGTGTTTGAGTCAATTTATACGTATCTCAATTAATTCCCTCCTTGATTTGGTCAAAGACAGACTATTCACGTTATGACTAGTGTATTCATGAGAGATAAATTTCTCATGACCTACTTCCAAGGGATTGTCAAGTTTCAAATTTATGACGTCTGGATTTCTCTGTTATCACTTGAACTATCTCTTGGGATTTTTGCTTCCCTTCTTTGTGTTTAGTGAGGGGGATGGAAAGTAAAATAGATAAATTTCTTTTTGTATTTGGAATGATGATGGCGCTCTGCACAAAGAGAACAAGAAGGCAAGACCAACAAGACACTCTGCCAAGGGGAGTTGAACACGTGGCATAAAGTGCAGGATGAGGGGCAAATAGACATACGGCCAAGTCAAACAAGTATTTAATGAATCCACAATTGAGGGGACATCCATAATGGCTGAGGAAACTGAGAAGAAGGAGCATTAAATGCTCCAGAAGCCGAGCATTTAATACTCCATCATTGAGGAAAGGGCATTAATTGCTCGGGGACCCGAGCAATTAATGACGGGGTCTTCCCCATGCAGAATAGGGGGCACAATGCCCCATGTCTGATGCTATCTACTGTCTAAGCCACTAGTAATGATGAGCCTTTGAAGGTATAAATAGTCCTCTAAAACACATTGCAAATGTACGCAAAATCATCCCTCAAGAGCCATACATTGTCTTCTTCTTCCCCTCTCTCAAAGAACTGACTTGACCGTCGGAGGGGGTACGTCGGAAAACATTCTGACGCCCTTCTAATTTGTTTTCTGTGTTCCAAGAACCACCCCCCAATGCGCCTGATCGACGGGAAAGCCCTGAAACAATTCATCACCACTCCTTAGGCCCCCTTTGGCCCTCTCAACTCGTTCCTTGCTGCGGGATACCCGATTATCTCGACGAACACGAGTTCACCACGGGAGAGATCTGTCATTTCAACTATTGTGCAAAAATCACCGTGCACAGACCCTACATTAAAAACTAGCTTTTTATATTGATGAGTGGTATTTTTATTTCTCCCTCTTTTCTCCAATCTCTATTTATATTTAATTTCTCTTCTTTAATTTAGCCTTATCTGGTTTGAATAGTAAATGAATGAATTTACTAGATTCACTTGACTAACACGATTCAAATTTATAAATATACACAGGGACGGAGCTCCTTTGGAGCCATGCCCCCGGTTCAACTGTCAATGGTGTTTAGATCAACTTAGCCCACCTTAACTAATTCTCTTTCCGGTCTGATTAAAGACAGATCATCGATGTCGAAATTAGGATATTCATTAGTAATAAATCCCTATGACCTGGCCTCAAGGCAACCCACTCTACACTTTTTTTAGATTTTAAAAATTTTGATGCCTCCCTCTGAGATTTTCAAAAGCTATATTTTCATCTATTGTATTAGAAGGCTTAATGACCTAACTATAGGATGTAAGGATAATGTTTAAATTTTATCATCCAAACTAAGTTTTATCGGTGTAGGATTAAAAATCAGGTCCAGGATTAGAGTCAAATTGACCCGTTTAGTCGCGGTTGGGCACTCAGTACTGTACACAACCAAACTCAGGCCATTATTCTATGGACTGCACTCCTGAGTTAATAAACCTCCTATGTCTGACCCAATTGTCATATAACAGACTCATGAACGTCGGCTGGTGGATCCCTTTAGTAGATCCTCTAATTAATTCCCAGCAGTCGATGCATCTTTACCACTAATCTTGGATGTATCATGTTGAAGTTGATTTTGGATAAATTTTATATAAGTACAAATTTAACAATGACAATGACTTGTTGAAAATAATATTCCCAATTCTGTCATTATTTGGTCCCCTGATAAAATCTTGACTCCGTTCTTAAATATACATGACTATAAATAGACATTTTAATATGACAGAACTTTGATTGTCATTAAAAGAAATTGCATTAATATCTATCTTTATGTCTCTCGTGGCAGTGCACCCTTTCATCGCCTTCATTTGAAAGGCCCAATGGGGTATCGACTCGTGATACAATGGAGTTTAGTGTAAGTTTGGTTGATTTCTACCTAGTTAGATGATGAATTTCAAGACTTAGGGTCCGTTTGGGAACGGTTTGGTTTTCAAATTTTTCGTTTTGGTTTTCAATTTTTTTGAAAACCCAAAATTTAAACTCGTTTGGTAATCATTTTAGTTTTTTTTTAACTAAAATCGTTTTCAAATTTGCCTCAAATTTTGGAAACGAAAAAAAGTCGTTTCCAAAAAAAAAAAAAAACGGAAACGGGCGGAACCATTTAATGAGATCCCACCATCGACTCTTGTTAGGAACAAACAAAGCCCTCTACCAAAAAACCCTCAAGCCCTTATATTTAAACCCTCATCTCTCTCATCTCATCGTCTCTCTCGTTCAGCAGAGGCTTTCCAGCAGCGGAGTTCCAGGCGTCCAGCGGCTGAGTTCCAAGCATCCAGCAGCTTCATCTCTCGTCTGAAGCTGTCTCACCAAGGTTGGTCACAGCAGCTTCGTCTCTCTCACCAAGGTAAGTCCTTAGATCTAGGGTTTTCATAATTTTTTTTCTCTGTTTTTTGGATATCTCTCGATTTCTCTCAGTAGCTAGATTCCTTAGATCTAGGTTGTTTCTTTGTGCTAGATTTATGTATTAGATCTGTAGGTTGTTTCTTTGTGTTAGATCTGATTTTTTTAAAAAAAATTATTACATCTGGTTTTGTGTTTGATCTGTTTTCTCTGTGTTATAATATAGAAGGAGCAGTGGGAATGAGGTATATTCACTCATTGTCATTTATAATATATTACAATGTTTGTATTGTTCCATTTCTATTTGGTGTATATTGAATATCGGATTTATGTGTTTCCTGAATAGTGTTTTGTTATATACTGTTTCGGATGCAATCCAAATTTTAAATGGTGAATTCAAGAAATAGATTTGCAGTTGTTAAAGGCGAGAATTCAGGATGCAAGATAGCTATGTTTTGCCCCATTTTGGTTTTAACTAGTGAATTTTTCTGGTTGATTAAAAATCATGTTCATTAGACAGCCAACTTATATGCAGAGTTTCTCTTTTAATTGACAGGACATACTCTTATATGTACTGCATCTTCTTTCATTTCTGATTGTACTAATATGACATAAAAGAATTTCACTCAAGTTCTTGATTGTAGATCTTTTACCGTAAAGAACTGATCAATTTCAGATAAGCTTCAAGAACATTTTCATTGCTTGCTCAAGTTTTGGACTTAATACCAGAAACCCATCTGATTACTCTGTTGAGATCTCTAAACTAGCAACAAATTCTTCCCTAAAAACATACCTTAATATGTAAAGATTCATCAATATAAGGTTTTTACAATTGATGGGTTTGTTGAAATTGGGTACTTGTATTTTACTTTTTCTTACCGGTGATATGATGCTTTAAAATATTATTTGAGCTTATGGATTTATGTAGCGTAAAATGTAAGAACCATGTTATTCATTGTTTCATAGGTGGATAACACATTTCGTAATTGGTCTCCGGCTTGGTAGATAAAGGTGGGATTACCTAGCCTCCAATAAAGGGTTTTTTTTTTTTTTTTTGGGTCAGGACCAATAAAGGGTTTGAAGGACATGTAATTTAGACAAATTAATGAAATATTTTCATAAGAAATGGGTTATTGCTAATTTTTCCTATATTCTGGTGGACTGTGCTTCTAATTATTTTTTTGGTGTTAGATTTGATTTGCTTTAGGTTGTACATTGGGTTAGAAGTTGAAGATTGAGATATTTTCAATGATCTAATCATATTTGTTTTTGTTTTGTTTTAATCCATGATTCCAACATTCAGGTCACACTATTCAGGTCCGTTTGGTGTATATGGATTGTTATCTTGGATGTTTGTAAATTATGGGATATATTTATAGTATGGATGTTTATGAATTATGTTATGCCTTAATATGTTATCTTTATATTCTGTTATTTTTACAGTTAAACTATCATGGAAGTGTATGGTGTAAATAAGTTATTCATAAAATAATTTAGAAGTGTTTATCAAACAAGTTTTCTGTTTCTGTTTTCAATTTTTTTTATCACAGAAAATATAACCAAACAGGTTTTCGGTTTTCATTTTTTATAAACTGAAAACCGAAAACCGATTCAGTTTTTATTTTTTTTTAAAACTGAAAACCGAAAACGTTACCAAACGGAACCTTACATTACTATCTTTACCAAACATTAACCGTAAGATTTCTTTCTCACATCTGCAACGCCCATTCCAAAAGCCATGTATAACGTGTTCGTAGCTCACGGATACAAGATATAATAACAGGTCGAGGACTACCTAATATACAATTGATTTATGTACACAATGGGCTATTTCATTTATCGTCAATTGATTTTGAGTTGTATATTCTAACATGTATTAGAGATAGGTGTTGCCAGGGACAGATTTGCAATGTGGGGAGCTGTCCACACTGTAATTTTAAAAACTTGCTGGGCCTAGGTAGAATTTTGAAAAGTTTCAGAAGTGTTTAAACTTAAATATTGCCCCATTGAAAAATTGTAAAACATATAGGGTTAGTTCTACAATTTAGAAACTAAATGGAATCCTTAATGCATACAAATATGGTCGAATTACACTTTACACTTTTAAAAATTTTAAAATTATAACTTTGTACCTTCAAAAAATTAATTTTTTTACATTGTATCTTTAATATATCAAAAGTATTGTAATGTGACCCTCCTGTTAACTTTCTGTTAATTTTTCCGTCAGTGTCAATGAGTTGACTTTTGACAAAAAAATAACAGAAACTAACAGAAATACTACATTATAATATTTTTTATACATTGAGGGCACAATATGAAAAATTTAATCTTTTAGGCCACATTATAATATTTTTTATACATTAAGGGGTACAATATAAAAAAATTAATCTTTCAGAGTTATAAATATTTACCTCGAGATTTAGTTGTTTTATCCCCAAACCACTGTTGTCTGTTAAATGTTTGTTAAAATGCCACAAACAAAGCCATGAGAAAATGAGCAAGTAACTATGACTACCCGAGAGTCCTAAATAAATTATGCATTGCCCAATGAGTAACTATGACTATTCGTGACTATATGGTTAAAATCACATTAAGGTTGAATATATAATAAGTAACATGAGATATATATTTAGTTATCAATTATTAACAATCTTTATTTATTTCATAATAGTCTTCAAACGTACATATATTTTTTGAGATAGATGCTAATTTAAAGAGAAAAAAAATCATATGTGAATTAAATTTTAAATAATATTAGAACAATGTTTTGTTGAGTCGAATTAACAACAAAACAAATAACGATATTCTTATTCATAGTCACTTTTTCATATTTCTATTGTTTCTCAGTATATATTTTTAAACCATCTTAGTTAGTTATCATTTATCCTTGTTAGATTTTATACAGGTTAGTAGAAATATCATCATCATTAGACCAATAGCTTCTGGGAGTGAGAAGAAACCTAAAGGTAGGTATTGAATCCATCATTCAACTATCTTATTCTTATTGCTATTTTAGCTTAGGGAGAGTTCTGTGGTACTAAAAAATCATTCTTTTGTGTTGCATCCAAAACTATTATTCATTGGGATCAACTTCCGACTCAGATGAATATCGATCAAGATTGATCTTAAAAAGTTGAGGATGATACTAATATTTTTTGGGTTTTTGAGATCGATTCCAATCTTTTTTGTAACAATCCATTCCGACTTTGAACCATATTGAGCAATAACATTGAACCATTTGCATCATAACTATCAGTATGGTAACGAATTAGGTACCGTAGAAAATCCCACTTGCTTTAAACAACTTTTAGCGGTTCCACTTTTAACCTTTCAATGATAAATCTCAAGTACCAATATTTGCATAACTAATGTACCATGTTGTAATTTTTTTTCTTGAGAATATTTTTAATAAAAAAAAATTTGTCAAAAAAAAGAGCATATTTATAATTATGCAAAAACGATCTATATGCATCTTAGTATATGAATGGTATACTTGTGTACGCAAAAATCAATAAATCCAACACTTGCTAAAATTTATACCAAATTTCCTAT
>OX637401.1:25959279-26106779 GCA_951799425.1 Ilex aquifolium
CTACGACAAATGCGGATAGGAAGATAATTCCAACGGTGAATGTTCAGATAGTGAATTGATATATACTTACATCGATTATCAGTTGTAAAATTCCGATGGTGGATGTTGACTTAGATCAATGTTTGTTCTTTTGATTGATTTCGATATTTTAATTTGAATTGTTTCTTAGTTGTTGTGACATTGATTTCCTATATACTTACGAAAAGATCCTATATTACAAATGCAATGTCTCCAATTTTTATACAGTACAAAATATTCTCATAATTTCTTAAAAATATTAAAATAGCCTCAACATGTCCAACCTTATCTAAATATGTCCAAAGTTTGTCCATAAATAGTTATTTAGGTATGAGCCTATATTAATTGATATGACAAGAAAATTAAGGGTGGACATAATTGGATAAATTTCAAAAATTTAATAGGTAAGGACAAGACAAAAAATTTGAGGCTGGGCACATGCCTACCCTAGTTTTTGAGTGGCTCCGCCACTGTTAGTATGTGTGTATTTTAGTGTATTAGTGTGTGTGTGTGTGTTTTGGTGTATCAGTGTATGTGTGTGTATTTTTTTGTATATTAGTGTGCATTTGATTTTATTACTTTTTTTATTTAATAGAAAGATAAATACTCAAAAAAATGAGTATCGATTTATAATTCATATTAATCTGCTTAATTAAAATGAGTTATATTATCCAATCCGTTTAGAATCCACGTTAATTAATATAAGTATCCAACTCATTTATTTATGGACCAATTAGACGAATTAATGGGTAATGAATTAAGATTGCAACCTCTAAACTAAATGATGAAAGTTTGGAGAAGGAAGAAAATTATGAAAATTCTTTGGAAATGAAATAAGAGTATCCCACAAAGATAACCGCGTTGGTGAAAAGTCAAGCTATACCAGCAATCTTTCTTGGTACGAAGTTTTCAAAGTTTGTATGCTTCTAGAAACCAATTTTACTTATCTTACAAAAACATTTCAAAATAAGGTTCGAGTAATTATTTATTCATTTCAAAAAAAATTCGACGTAAAAAAATGTCAATTCCCGCCACTTCTCAAAATTGGGAGAGAATCGCCATTTCGCGATGCAATTAGAAAAACGTCGCAAAAAATTAACAAAACAGATATTTGCGATAAAATTATAAAATTGTCGCAGATGAACAATGTCGTTTTGGTTGTTTTGTTTTAAAAAAAATATATTATGTGACAAAAAATAAAACCTTGCAATTAATATTTTAATTTTAATTGAAAATTACAAAATTTAAATTTTGCGACGAATATAAAAATGTCGCGAAATAATAATTTTGTTTAATACAAAAATAAAATTGATATTCTGCGACGAGCTTAGAAAAACGTCGCTAAAAAATAAATATCCCCAACAAACTTATAAAAAACATCGTGAATAAATATTTTTATTTTATTTTACTTTAATAACTAAAATTTATATTTTGGGACGAAAAACTTAAATGTCGCGAATTAAATATTTTGACTTTATTTTAATTTTAATTTTAGATTATTTATTTTTTGCGACGAATTAAAATTATTTGGGACAAAAAAATTTTGTCGTAAAAAATTATCAATTCCTGCCATTTTTCGGGCCAAAAAAATTGTGAGGGAATTGCCTTTTCGCGATGCACTTAAAAAAATGTCGGACAAAGAAATTGTCAAGAAAGAAATTTGAGACAAAATTATAAAATCGTCGCGGATAGTACACTTTTTGCAATAGTTTTTGTTGTAGTGTAAACTGACAAAAACACAGTATTAATTCTTAATTCAATATGACACCGAAAAATAATACGCTGTGATGCGAGAAGTCATAAAATCCACATGTTTCTTAATCTCCATTTCTTAGAATATTTCCAACTATGAGTCAAATTTTTACTCAAATTTAAGTTAGTATTTGAGTAAAAAATTTGATTTGATATAAAGGGCTTCAATAATCAAATTCAAATTTAAAGAAAGAGAAACTTAAATTTAAATGAGGACAAACCCAAAATTAAATGAGAGTAAAGATGACCATTGAATCTTTAAAAGATGGTGAAATCTCACAATTAAAGATTTGGGTAAAAATTTGAGTCTCTTTTAATTTGAGTAAAACAAAGAGTCTCCCTTAATTTGGTATAAATTTGAGTAAGAGTTGGAGTAAATTTTTTAGATTTTTCTACTTAAATTTAAATTTGAGTTTAAAGTTGAATCAAAATTGGAGATGTCATAAGAGGAAAATATTCAATTGGGTTACACATAAGAGGAAAACATTCTTTTTCTAATTGATGCGGCTTAATCATTTCGATTATTAAGACAATTTTAAATATATGTGAAAAGTTGAATATTCAACTGTTTGGGATGCTTTAATTTTAATTGAGCTATATTTTCATCAAAGATTTTTCAGTTTAATTTGTTTTCAAACAACAAGGACAAAAGGTGTCTAATAAAAATCAATGCACTGGGCCACTTGGGACGACGAAGACTTTGTGACTGACTTGGGCGACGACGAAGACTTTGTAAACAACTTTCCTGAATAGGGGTCCATTACCGTACCGAAATTTTGTTTGTTGCTTTCGTTCTTTCATTTATTATATTTATGATTTTTATATTATATTTGTGAGCCATTTTATCATTATTATAGTATTCAAAAAATTATTAAAATAATTTTTATAACAGTGATAAAAATATTCATAAATATGATGAAAAATATTTACAAATATAATAAAAAGACCTATAAATGTAATAAATTTTTTTGTACCAAAAAAGTGGTAAAATGGTTATCACAAATATAGTAAAAATATTCATAGCAATAATAAAAATATTCACAAAAATAATAAAATTTTAAATTGTAAAATGACTCATAAAATTATGAAAAATCTATTAAAATAATAAAATTTAGAGAGATTGTACTAAATTTATTTTTTTAATAACGTAGTAAAGCCCTACACGAATAACTTGTTGACGAATTTAGTGTTTGACATAATACTTGATTATTTCCATTTAGAGGAAAAGAATGATGGATAACCCTAGGAGTGTCCATGGGCCGGGCCAGGTCTGGGTAATATAGGCTCAAGCCCTTACCCAAGTGAGTTATTTGGCGGGCCAGATTGAGCTTCAAGTAGGGGTAGGCTACCCGCAGCCCAACTCGTGAGCCTATTGGGTAGGCTTGCTAGGCGGGCCTGCTCGCGGATTTTTTTATATACAACTTCATTTAAAAATAATAAATATTTTTGTAACTTAATATTTGTGTAAATTATATTTTTAAATAAAAAATAGAGTCAAAATGGATGAAAATAAAATAATGAATAATTTTATTTTTAATTAGGGGATGAGCTACATCCAATAGAATAAATACATCTCAACTAGGTTGACACCTATTCACTTATCTATCATTTGCATTACTATACCCTTTAAAACTTGTATGCTTAATATATGAAAAATAAAATAATACATTATTTATAGTATCTAAATTTTTAAAACTTCAAATTCCGACATTCTGAGACTTATTTTAAAGTTTTAAATTTAATGGTTTAAAAATATAACTTTTTTTTCAATGGAATGGTGGGCGGGTTGGGCCGAGCTTCGGGCTAGGTAATGAGTTTGGAAGAAAACTCAAGCCCTGTTTTTAAGGATATTGAGCTCGGACTAGGACGGACCAGGTATCGGACCTATCAAGTTTTATACCTATTTTTTTGAGTCAAATAATGGGACCTGTGGATAATTCGGCCCATGAACACTCCTAGATAACCCCACCTTTGTTTGTTTTTCAAAGTGTGGTCCAAACTAAAGACTTAACTATAGTATCGAAAAATAAAATTTTAATATCCTACTAAAATTTATTATAGTTGTAGATATTTTTATTATTATTATGGTATTAAAAAAGTTGTAAAATAATTAAAAATAGTTACCTAGAAGGAAAATATAAATACCTCAAACTTCCTAACTTTCAAAGCACATTTGGCAGTCTGACCCAAAAAAAAAAAGAGCACATTTGGCAGGGTTGCAGCAATCCGTATCGCGTGGGCGACGACGAAGACTTTGTGACTGAGTTTTCTTCTATTCACATTAATAACGAGTTGATGAGTTTAGTGCTTGACAAGGCACCACTTGTTCCATCCCAACTTTTCCATTAATCAAACAAAGGTCATTCAATGCTTCCATCTTTTTAAATTCTTGCTTTTCAAAAATTCAAAACCGAACTAATATAATCTCAAAAAATTACTCAAATTTAAATTCAAATTCAAAATATCTGAATTCACACTTCATTTATTATTTTTTTCTTTTAATCACACAAAACTAGTTAACACTATTTCATCATTGATTCACTCGTTGAAATATCAAAACCGCTTTAAGCGTTGTCTCGGCTTTAGACTCATAATGGATCAGATTTTTTTATTCCACTCCAACATAAATCTGAATTTTATTAGTCATATATATATATATATATATATATATATATACTAGTTATTGTCTGTACCTGAAGACACAGAGTAATACAAAATAAAAAATATATTTTTATTCATATCCAAAATCAAATCACAAACATAGAGAAGAGATAAAAGAATTTAAGTATCGATTTGTAGTGGGGGTGAGAGTTGGTGGGCGGCAGTGGTGGTGGTAAGAAACGGTGATGGTTGTGGTGGGTGGCAATGACCGTGGCTTGATAACTCAGGAACCTCACCCGAATTCATTTGGACCCGTGGCTTGTAGTCAATTTATACCCAAGCACAAAAGTTAAATTCAGGAGAAGTAGTCTCAATGACGGATTTAAAATTGATGAACGGGGATGATACGCTCTCTTTTTTTTTTCGTCCTTTTTTTTATCCATTTTTTTTCCTCATTATAAAATAGACTAGTAGTGCACCTAATCTTTCGGGACGTAAGATATATATATATATATATTTTATTTGGCAATTACTTTGATTTTCAGGAATTTTATTTTTTTTATATAGCTATGCGTTCTTTTCGGAATGGGTTTCGAGTTTGATGTGACTCACAAAAAAGATAAAAACATTACCACTACTTGTCATTACAATTGAGATATAGACTGTAAAATAAAGTGTAAATTTCATTGAGACTCCCTATATTTATGACATATTCCATTGACATCCTTTTTTAGTTTTTGAAATATCATTGCATACCTCTGTAGTTTATATATTATGCGTTTCAAAAATCACCCCTACCATCTATTTCGTTCCTAACAAGCAAAAAAGCTTGTGACGTAATGACTAATTTTTCTATAAGTTACCTATTTTTCTCTCTTCCTATTGAGTCAATATGATGCCATCAATATGGAGTAAGTTTTTTAAATTTTTTTATTCAAATTTAAATTTGAGTCTAAATTTAAGTCAGAATTTGAAATGCCTTTAGGGACTTCGTGTTTGGATGAATTTTTCGTAGCAACTTGGTTCCGACAAGTACTAAAAATGTAGGGACCAATAATAAGTACTAAAAATGTCGTCTTCTCCAAAAACCCCATGATGTTAGATGGAAATTTCATAGCATCTTCTTGATGAAAAACCTCTTTCCACGTTGTAGATATATAATTATTTGGGCTTTTTATTACACTTTATATCCAATTTTTTTTTAAAATTCTCATTTTACACTATTAGGTCATATTTGTTTTGTGGGTTTGAGAGGGATCGATGTCCAAAATTTGGGGAAAATAGTTCAAAAGACCCTCAAATCTTATGTTTAGACTAAAATTTTAATCTTGGGTTATCAAACCTAACCCGTAGCTGGTCTGAATGCTAAATTTATCTGCAATGCAATATAGAGTAAATTGACTTTTAAGTAAATATTTATTGGCACTACTGTTATGTTAGTTATAATTTTTTTTTAAAGTTAAACCTCGACGGTACCGTCGGTACGATGACTATGTTAGTTCTATTTTTTTTTTTTTTAAATAAAACCTGCTACTTCTTTAATGCATATGTCCTAAAACTCAGCTCATAATAAGACTGCTTCAGCATACCATTCACGGAGAAGCCTAGTGAAAATACCCTCTGACCATAGGAGAAAAAAGTTCCTGCATAACCAAAGGACTCCCAACCTCTGAACAAACCATAGACACCAAGCAAGAGCCAAGTGAAACCAGAGATCCAGAGAGGATACTAATAATCGAAGAATTTCCTGATGATACTCAGAGATCCAGAAGAAGTCGGTGAAGATCCAAGTGAAACCAAGCAAAGCAAGAATACCAACAGTCGGAGCCAAGAGGCACAATAGGTTCTCCATACAGATAGAAGAACATAGAAACCAAGCAGAGCAAGAATACCAACAGTTGGAGCCAAGATGCACAATAGGTTCTCCATACAGATAGAAGAACATATAAACCAAGCAGAGCAAGAATACCAACAGTGGGAGCCAAGATGCAGAATAGGTTCTCCATACAGATAGAAGAACATAGAAACCAAGCAGAGCAAGAATACCAACAGTCGGAGCCAAGAGGCACAATAGGTTCTCCATACAGATAGAAGAACATAGAAACCAAGTAGAGCAAGAATACCAACAGTTGGAGCCAAGATGCACAATAGGTTCTCCATACAGATAGAAGAACATATAATCCATACAAATAGAAGAACATATAAACCAAGCAGAGCAAATACCAACAGTTGGAGCCAAGATGCACAATAGGTTCTCCGTACAGATAGAAGAACATATAAACCAAGCAGAGCAAGAATACCAACAGTTGGAGCCAAGATGCACAATAGGTTCTCCATACAGATAGAAGAACATAGAAACCAAGCAGAGCAAGACTACCAACAGTTGGAGCCAAGATGCACAATAGGTTCTGTATGGCAAGAATACCAACAGTTGGAGCCAAGATGCACAATAGGTTCTGTATGGCAAGAATACCAACAGTTGGAGCCAAGAGGCACAATAGGTTCTCCATACAGATAGAAGAACATAGAAACCAAGCAGAGCAAGAATACCAAAAGTTGGAGCCAAGAGGCACAATAGGTTCTCCATACAGATAGAAGAACATAGAGAAATCTGTCTTTGATACTGAAGTAGTGAAGACCAACAGGTGCCTGCTACCATTTTCTTAATTTTAATTTCTTTGCTCCTAGGAAAATATCACTAGTGGCAATTTCTCATGGCCATGGGTTGATAGTGACTGTATCATGGAGGAGGTTTCTGTACTCTTTCTTTCTCTTCCCATTTTCTTTCTGCCGCTTTTGAGACTCACTTTAATTTACATCCTCTATCTCCATTTATGGCTGGTTGCTTTCCTTATTTGTATTTGTTTAGTTATGAAAAAAGACAAAAACATGAAAGGAGAAAAAGAAAAGAAAAGAAAAGTTGCGACGCTGGAAAAATTTCCGTCCCAGCAGGTTGGTTTTTGTACTCTCTCTTTCACTCTCAAACGACTCTCCTTCCATTTTCTCCACTTATACTTGGTTTTCCTTATTTGCTAGAAAATAGAAAACACACCCGTGGCTACTGCTGAAGCCACCAATGGTGATTCCTTATTCCCCCGGTTGCAACGGCGGAGCTAGGCTCGTGAGCCTCCGCCTGCTCCTATGGTGAGAACTAATTATGAATTTTAATTTTAATTTCTTATCGATTAAAATAAATGATACATATAAATTTTTTAAATCATATATCACACTTAAAAATTTATTACCATTTTTTTTTTTGTAGATAGTAATAACTCTGATTTAGACTTTCTTTTAAAGTATTTTTCTATGATTGTTTCAAATAATTAATAAAAAGAATAAGTAAGAAATAATTGTAGAAGAAAGCAAATACAAGTACACAAACAATTTTCCCCCAAGAGGTTAGGGCCTGTTTGTTTTCTGTTTTTGTCCCGTGTTTTTTGTTTTTGTTTTGAATTTTTGTACAAAATGAAAACAAAAATATGTTTGTGTATTATTTTTGGTCTTGTTTTGTTTTCGTTATATTGAAGACAAAGACAAAAAAATTGGAACAAAAATTTTTTGTTCCAAGAAACACGTGAAACAGAAAACACGCGTGTTTTGAATAAATGAGGTCTCACCTTCGAGTCCTCTTAGCCACAAATTCCCACTTCATAAGACAAGTATAAATATGGGATATATTTTTTTTTTCATTTTCCTCCTCACAGTGCATTCCATTCGCAGCCCTCAGCCCGTCTTTTGTGAAGGTAAGGAACAACTCTCTCTCATCGTCTCTCTCTCTCAGTACGTCTCTCCTCTTCGGAGCTCTCTCAGCCACTCTCTCTCTCTTCCACTCACAGATCGACAGATGAAGACAAAGTCTTGATTTGGCTCACACGAAGAAGATCCACAGCCGAAGACGAAGAAGGTAAGTAACACCGATTTACTGTATAGATATATGTATATATATACATAGATCTATATATATATGCATAGATCTATGTATATATATGCATATATACATAGATCTGTATATATATGCATAGATCTGTATAGATATATGTGTTTTCTTGATTTCTTCTACTTTTTGGTAAATTTGGATTTGGGATTTTGTGTAGAAAACATATGAATCTCTATGTTGCAGGATCTAAAGGTTGGGTCTCCTTTTACTGTGGTTACCAAAATCAAATTGGTTAAATGGGAACCACCACCTGAATGGCTGGCTGCCTTCGTCTGCAGACACCAGTACTGTGGTATTGGGTTGGTCTGGATTGTAGAATTCTAGTTGTTGGAGATATTGAAAGTATTCACTTGAGGATGGAATTGGATCATGTAATCAGGCTATACTCTTCAGCCTCCCATCTAGGCTTTAGCTGCACCTTGGACTTGGACTATTTTTTTTTTTTATACCTAATCGCCATATGTATGTAACAATGTACAAGGTTCAACTAAAGACTGCAAAAAAAACAATATCATGGATGATAGCTTCATTGATTGCTTGCACCAGCGTCAGAGTTGCGAATAACTACCCAAAATGCACCCCTTTTTACCCAGAATATTTAAGATATTGATTGTATAAAAATTGTCTAACTGATGATTGTGGGCACTGCATTTATCATTTACAAACCCTCAAAATGTACCCCTTTTGACGCAGAAATGTAATATAAGGTGTAATTAACACTTCAGAATGTAGAAAGCAGCGATGAGAATTGCATAAAAATGAAATATTATAAAGCATATTTACGATAAAACTTGAGGTAGTCACCAAACATGTTTTCTGTTTTTATTTTCATAATTTGACAGACAAAAATGACTACCAAACATGTTTTCTGTTTCAGTGTTTACCATAAAACAGAGATAATTTTTTGTCTCTGTTTTTGGTTTTTTGAAGACGCAAAAACAAAAACGTTACCAAACGCCCCCTTAGTTTTCTACTGCTTCTTTGTCTCTGTCTCATTCTCTCTCTTCCCATTTTCTTTCCCCATCTTTTGAGACTTACTTTCCATTCTCTTCACTTATACTTAGGTGTCGTTTAGTAATCGCGTGTTTGTATTTTTTGTTTTTGTTTTCACTTTTACAAAAAAAAATAAAAATAAATAACGTGTTTGTGCTGTGTTTTTATTTATTTTAAGCCACCTTGTTTTGAAAACAAAGTCCAAATCTGTAAACACCAAAAATGATGTTTTTTGAAAACATTCAAAACTAAAAACACGTGCATCATTATTAACAATTAATGAGGTCTAGCCTTCGAATCTCATTAGCAGCATAATGAATTTTTTTTTTGTGTCAACTATAAGAACCCTTTTTTTTTTTCCGTCTCTTTCCCTCGTCTCTCTCTCTCTCTCTCTGTGTGGTTTCTCTCTTCTGAAACCAGTGACGGAGAAGCCGAAGCCGACATTGTCTGTCTTGCTTGTTTTTCCCTTTTTCCTTAACTTTGTACCATATATATACATATAAATGATGCTATATATATATAGATCTATATGTGTGTGTGTTTATTTGTGTTTGTGTGTGTATGTGTGCTGTATATATATCTTTGTGTGTATATGTATATGTGTGCGTGTCTGTGTGTATCTTGTGTGCGTGTGTGTCCCAGCAAGAGGATGAGTCTGTATATGTATGTGTGTGTTTCTGTGTGTATCTTGTGAGTGTGTGTCCCAGCAAGAGGATGAGTCCGTGAGTGTGTCAACAAGAACAACTCAAATTTTTTTTTTTTTATCACAAATAACATCTCCATTGGAGACATCTCCAATTGAGGTATTTGGGATTAAAATATTAATTAAAATATTATTAATAAAATATTATCCAAAATATATAATATCAAATATATTTTTTTATAATTTTTTAAATATAAATGACTATTAAACATGTTTTATATTTTTAATTTTTATCACCAAAAATAAAAATAAAAAAAAATAAATATCAAACATGTTTGTTTTTTTTTTTTTATAAAAAAAACAGAAAAACAAAATGTTGCCAAACATACCCTTAGTTTTCCTTGTTTGCTAGAAAATGGAAAAAACACCCGTGAATGCTGCTGAAGCCATTAGTGGTAATTTCTCATGGCCATGGGTTGATAGTGACTGTGTCATGGAGGAGGTTTCTATACTCTTTCTTTCTCTTCCCATTTTCTTTCTGTCGCTTTTGAGACTCACTTTACATCCTCTATCTCCATTTATGGCTGGTTGTTTTCCTTATTTGTATTTGTTTAATTATGAAAAAAGGCAACAAACATGAAAGGAGAAAAAGAAAAGAAAAGAAAAGTTGGAACATTGGAAAAATTTTAGTCACATCTCTTCTAGTTTATTATATCTTCAATGACACTTCCTCTATTATCTAAAACATCACTGACACCCCTACCGTTAAACCACTATTTATAATAAAAAAAAATTATCTGAAATGCCAAAATTACCCTTACATAAATCCCAAATAATATTTTTACATAAAATTTGATTAAAATTTTAATTAATTAAAATTTATTCGAGCTGATTAAAATTTATTTTTTTTCGTATTAAAATTCGAGACTTAAATTTTAATAAGTAAAAAAATAAAATTTAATAACCTCGAATCGGATTTTAATCAACCCGAATATTAATACATAAAAAAATTTAGAAAATAGAGAAGGTCTCGTTGAAGATATGCCTATCTAAAAGGGTGTTAATAAAGTTTTTTCTAAAATATGTCGTAGACAATTTAGTAAAATTGCATTCTACTGATGTTTCGGATAATAGATGGGGTGTGGATAATAATTACCCAAAATGTTTTGATACTCGAAGCAGATATGGCAAGGCAACACACCACCACATACTCAGATTAGAATGCAGCCCCACTTTTTTAAATGAAAAGGAATAACAAGTTATAGTGTATATATCAAGCTTTTTTTTTCTTTTTCTTTTAATCTAATAACACGTACCTCTACAAGGTTTTTATAATAGAAATAATCCTAGAAGTAATTCATAATCGATCCTAACCTTATCATGTCAAATAATATCCTAAATAGATCCTACATTAAACTAGCTTTTCATATTGAAGATTGGTAATTTTATTTCTCCCTCTCTTCTCCAATCTCTATTTATATTTAATTTCCCTTCTTTAATTTAGCGTTATCAGGTTTGAATAGTAAATGAATGAATTTACTAGATTCACTTGACTAACACGATTCAAATTATAAATATACAAGGGGACGGAGCTCCCTTGGCATGCTCCCTCGGTTCAACGGTCAGTGGTGTTTAGACAAAGTTATGTGTACCTCGATTAATTCTCTTCTCGATCTGGTTAAAAACAGATTATCGATGCCGAAACTAAGATATTCATCAGTAATAAATCTCTATGACCTGGCCTCAAGGTAACCCACTCTACACTTTTTTTAGATTTTAAAAATTCTGAAGCCTCCCTCTAGGGGTGTCCATGGGCCGGGCTGCGCTAGACCCATGATTTTTTTTTTGGGCCGAGTCTGAGTAGTGTAGGCCTAAGTCCTTACTCAAGTGAGTTATCGGGCGGGACGGGCCGGGCTTCGGGTAGGGGTAGGTTACCCATAGCCCAAACCGCAAGCCTATTGGACGGGTTTGCTGGGTGGGCCTGCTCGCGGGCTTTTTTATATGCAATTTCATTTAAAAAATAATGAATATTTTTGTAACTTATTATTTGTGTAAATTATATTTTTGAATCAAAAGTAGATTCAAAATAGATAAAAAATAAAATAATGAATAATTTTATTTTTGATTAGGGGATGAATTACATCAAATAGAATGAATATATCCCAACTAGATTGACACCTACTCACTTATCTATCATTTGCATTATTTTATTCTTTAAATCTTGTATGCTTAATATATGGAAAAGAAAGTAATACATTATTTATATATATAAATTTTTCAAATTTCAAATTTCGACATTGGGAGACTTATTTTAAAGTTTCAAATTTAGTGGTCTAAAAGTATAACTTTTTAGCAAAAGAAGGGTGGGCGTGACGGGCGGGTTCTTGGGCCGAGTTTTAACGGGTCTTTTTCTGGGCGGGCTATTGGGTTGGGTTTCGGGTTTGGGGGTAAACACAAGCCCTCTTTTCAAAAATATTGGGCTTGGGCTTGGGTGGGCCAACTATCGGGCATATCGGGTTTTGAACTTATTTTTTTCGGGCCGTGGATAACCCGGCCCATGGACACCCCTACCTCCCTTTGAGAGTTTCAAAAGCTATATTTTTATCTATTGTATTAGAAGGCTTAATGACCTAACTATAGGATGTAAGGATAATGTTTAAATTTTATAATCCAAACTAAGTTTTATCGGTGTAGGATTAAAGATCAAGTCCAGGATTTGAGTCAAATTGACCCTTTTAGTTGCAGTTGGGCACTTAGTATTGTGCACAACCAAAGTCAGGCCATTATTTATGGATTGCGCTCTTGAGTTAGTAAACCTCCTATGTCTAACCCAATTGTCATATAAGAGACCCATGAACGTTGGCTGGTGAATCCTTTGAGTAGATGCTCTAATTAATTCCCAGTAGTCGATGCATCTTGCCACTAATCCTGGATGTATCATGTTGAAGTTGATTTTGGATAAATTTTATATAAGTATAAATTTAACAATAACAATGACTTGTTGAATAACATTCCTAATTTTGTCATTATTTGCCCCCTATAAAATCTTGACTCCGTTCCTAAATATACATGACAATAAAAGACGAAGTTTAATAGGGTTTTTTGCATTTTGCACCCCAAAAAAATCTTTCGATTCTTACTTTATACCCTGAAAAGATTATTTTTTTTCACATTGCACATTGAATGTCATAAATTGGTTCCAATGTGACTTTCAGACTAACATCCGTTTCAGATTCCATTAAAAATTAATGCACTTGCCATCCATATGTGATGTTTTTGGATAAAAATGTAAACTCACCATCTATATCCTTAGGTGGCATGTGCTTTAATTTTTAACAGAATCCGAAACGAATGTTAGTTCGAGGGCCACATTGGAACCAATTTATGACATTTAGGGTGTAATGTGAGAAAAATAAATTTTTGGGATACAAAGTGCGAATCGATACATCTTTCAAGGTGCAAAATGCGAAAATCCCATTTTAATATGACACGAACTCTAATTTTCACTAAAAGAAGTTGCATTAATATTTCTCTTTGTCTGTGGAGACAGGGTCTACCAATACCTTCATACAAAAGGTCCAATGGGGGATCGAGTGGTGATACAATGGAGTTAAGTGTAAGTTGGTTGATTTCTACCTAGCTAGATGATGAATTTCCAGACTTACATTACTATTTTCACCTACATTAACCGTCTGATTTTTTTGTCACATCTGCAACGGTCATTCCAATAGCCATACATAGTGTGTTCGTAGCAGACGGATCTAGGTTATAATAATATGTCGAGGACTACCTAATATACAATTGATTTATCTACGTAAGGGGTTATTTGATTTTGAGTTATATATTATAACATGTATTAGAGATAGGTGTTGCCAGGGGTGGATTTGCAATGTGGGCAGCTGTCCACACTGCAATTTTAAAAACTTTTGGGGTCTAGCTAGAATTTTGAAAAGTTTCAGAAGTGTTTGAAGATTGCCCCATTGAAAATTTATAAAACATATAGGGTTATTTCTACAATTTAGAAAATAAATGGAGTCCTTAACAAATGTATGTAGACCAGATGTAGTTGTTTTATCCCCAAACCATTGTTGCCTATTAAATGTTTGTTAAAATGCCACAAACAAAGCCACGACAAAATGAGCAAGTAACTATGACTATCCGTGAGTCCTAAAGAAATTATGCATTGCCCAAGGTAATAGGCTTGCGATTTTCAACTATTTTATTTAATTCAAACACTTGAAAATTCAAACAAAATGGTTTGTTGATCAATATACACTGATCTTACAAGTTGTTTGTTAATAATTCAAGGATAAGACATTGAATTTGAGTTGAATTAGAGCCCCATAGTGAAACAAACTTGGCTCTGCCCCCTGGGTGTTGCATGGTTGGTGAGTCAAGTCTCTCAACCAATTGATCGAATTTCCTGATTGTTTGTCTAAATGTCTCAATTTAGCTCCAATCGATTTGGTTATTGTTTCAATTCTGTTAACTTACCTGTACGGAAGTTTGTATGATATGTGGGAGTATGTGTAGAACAATTATTTATTCAATTATTGTTGTTTTGAAATTATTTATGAAATGTGATAGTTTAAAAATTATTTACTAAATTATCATTTTTTTCAACCATCTTAGTCAGTTATCATTTTAATCATCAATTAGTTCTATTCCTACCATCACACTAGTTTTCATATTTCTGGTACAATTATTTTCGCAAATAGTAATCATGTATTTTGATGAAATTGTTTTTCTTACTCAAACAAAAATACTTAGAAAATTTATCAAACAATACATAAGTTAAATCCTTGTTAGATTTTATACAGGTTAGTGGAATTATTGTCATCATTAGACCAAGAGCTTCTGGGGGTGAGAAGAAACCTAAAGGTAGGTACTAAATTCATCATTCAACTTGCTTATTCTTATTGCTATTTTAGCTTAGGGAGAGTTCTGCGGTACTGAAAATCATTCTTTTGTGTCACTTCCAAAATTATTATTCATTGGGATCAACTTACGACTCAGATGAATCGTTCAAGATTGATCTTAAAAAGTTGAGGATGATACTAATATTTTTGGAGTTTTTGGGATCAATTCGAATCTTTTTTGTAACAATCCATTCCGACTTTGAACCATATTGAGCAGAAACATTGAACCATTTGCATCATAACTATCAGTATAGTAACGAATTAGGTACCGTAGAAAATCCCACTAGCTTAAGACAACTTTTAGAGGTTCCACTTTTAAGCTTTCAGTGATAAATCTCAAGTACCAATATTTTGGCTAACTAATGTACCATGTTGTAATTTTTTTCTTGAGAATATTTTTCATAAAAATGAATTTGTCAAAAAAAAAGAGCATATTTATAATTATGCAAAAACGATCTATATGCATCTTAGTATATGGATGGTATACTTGTGTACGCAAAAGTCAATAATGCAACACTGGCTAAAATTTATAACAAATTTCCTATATCAAATCAATGTGCGGTGTTGGATTAACGGGTCCCAGTAACTTCAATAATTGAGACGTTGTCACATTATTTGGTGTTCAAATTAAGTGCACACAACATTTTCTTAAAAGTGTATTTTATTCAAAGGTTAGCTTACCTCTCTCGAGAGGGAATAAAAAAGACAAATGAAATTTTAGGGCAATGAAATTTTATCCCAGATCATTTAATTTTTTATTGTAGGGCGACAAAATTTGTCATTATTTATTGTTGCAGTTCTATTAAAATTTTAGATTATAAACAGAAAAATGAAAGTCGTCTATATATAATCTTGTTATCTATTTATATGTAACAATTTGTTTTTCTTTTGTCCTTGTTATTTTCTTTATAACCGCGTTCTTTTTCTCTAGAAGAAGATGATGAAAAGATTCCTGAAGAACTAGCAGTTTGCAAATTTTGCTTCAACAAATTTGCCGAAGAAAATGTTCTCAAGACAAAATGCAATTGCAAAACTGGTCTTGTCCATGACAATTGCGCATCTCACCACTTCAATGAGGTAGGAAATAAAATGTGTAAAGTCTGTGACCAAGAGGTTGAAACAATACCAGTAACTTTGCTTCAACGCCCTTTCTCTACGAAGAAAAAAGAGCAAGATACAGAGCTTCTTATTACGACTGAAAAGGTAATGTATTGATCTTTATCGATGAAAAATATAAAGATGGGCTAAAAAGAATGGTGGTGATGATCCAGTTTAGTTCTCGTTACTCTTTAGTGTTGGGAGGAAAAAGAGTACATACCTCACTTTAGCATAGTTCGTATGGTATAATTGCACTTAAAATTTAGTTCGTGATTAATCACACAGTAAAGTCGAGCGAAAGTGTAATATGTAATTTACAAGTTACGGTTATTAGATACAGTTAAAGAGCCATAAAGGTTACTCATTTTGGCCCTTATAATTGAGGATGTCAGGGTGGACTAGATATAAAACTAATTTTTAAAAAATATTTGCACAAAATCGTGTATGGGACCCGTAACCATGTGATTGTTACCCCCAACACTTGGCACTCCCAAGTGGCAATGACCCATTCAATCACTAGCATGATTGTTGTTAGGTTTCTTTTGTGGAGTCTAGTTTGTGTGTTGATCCGGATGATGATCCGACCCAAAATAATATTGCGTTTTTTAAATGAAATTTTTTCTGAGGCTTAGTTTATGGAGCGGAGGCTGGGGTCGATAGGCCTCTGTATTATTTCTTGAGAATAGTGAAATCTCTGTAGCTTCGTGGACGTAGGTCAATTGCCGAACCACGTAAATTCTGTGTTGTGTGGTTGCTTAGATTGCAAAAATAAACTTATTCAATGGCCACCAATATCCCTTTTAAACCATTCACATTGCACCGTGTCTTCAGACACGGGTTATTCTTAATAAAGAAGAGCGAGTTTTGAATTTTAAAGATAAAGAGCGGTTGAGATCGTTTCGAGACCAAAAAAAGCATCATCTAACGGACGACGCTATCTCAAATTATCTCGAGTTATTGACGTCTCAGATCATTTCAAAATTTTTGATCCAACGCACCAGATTAACTTCTGAGATTTTTATCCCTTCCTAAATTTTTAATTTTTGAATTCCCTCATAATTAGGCCCTAATTTCATACTTTTAATGCGTCTCACGCATTTACTAAATATTTACTCTTTTCTGACCTTCTCATTCCCTAATGCCATGCTCCCTCCCTCTTTCTCCCCAAATTCAAAGATCCCTAGATTTCTTACGCCCTAATTTCATTCCCCTCTTTCTCCCCCTCCATCTGCCATCTTTCTTTTCCATTAGGCACTGTCGTTGCCCATCCACCGTAGATGCCCAAACATCGCCAATGACACCTAATGATCATAACCACTCGGTTCTCTCTCCCATTCTCAGATTAGTCTCTCCCCCTCTTTTCTCTCTATCGAACTCTACCCTCTCTCAACCCAACTTGAATTCACCTCCCTCACCTATGACGTCCCAAAAATCGGGGGTCCTTTGTCAGCCTTTTGATCACCCATCAACTCGCGAAATACCCGTGGATACCGTGTAACTCGATACCACGCCATTATGCCCCATTTACCGGGATCCATAATTTAACAAAATTAGGGCAGAGTCTCCTTTGTACGGGGAGCTCTACCCAAAAACACAACCTGTGTAATCATACAACATTTAATCATATGATCCATTCGTGGTCCAATATTCATCAATTCATACTCCCATGTCATGAATTTATGCATCAAACATAGTTAATACAAGTTTGATTACAATCATTTCCATATATTTACATGTCCAAAACCGAATTTCACAAAAGTTTTACAAAACAAGGTTTAAAAGTCACAAGTCGGCTTTTCTTCATCCTTGAGGCCCCAAATACGAGTGTTCCATCGGTGTATAACTCGCACCTGAAATGTTTTCCCATAAAGGATGAGTCATGCTCAATAGGGTATCTTTTAAAGAGGCCACTCCCCAACCTAAGTGCATATGAAATGTCCACATGCAACATTCAACAAGCAACATTCAACAAGCAACAACCATTTCAATAAAGAATATGCAATCCAATGTTGGAAATCACCATGTCATGCCATGAAATGAGATGAGACTCACTCATGCACTTCAACTCGAGTCCTCTCCGTCTCCCTCAACACAATGCAATATCAATGTGTATAAATTCGTCATTGATGTTACACGTCCAATGATCTTTTTAAAATAAACCATGTGTCTTTGTTATAAAACAAAATCATGTGTTTTTTTTGGATGCTACACATCGAATGACTATTTTATAAAAAAAATTCATGTGTCTTTGTTGGGTAGCGAAGTTTTGGTGTCGTACCGCCGGTTCCGCACACCGATACACTTTTCTGAAATTGCACCACATGGGAGTGTATGAACCAAGTAATCAGGTCTTGCACCGGAGGGAGAATCTAGCCCTGCTTGCTATACCTGACACAAGTTTTTCATGCGACCATGCAACTCAGTCGGACCTAGGTCCAACCTTCCCGAGTTCACTTATCAACCACCAAGAATGGTGTTTGATCAATTATGCACACACACCCACACTCATGCCTCATGCCCATGAATACGTTGCCTCCGTGCAAATGCAATGTAATGTGTAATTGTAACACCAATATCATGTCAAATATGTATAAATGTCATATGAACAATCTCAACCACATTTCAACACATTCCTTGGTTAATTATATCATAAGCATATAATTTTCATAAATCCTCATCACGTCAATATATCATGAACATATATCAACATTTACATTTAATAACAATTTTTTTCAAGCATGTTATCACATAATCTCATGCAATTAACACAGTTTATTTTACATAGTCATTTTATCAAACACCTTCAAGACACCAAATCATGTAATCACATAAAATGCCCAAATTTATCACATAATTCAAAAAAATCAGATTAAGTGATTTTCATATACCCAATTATCAAAACTTCCAAAAAATCACAAACTAGCAATTTCTAATTACCAATTCATTCTAGAATTGAATTTACCAATTTTCATTAAATCAACTACAATAGTAAAGTGTTTAAAATACACATAATAGCCCACCCATTTCATATATTCATCTTAGGTTGAAAATAAACCTAGTTAGGATGAAAACTCTACCTCCTGAAGCGTAAGACAATTCTAGGAAGTTCTAAGAACTCAAATCTCGTCTAAAACCAAACTATCCCCAAAATTACATCTTTGAATCTTCGGTGAAACCCGTCCTTTTTGGTATGGTTGCGGAGCCCTCGTCGCGTAAATCAACTTTAATACTTGGCCCGAAGGATTCCGACCGGTGGAACTCCGTAGATTGTAGAGAGAAGTCTTGAATCTTTACTTTTTTCTTCCTTTCTCTCTCTTCCTCTTCCAACGTTAGAACCCAACAACCCAGCAGAAATTTTTGTGGAAAAATCAGATTTTTTGACTCCTATTTATATCCTTTAACGCTTGGTCCATGTCGCGTCACGTGTTCCCTATTTTCGGATCTGTTTTCGCCCCAAAACGATTAAATTGTCCCGGTTTAAGTTTAAGATATTTTTACATGAAATTTATTTAAATTATAATAAAATTTTAGAAATTTTATTTTTGGGTTCGTTTTTGAGGTCACTCGACACCTGATTGCCTCGAAAAACGCGAAAAACTCAATTATCTCAGAATTCAACGAAAATTGTCTGGTAACTAGATTTCGCGATACAAATCCAACGGTGAGGTCTGTTTCGTCATCCGAGCTCTAGAGAAATATGAGTTTTCAACCCGCACCGAAATGATAAATTACCGTTTTGCCCTTTTTCATAAAAAGTTAAAATTTACCCAGGTTTTACATTCTTTCCCCTTAAAAGAATTTCGTTCCAGAAATTTACACACACATATACATTGAACCACATGCACATAAAACATTCATATAATGCTAAATGATTATAAGAATGTACATTCATCCTCCAATAAGAAAGGATAATTGGTACGTATAGTGTCCTCACGCTCCCATGTCGCCTCTTCCACACTTCGGTGCTGCCACAACACCTTCACTAGCCTCATGGTCTTGCCTCACAAAACCTGCTCTCGGCTATCCATGATACGCGCCGGTCCTCCTCGAAAGTCTCATCCGCATCAACAATCAACTCACCCCAATCCACCACATGTGTCGGATCTGGAGTATACTTCCGGAGAATGGAGACAGGGAATACCGCGTGAACACCCGAAAGACTTGGCGGTAACGTCAATTGGTAAGCAACTGTGTCAACCCTCTCGAGTACCTCGAAGGACCCGATATACCTCGGCGACAGCTTTCCTCGCTTGCCGAACTTGACTATTTCTGTCTTAGGCATCACCTTCAAGAAGACGTGATCTCCAACCTCAAACTCTAGAGGTCGCTACTGTCTGTCAGCGTAACTCTTCTACCGGCTCTGAGCCGTGAGAAGATGCTTTTGTATCAGGTCCACCTTCTCCGATGTGTCTCTAACCAATTCCGGACCCGTAGAGGGTCTCTCTCTAACCTCCATCCAACAAATTGAAGAACGACAAGACCTCCCATAAAGTGCCTCATAGGGTGCCATTTGTATGCTCTCCTGATAACTATTGTTGTAGGCGAACTCTACTAAGGGTAAATGCTTTTCCCAGCTACCCTTGAGATATAGGACGCATGCCCGTACCATGTCCTCTAAATTCTGAATGGTCCTCTCCGACTGACCGTTCGTCTGGGGATGAAAATTTGTGCTCATCATCAACTGTGTCCTCTTGGCCCGCTAGAAACTCTCCCAAAAATGAGCCGTAAACTGGGATCCCGATCCGATACTATAGATACAAGTACCCCATGCAACCGAACTATGTCTCATATATACAACCTGCAGAATTCCTCCAATATGAAGTTCATCTGCACGGCTAAAAAGTGTGTCAAATTCGTAAGTCGTTTCACTATCACCCACACCGCGTCATGTTCCCGCGATGTCCATGGCAAGTGGGTCACAAAATCCATCCTGACGTGCAGCCACCTCCAAAAGCTAGAGCAACCCTATGGGTCTCTGGTGCTCAGCGTTGACCTGCTGACACGTGAGACAGCGACTAACAAAATCTCCGACGTGCCTCTTCATCCTGCTCCAATAGTATTAGCGATGAAGATCATGGTACATCTTCTTGCCACCTGGATGCACAGCAAAACGGGAGCAATGAAAGTCTCTAAGGATCTCATTTCTCAGATCCGTTGAATGGGGAACCATAACCCTTCCCCTATACCGAAGCCAAGCCCTCGTCACCTGTACCCGACTGTACTCGGTCCCTGATAGACAATATCTCCGCGTCCTGTCCCTATGACTCGGTTACTCTACTCAGTAAGGAAGGTATAGCCACCAAACTTTCCAAAGTGCCATAAGCCTGACTCCTGTAGTGTAGCCCAAACTGCCCCACCGTCTCGAACACCTATCATTCCCGAAAAGCCACACTAGCCAAGACTCTCCGTGACTTCCAGCTGAGTGTATTAGCCACCACATTTTTCCTACTGTGATGGTATTGCAAAGTGAAGTCATAGTCTTCTAAATACTCCATCCACATGGGTTACCTCATGTTGAGGTCTCGCTGTTTGAAGATGTACTTCAGACTCTTGTGGTCCGAAAACACCTCGAACTGCTCTCCATATAAATAGTGGCGCCAAGCTTTCAAGGCAAAGACAATGGTTGCCAACTTCATATCATGCGTAGGGTAATTTTACTCGTGGTTCTTTAACTGCTGGGAACCATAAGCCACCACTCTCCCAGACTGCTCAAAACACACCCAAGTTTGTCATTCGAGACATCACAATATACTGTGTACCTCTGTCCCCTTTTCGGAACTGTCAAAATCGGAGCTGAAGTAAGCCTCTTTTTCAACTCTTGCAATGCACTCTCACACAAGTCATCCCACTGAAACTTGACTTCCTTCCGGATCAATCTCGTTATAGTTGTAGCTAGTCGGGAAAAGTCCTCAATGAACCTTCTGTAGTACCTTGTCAATCCCAAGAAAATGCACATCTCGAAAACTGACTTCGGTCTCTCCTAACTCATAACCACTTCGACCTTTTTCGGGTCAACTGACACACCCGAAGCTGACACCACGTGTCCCAAAAACTTCACTTTAATAAGCCAAAATTCATATTTGCTGAACTTGGCGTACAACTGATGATCCCTCAAGGTCTGGAGAACAGCCCTTAAGTGACCCTCATGCTCCTTCTCAGACTTGGAGTATATCAAAATGTCATCAATAAAGACCTCGACAAACTGATCTAGATAGGGTTGGAACAACCTATGCATGAGATATATGAATGCCGCCAGGGCATTCGTCAATCCAAAAGGCATAACCGTGAACTAGAAATGCCCATACCGCATCCTAAACGTCATCTTAGGGATATTTATCTCCCTAATCCTCAACTGATGGTATCCCTTGCGTAGATCTATCTTGGAGTAGACCCGCGCCCCTCTCAGTTGTTCAATCAAGTCATCAATCCTCGGCAAATGATACCTAGTCTTCATAGTAACCCTATTCAACAGTCGGTAGTCTATGCATAGCCGAAGGGTCTTTTCCTTCTTCTTGGGAAACAACACCGGAGCGCCCCAAGGTGAGGTACTTGATCTAATGAAGCCCTTGTCCATCAATTCTTGTAATTGGACCTTGAGTCCTTACAACTCTACAAGTGCTATTTGCTTGATTGATTTCGTTGTTCCTAATTTTCGACCATGATTCCGGTAATGTGTATGTGGCTTATACAGTTAGGTGAGTGTCACTCTCCCTCGGATATTGTGCAAGAAATGGGAAAACGAGTGTGTGTGTACAAAAGTGCTCCCCAAGCGTAGAGAGAATTTCGGGCGTCGTGTTTTCAAGGTCGTCTCCTCAATGAAGGAAGGTGAATTGTGTTGAAAGTGATTTTGCAAAAAAAGGAAAAGTGTAAAATCTTGTGAGTTTGTGTTTTGGTGATTGAAGTTTTTGCTAAAAATGTAATGAAAACAAGGTTGACTAATCCGAAAGGGTCATTCCAATGAGAATGTCAAATCAACTCAAGAAATCCTACCAATGGTGCCTAGACGTTCGATTGATTTGTAGGAAGCAAGGGACTAAAACGGAGGTGAGGATTCAAGCATACCCCGTGACAAGTTTACGGTATATCAAGAACTCACAGCCACGTCCACACTCAACCTAGTCAAATCAAACCATCTTACACTACGAGGAGAAATGAATGAGAGTCGATTTCACATACCCAAGAGGAAAGTCCCCTTGAATTAGCCAACTAAAAATCTAGCTACTTATAGTTAAAAGCAAGAACAAACATAATATAAGAAGACATGATAGTGAAATGGAACATAGAACTTGTATTAATGCACGACAAGAGTTAAACTACAAGAGAGAATGCATTCACAATCAAAATATAAAGGTTGGAAAACAATACCCAAATGTAAAACTTGAAATGCTAGAAAATGTAACTAAACTTGAAATACACTTGAATGAAAGAGTTTAAAGTGTAAGAAGTAAAGATTACAAGTGATTTAAAACTCACTACAACTGATATGGAGAAGAAAATGCAAAAATCTAAATTTCTCTCTCTAAACTACTCCTAAGCTTAGGTAGCCTCTTCCTTTAAAAGCTTGTGTGAATGCTAAATATATGGTGTAAGACCTCTACATTTTCGTCCATAGGGCTCCTCTAGCATGTGTGTGTAGGCCTCCCATCAATGGGAGGTGATTTGATGGCTTTGGACAGGCTAGGACAAGCCTAGCCTACAACCCACCATGCCTCCTCCTTCTCTCTCTTCCTTTCCCATCCTCCATCTTCCAAGGCTGACTTTAGGGTGTAGGAGGCATGTATGTATGTAGAATATGTCAAGGGACAAGTGGGAGAATCATAGGTGGGACCCCCAAGTGGCAGAGCTTGAGTTGCAGTGTGTTCTGGCGGATCTGGGCCAAACCTTCCAGAAGGTCGAAGTAAACCTTCCTGAAGGTTTTTTCCAGCTGGCAAAACCTTCCAGAAGGTGCCACCTCAGGACCAGTTTTCGTAAAATTATCATTACTTTTGATCCAACCATCCAATTGAGCTGCAATTTTTACACAATACAGAGGACATCCAGATCTACAACTTTCATGTTTTACATTTTTCAGATTCAAAGTGGATCATGGTCAAAAATGGAAAAAACAGAGGTACTGATACCAATTCTAGTGGGCTATACCTTCCGGAAGGTCGATGCAAACCTTTCAGAAGGTTTTCTTCCAAATGCATTTTTATTGATTTCTTCACCTTCCAAGCCTCTCAATCCTCATGTAATGTGTTCATCTTTTTACCACTCATTCACACTTAGTTGCAGGGTTTCGAAAGCCATCATTTACCCTATGATTACTTGTAACATCAAAATTTTCACAATATTCATAACTTTGACTAACTCTAAGTAATTAAATGCAAAGTTAAGTTAAAATACATGTAATGAGATCATTAAATATGTAATATTACATGTTCATCGCACCCCCAACTTAAGCTTTGCTAGTTCCTACCAAACTAAATGTAAAAATTAGGCAAACAAAAATAAACATATTCTAATTCCGCTATTGCATTTAGCATATACCACAAGCCTTTAAACCCCTAGGTGATCCCTAGTGGACGAGTCTTGTCTCATGAAGATTTTTAGTGAAAGTACCTACAAACTTGTTTCCCTCATATCCAACATTTGAAACATATGCCCGTATCCTAACTAGCACTGGGATGTCAAAAATAGCTTTGTCCGATGCACCCGAACCAATCACACATGAGTTTCATCATAGCTTTAAATGATATTCTAGAGTATACACCTACACATTTCATTTACACTAGTGTGTGTGTGTCCCCGAAATTACATACACAACATGTATCATGGAAATATGCCCGTATCCTAACTAGCACTGGGATGTCAAAAATAGCTTTGTCCGATGCACCCGAACCAATCACACATGAGTTTCATCATAGCTTTAAATGATATTCTAGAGTATACACCTACACATTTCATTTACACTAGTGTGTGTGTGTCCCCGAAATTACATACACAACATGTATCATGGATGCATATCCAGAAAGTCATATAATACACTATGATCACAAGAAATGTAACTCCATCCTTAAACTGTAACGGATAGGTAGCTCGGATAGAGTCCTCACGCTCTCATGTCGCCTCTTCGATACCCCAGTGCTGTCATAGCACCTTTACGAGCCTCACTATCTTGCTACGCAAAACCTGGTCTCGACTATCTATAATACGAATTGGTCTCGCCTCGAAGGTCCCATCTGCGTCAACAATAAGCTCCCCCTAATCCGCCACATGCATAGGATCTGGGGTGTACTTCCGCAACATGGAGATATAGAACACCGTGTGAACACCCGATAGATTTGGCAGTAATGTCAACCGGTAAGCAACTGTACCAACCCTCTCGAATACCTCGAGGGGCCCGATATACCTCGACGACAGCTTTCCTCACTTTTCGAACCTGACCACTCCCCTCTTAGGCATGACCTTAAAGAAGACATGATCTCCAACCTTGAACTCTAAAGGTCTCTGCCTCCTGTCGGCGTAGCTCTTCTGTCGGCTCTGAGCCGTGAAAAAATGCTTTCGTATAATGTCCACGTTCTCCGAGGTGTCCTTGATCAAGTCCGGACTCGTGGAAGGTCCTTCTCTAACCTCCATCCAACATACCGGAGAATGGCACGACCTCCAATATAATGCCTCATAGGGTGTCATTTGAATACTTGCATGATAACTATTATTATAAGCAAACTCCACCAAGGGTAAGTGATCCTCCCAACTACCCTTGAGGTCAAGGACACATGCCCAAAACATGCCCTCTAAAATTTGGATAGTCCTCTCTAATTGACCATCCGTCTAGGGATGAAAAACTATGTTCATCATCAACTGAGTCCCCATAGCTCACTGAAAGCTCTCGCAGAAATGAGCTGTGAACCTGGGATCTTGATCCAATACTATAGATACGGGTACCCTATGTAGTCGGACTATCTCCTGTATATACAATTTATAGAATTTCTCGAGTGTAAAGGTCATCAGCATTGCTAAAAAGTGTGACGACTTCATAATTCGGTTCACTATCACCCATATCGCGTTATGCCCATGCGAAGTCTGTGGTAGATGGGTCACAAAATCTATAGTGACGTGTTCCCACTTCCACTCAGCCACTTCCAAATGTTGGAGCAACCCGGCTGGTCTCTGGTGCTCGGCTTTAACCTATTGACACGTGAGACATCTACTGACAGAGTCTCATATATGTTTCTTCATCCCACTCCAATAATACTGACGGCGAAGATCATGGTACATCTTCGTGCCACCAGGATACACAGCAAAACGGGAGTAATGAAACTCCCTGAGGATCTCCTTTCTCAGATTCGTAGATTGAGGAACCACATCCCTTCCCTTGAATCGAAGACTGTCATCAACGTGAATGGCCCAGCCTTCGTCACCCATACTCAACTTGTACCCGGTCCCTGATAGACAATGTCTTTATGTCTTTCCCTTGGGACTCAATCACCCTACTTAGTAAGGAAGGCGCAGCCACCAGACTTTCTAAAATGTCCTGAGCTTGACCCCTATAGTGTATCCCGAACTGCCCCACAGTCTCGAGCATTTGCCACTCTCGGGAAGCTACACTAGTCAAGACTACCCTTGACTTCCAATTGAGTGCATCAGCCACCACATTTGTCTTACCAGTATGGTAATGCAAAGTGAAGTCGTAATCTTCCAAGTATTCCATCCACATGCGTAGCCTCATACTGAGGTCCCATTGTGTGAATATATATTTTCAGACTCTTGTGATCTGAAAAAAACTCAAACTGATCTCCGTACAAATAGTGATGCCATGCCTTCAAGGCAAAGAGAACAACCGTCAATTCCATATCGTGTGCGGGGTAGTTCTGCTCGTGGCTCTTCAACTGCCGTGATTGATAAGCTATCACCCACCCGGACTACATCAGAACACATCCAAGTCCGTCCTTTGAGGCATCACAGTAGAATGTGTACATCTGCCCCTTCACCGAGATAATAAAATAGGAGCTGAAGTCAATTGCCTCTTTAGCTCATGGAATGCCCTCTCACACGAGTCATCCCACTAGAATCTGACCTCTTTCCTAATCAACCTAGTCACAGACGCAGCTAGCCGAGAAAAGTCCTCAATGAACCTTTTATAATATCCTGCCAATCCCAAGAAACTGCGTATCTCGAAGACTTACTTAGGTCTCTCCTAACTCATAACTGTCTCAATCTTCTCTGGGTCCACTAACACACCCGAAGCAGACACCACGTATCCCATAAACTTAACCTCAGCCAAAACTCACATTTACTGAACTTGGCATACAATTGATGGTCTCTTAAGGTCTGCAGCAGGATCCTCAAGTGACCTTCATGCTCCTCCTCAGACTTGGAGTAGATGTCATCAACAAAGACCACAACGAAATGATCTAGGTAGGGCTGGAACACCCTATGTATAAGATCCATGAATTTTGTTAGGGCATTCGTCAATCCGAAGGGCATAACTGTAAACTCAAAATGCCTGTAACGCGTCCAAAATGTCGTCTTCGGAATGTCAGCCTCCTTAATCCTAAATTGATGGTACCCTGTACGCAAATCTATCTTGGAATAGACCTGTGCCCTTCTCAGCGGATCAAAAAGATCGTCGATCCTCGGCAGTGGGTACTTGTTCTTGATAGTGACCCTATTCAACTACTGGTAGTCGATGCAGAGCCTAAGCGTCTTGTCCTTCTTCTTCGCAAATAACATCGGAGCACCCCAAGGTGAGGTACTCAGCCTAATAAAGCCTCTATCCAATAGCTCTTGTAACTGGACTTTAAGCTCCTGCAACTCCGCTAGTGACATCCTATGCGGTGTCATAGAAATATGGGATACACCGGGCTGTAACTCTATGGTGAAGTCCACATCCTGATGCGGTGGTAATCCCGGTAACTCATCTGGGAAGACATCTGCATAGTCACAAACGACTGGAGGCAGACCCAACTTCTGTCTCGCCTTGTCCTCCAGTGTAAGGCTAGCAAGCCAACCCATCAATTGTTCGTGCCATCGGGAGTTATATACGACTTAGGGTAAAGCATGGTGCTTCTCCCCTTGAAACTTGACACAAACCCCGTCTAAAATGTAGGTCGTAACCCTTTTGCGCTCGCAATCAATGACGAACTTGTGCGCTGCCAACCAATCCATCATGAGTATGACATCAAACTCTGTCATCTCGATGACCCTAAGGTCAACGGTGAGCTGCGTCCCTCCAATCTCCAACTCACAACTCCGACATATCTTGTCAATACATACCCGGTCTCCTAGGGGTGAACTTACATACTTGGGCTCCTCCAAAGTCTCGGCCTCTAAGACCAAGTCCTGTACGCATGACCTAGCAATAAAAGAGTGTGATGCACAAGAATCAAATAATACTCTAGTCCATAATCTCGAGAGAAGAAATGTACCTTGAATCACCAACTAATCTGCCGACAAAGTTTGTGGTGTGATGGCAAAGACTCGCCCCTGGGTCCCTAAAGTCCCTGCCTGAAAGCCCTGTCCCCGGCCTCGGCCTGCTTCCTAACCCTTTTGACCCTGCTGGGGTGTCCCCGCACGTGAAGCTGTGGAGGTCTACCTTACAGTATCATACTGGTACTGGCTCCCTTGACCGATGGTAGGGAAAGGAGAAACATAGAAGGTCTAGGGTGGTCCCACTGATAACTGGGATTGAAATGCCCCATAGCTTTGTGCTCCTTGTCTCTGCAGACACTCTCTCTTCAAGTGGCCCGACTGATGGCAATGGAAACATGTTCGTGGACCTCTCTGTGATGTGCCCTTAGAGTTCTTCTCGCCTTGGGATGATTGGCCCTGGCCTTGGCCTTGACCCTGATAGCCTCAGCCTTGTCCCTGTAATCCCTGTGGGGTCAAAGTCCTTTGTCTCTTCCCCGAGCTAGTAGTGGAAGACTGTCCCTCCTTCTTCTTGTCCTTTGATCCCGCCTCTCGAAAACTCTTGGCGTCTTTAACCTCTCTCACATGTGGCCAACAATCTTCCCACGAATGGATAGCTTTAGGCCATTCTCAAACCTCCTCACCTTGGCCAAATATGTGGGCACATAGTCATCCGTAAAACGTGCCAACTCTGTGAACTTGGCCACATACTGCATGACAATCATCGTTCCTTGCTTCAAGTCTAGGAATTCTCGGGCTTTGACTTCCCGAATATCTAATGGGAAATATTTGTTCATGAAGAGCTCTTGGAACTCTTCCCATGTCATCGTCTCGATGTCTATCGGGTTCTTTGCCCATGTCCACCATTGCTGGGCCTCTCTCTCAAGCTAGAAAGTGGCCAACCGTATCTTGGTGACATCAGATGTAATCTCCATTGCCTCTAAAATCTTGTTCACCTATTGGAACCAATTCTCGGCTACCATCGGATCCCCTCCTCCCATAAAAGTTGGTGACTTGTGGGACTAAAACTTATGGAGGTTGCTTGAGCCTCCTTGTCCTATGTTTGCACTTGCCTGAACTAGGTTTGCAGCCACAGTATCTATAAGCTCCATGAAGGCTTATTGATCAAAAGTCGGGGGTGGTGGTTGGTTGTTCTGTCCACCCTGACGTCCCCTTCCTCTAGTTTCCATCTACACACACATAAGATAGTAATAGACCAATAACTTAGTATCCCAAAGTTAGGGATAAAAATTTATTCTTGTCCTACCAGTAGGAGGTACGCTACCTATCGGTAGATGCCCAAACAGTAGGCTTTCCCATCCTTTCCCTTCCCGACTCTAAGGTTATGTTTTCTAACCGTAATGTTTCATTCCTATATACATTTAATCATGCATATAATCTCATAACACATAGCACATAATACATTTAACATGCAATGCACAATGAATACAAAAGCCTAGACCCATAGCTCGCAAGCCCTAGGTAAAACGAGAACCTAGACTCTGATACCAAGTCGTGATGCCCCAAAATCTGGATATCCATAATTAACCCGTTGATCACCCATCAACTTGTGGAATACCCGTGGATACTGTGTAACTCGATACCACGCCGTTATGCCCCATTTACCAGGATCCATAACTTAACAAAATTCGGGTAAAGTCTCCTTTCTACGGGTAGCTTTACCCAAAACATATAACATTGACCACACCGGGTTCATTCACCCATACTCAATTGCATAGTATCTGATACTACCATAATCATCATCTCTATGTTCATTTATTCATAAAAGAATAAATGTTCCAAAAGAGTCTCATATACATGTCTTTTTAATAGAAAACAAGTTTTTGTTTACAAAAATTATACAAGGTCAAAATTAAACATATACAAGGGACTACAACTTCAAAATAAGAGCCACAAACCGGCTCTGTCGTCAAAGCGGGCCCATAGGAGGGCCTTCGGTGGAAGCCTATGCGATTCCTTAAAAATGTTCCTATAAAAGGTGACTCAACGCTCAATAGGGTAACTCCTATAGAGAATACCTCTCAACCCAAATGCATATGAAATGTTACATGCAACAATCATTTCATGCATTCATTAAAATATATGTATTATGAATAAATGTCATATATCATGTCATGCCATGAGATGAGACTCATGCAAGCAAAACCAACGCCAAGCCCCATCCCGGGCTCCCATATCACATGCAATGTCATGCGTATGTATCCGGGTATTCCAAGCCCCCACCATTGGTGTTATGTACACTCAATGATTAATTAATTTATTTTCTCGTGTCTTTGTAGGTGTACATGTAAATTAACTTATCTATCATATTTGATAGAATATACGAGAATATATTCTACTTTCTACTTTATTATGTTTCTTCGCTCTTACCTCTGACTGTTTTTCTTACACTTTATCATGAGCAGCTTAAAGGTTGGGGGTGACTGTTCCTCTTTCTCTTTACTGCCTTCTTATTTTAATATTTTTTCAGTATATATACTTGCCAGTAATACACACACATACTTGAAATTAATAGAAATATAAAGCAACAAATGGCGACGAAATGAGTTCGTCGTTGAAAAATTTTAGCGACCAAATTTATACATTTGACGATGGTCGTCGCTAAAAACAAATTTGTTGTAGTTGATGGGCCAAGCCCAAAGGCCCAACTCATGTTACAAGCCCAATGACCCAACTTCAAGAGGTCCAGCTAGTCAAGCCCAATGTGGTCAACTCGGTCAAACTCAACAAGCTCAAGGAGCACATAAGGTCATCACGCCAGGCGTCCAGGCCATCACGCCAGGCGCCCTGCCCTCCTCCTCATGCGCCCAGGTCTCCTCATGCACCCAGGATGGCGCCCAGGCCTCATCAGGCACCCCTAATGGCGCCTAACCAGCTCCTCCAGGCGCCCATGCCTCTTCAGGCACCCCTGATGGCGCCCAGGCCCTCTCAGGCACCCCTGATGGCGCCTGCCTAGCCTGGTCTCCTCCTCCTCCTTTGTCTCCTCGCTCCATGAAGGCCTCCTCCAAATCAAGCTTAGTCCATCTCAGCACCACCTCCAAATCAAGCTTAGTCCATCTCAGCACCACCTCCGATGGAATAGGGGCACGAGGGAGAAAATGTCGGGATACGCACTGGAGATCAAATCCTACCATACTTGTACTTACCAAAGTGGTAGAATCCTACCATAACTATACTTACCAAAATAGTGGTGACCGCCTCAACTCACCGCCTTAGTAAACCTATATAATGTAAGCTCTCTCCACTTGGAGAGGCATCTGGAAATTTACACACACCACACCTCCTATACCTCTACACATTGCTCCCCCTCTCTCAAAGCTCTGTAACACTCCGGTGACTCTTATTCATTAATAAAGAACACCGGCCATCGCTGCCATTCCAGATAGTGGACGTAGGTCATCCGAGACCGAACCACTATAAATCCCTGTGTTAATTCTCTGTTTGTGGTTTTGATTCATTGATTGTCCGTTTATTATTCATTAATTGCATCACTATTCATACTTGACTGTTGATCTTGCCAAAAACGATTTTGTGCATCATCAGTTTGGCGCCGTCTGTGGGAATCGACAAAGTTTCTATTACTCTACTTCTTTGCTCATTGAATCCTTGGTAATCACCACGAGATCAAGGTCTCAACAACCCGGGGACAACAACCCGCCTTACCGGGAAGAGGTTCCGCCTCCCGCCGTACCTCCAGGACCTTCTGCCACGGCGACCCCCGTCGGCGGACAACAACAACTCTTGCAAATCATGCAGCTGCTGGTGGAACAGAACCAGCAAATCATCCAGCTTATGCTCACTCAAGAGGGCATCGCCCCTCACCCTGCAGGAGAAGCACCACTCCATCCAACAGGGGAGGAGCAGCAACCCCTTCCTTCGGGGCACCAAGCAGCCCATTGCCACGGGATCCTCCGCCAGAACGCCCCGAGGCCAAAGGGCGCCCCTCGCCCAGCAGTCCATCCTCAACGCGCAGGCAGCTCGCGTGTTCCTCCTCTCTCACACGTACCTGCGCAGGAGGATGAAGACGGTGAGAGTCAATACGGTGACCATCAAAGCCAGTACCATCGTCCGACTGAAGATGTCCCCAACCAGTGGGATGAGAAGATTAGAGAGGTGCAGAACCAGCTTGGTGATGCCCTCAACGCCATCAAGGCACAGGCGCCTGAAGCCGTAGACTACCTAGTAAGACGTACTGATACGCCTTTTACTGCTGATATAGTGAATTACCCTCTGCCCTCGAAGTTCAAGATGCCCACCATCGAGATCTTTGATGGCTCCAAAGACCCTCTAGACCACTTGGACACCTACAAGTCCCTCATGCAACTCCACAACGTGCCTGAGGAGATCATGTGCAGAGCTTTCCCTACCACCCTGAAGGGGTCTGCTCGTCAGTGGTTCTCCAAGATGAAGCCCTCCTCCATCCACTCTTTTGCAGAGCTGAGCAGGTCCTTCTTCTCCCACTTCATTGGGGGACGCGGCCATCAAAAACCAGTGACCCACCTGCTCACCATCAAGCAGGACTGGGATGAAAGCCTCAGAGGCTACCTTGCCCGCTTCAACAAGGAGGTCCTCCAGATTGAGGAGCCAGATGACAAGGTAGCCCTGACCGCCTTCATCGCCGGCCTCCGCATCTCCAGCTTCATGTTTTCTGTCCTCAAGAAGCCGCTCTCCAGCATGCCCGAGTTGCTGTCAAGGGCCCAAAAGTATGTGAATGCAGAGGACGTCACCAAGGCCCGTCGAGGTGAGTCCTCCCGAGGAGGGGAGAAAAGGAAGGACACCCGCGAAGACAAGTGGGAGGTAGAGAACAAAAGAAATAGGACAGAGAGAATCTCTGTCAAGGACCGTCTTGGTCCCCCACCTCTGAGAGAGCGACAAGCTCTCACACCACTCACTGCCTCGGTGGAGCACATCCTACTCCAGATACAGGATGATCCTACGCTCCGTTGGCCTAAAAAAATGAAGTCTGCCCCGAATCACAAAAATCCCAGCAGGTACTGTTGCTTCCACCGCGACCATGGCCACGACACTGACGACTGCTTTGATCTTAGAAGGCAGATCGAGGAGCTCATACAGCGTGGCCACTTGAGGCAGTACGTTGCTGGCAGAGGACAAGTCCCGCCACCTGGTCGGGACCAGGATGATAGAGAACGCCAGCAACCCCTCGGAGAAATCCAGACGATCGCCTAAGGGCTAGGAGGAGGTGACTCCGACTTCACCAGGGAAGTCTTGGCCCATCCACGGGACACCAAGCACCTAAAAATTTTATCTATCATTTATCAGTTGATTTATTTTGTTATTTGTTATTTTATGAAATAAAATTCTGCGAAGATTATTGTGTCCAGAATTATTTTGCTTTCCTAAAATTTACAAACAGCTCCCAGCAGAGCAGTCGCCCAGACGAGGGGTCCCGCCCTCTCCATCTTGGGCACCTCCAATGATGCTGCCTAGACAATGGGTTTCGTCCTATCTCACCAGGCGCACCTCAGCACCCTCCTCATCTCCATGGAATGAGCCTCTGCTACGGCAGCCATCTCCCGAGACTATACGTAGCTCGGCCTATGACTTTGCTCTCGCGCAAGTCACCTAATAAGTCTCTGCTACGGCAGCCATCTCCCGAGACTATACGTAGCTCGGCCTATGACTCTGCTCTCGCGCAAGTAGTCACCTTGTAAACCTCTGCTACGACAGCCATCTCCTGAGACTATACGTAACTCGACCTATGACTCTGCTCTCGCGCAAGTCACCTAATAAGTCTCTGCTACGGCAGTCATCTCCCGAGACTATACGTAGCTCGGCCTATGACTCTGCTCTCGCGCAAGTAGTCACCTTGTAAGCCTCTGCTACGGCAGCCATCTCCCGAGACTATACGTAGCTCGGCCTATGACTTTGCTCTCGCGCAAGTAGTAACCTTAAAAGTCTCTGCTAAGGCAGCCATCTCCCGAGACTATACGTAGCTCGGCCTATGATCATGCGGCTCTCTCATAGGACGTCCACAACTCTGACTTTGCTCTCATGCAAACAGTCTGCCTCTCTCTCCAGGTAATCGTATTAAATATTTTAATGTTTGGAATAACATTATTTTTTCAACATCTCTTAGGCGTCCAGACCTCTCAGGCGCCGAGCACATGTGTCGAACACCGCTTAGGCGCCCAACACAGGTCCCCAACACCTCTTAGGCGCCCAGCATAGGTGCCCAGACCTCCCAGGCGCCTAGCACAGGTGCCCAGTACCTCTCGGGCGTCCAGACCCCCTAGGCTCGCCCAAGACAGCTTCGGCTCGCCCAAGGTGCTCAAAATGGGGCTTATAATATATCAAATCAAAGATCTTGACGAGCTCTACAAGACTCATAGTCTTTGGCTGTGACTGATGCTGTAAAAAGTCCAAAAAAAGCTCAGAAACAATTGTTTTGGCCTCTCGAAATTTTTTTTTTTTTAAAAAAAAAAAAAATCTGCTCGCCCAGGACACCTCCATCTCGCCCAAAAGCTGTCATCTCGCCCAAAACCATGCATACAGCTCTCTACTCGAAGTTTTGACCGTAACTTTTGCTCCGTTGCTCCAAATGGGGCTTATAATATATCAAATTGAAGCTTTCGACGAGTCCTACAAAACCCACTGCCTATGGCAATGACTGATGCTGTAAAAAGTCCAAAAAAGGCTCAGAAACAGCTGTTTTGGCCTCCCGAAGTTCTTCTAGTTATGCCGGTCAGCCGAAAATTCAAATTCAACCGAATGCCCTCCTCTCCAAGTTCCATTGGACACAAGGCATTGGGGGGCAAATGATGAGCCAAGCCCAAAGGCCCAACTCATGTTACAAGCCCAATGACCCAACTTCAAGAGGTCCAGCTAGTCAAGCCCAATGTGGTCAACCCGGTCAAACTCAACAAGCTCAAGGAGCTACATTAGTAAGGAGCATATAAGGTCATCACGCCAGGCGTCCAGGCCATCACGCCAGGCGCCCTGCCCTCCTCCTCATGCGCCCAGGTCTCCTCATGCACCCAGGATGGCGCTCAGGCCTCATCAGGCACCCCTAATGGCGCCCAACCAGCTTCTCCAGGCGCCCATGCCTCTTCAGGCACCCCTGATGGCGCCCAGGCCCTCTCAGGCACCCCTGATGGCGCCTGCCTAGCCTGGTCTCCTCCTCCTCCTTTGTCTCCTCACTCCATGAAGGCCTCCTCCAAATCAAGCTTAGTCCATCTCAGCATCACCTCCAAATCAAGCTTAGTCCATCTCAGCACCACCTCCGATGGAATAGGGGCACGAGGGAGAAAATGTCGAGATACGCACTGGAGATCAAATCCTACCATACTTGTACTTACCAAAGTGGTAGAATCTTACCATAACTATACTTACCAAAATAGTGGTGACCGCCTCAACTCACCGCCTTAGTAAACCTATATAATGTAAGCTCTCTCCACTTGGAGAGGCATCTGGAAATTTACACACACCACACCTCCTATACCTCTACACATTGCTCCCCCTCTCTCAAAGCTCTGTAACATTCCGGTGACTCTTATTCATTAATAAAGAACACCGGCCATCGCTGCCATTCCAGAGAGTGGACGTAGGTCATCCGAGACCGAACCACTATAAATCCCTGTGTTAATTCTCTGTTTGTGGTTTTGATTCATTGATTGCCATTGATTGTCCGTTTATTATTCATTAATTGCATCACTATTCATACTTGACTGTTGATCTTGCCAAAGACGATTTTGTTTCTGCTCAAGGTATATCTTATGTGCATCATCAGTAGTGTTTCGCTTTTCACGCGTAATTGCAGGGAAATGAGAGATAAAAATTAAAGGATTTCGAAATCAACAAGTTTACATAAAGATCAACTTAAAAAAGCCCAAGACAAAGACCAAGAAAATTCGAGGAGGACTTAACAAATGGGGTATTAATTAAAGACCACATCCAATGACCAAGAAGATTCATTGAGACTTTAACATTAAATTGGATATTAAGGACCACATCCAGTGAATTTTCACTCACTTTCTTTTGAATGACTAATAGTGAGATAAGGGTTCACAGAGTCATGAGACAGTGAAAGAACACAGAGGGGGCCCATAGAAAATTTTCACCAAAAAGAAAGTGTGGCTGCTTTAGCATATACTTGTTTTCATTATGACCATATTCATAATAGGAAACTACCTCATGGCTTGTTTGTACTGCCAATGAGAAAATTACTTATTCTCCACTACAAGATTGAAAATTTGTATAATGTGGATTTTGGCATACCGGTACAGTTGCTTCATTTTCATCTGAAATGTAATGAGTTTGAGTCATGAAAATAATCTCTCATGAGTTTGAATTCGAATCATGACAATCCCTTGGGAGCAGGTCACGAGAGATATATCTTTCATGAATACCCTAGTTCTGGCGTGGATGGCCTACTTTTGACGGGACCGAGAAGGAAATTAGTTCAAATGCGCGTAAGCTGGTCTAAAAAAAAAAAAAAAAGAAAGAAAGAAAGAAGGTAATCTATCTGTACACGGGGTAAGGTTGTATACATGTGACAAATTCCAGACCTTAAAATTACCCGAGACTCGTGCACTGAGTTATCCTTTTTTGTAGAAAACTTTGATTGTTCTACTGCTTTAGCCTTGGTTTCTTTGAGTTTCATGATACAAACTTCAAGTTGATCAGCTGCACTCTCATGTAGGACAATTTTAGAAATTTAATGACTCGAGCTAAATCAGGTCAATAGCCATCATATAGCATTTTGACAGTAGTAATTGATCTAAACTGTTGATTTGGCTAAAAGTTTAATTTCTGTAGGTTTTACCTATGTTGTTTGTTCGATAGATCGAATAAGAGGTGACAAATAAACTTATAAGTTGCGAGTTTAAATATTTTTAACTGCACGAAACCCGAGTTTCATTGTTGTGCTTGGAATTACGACTATTATGCGCATCGGGTGTTTTATATTACGATGTTGGCAAAGTTCAATGAACACGTGATTAAAATGATTGACTGTTGAAAAATTGCCACAAATATTTAAGAACCACTGGTCATATTCCCCTGTCTGTATCAAGTGATTGAACCAAATAAGAATACTTCCATTGATAAAGAATCAATGGGACCAGCTATAAAGCACTCTCCATTGCCGTCTAGTTTATGCCTATGAAATTACCTCTATTTTGTCTCCTACGATTTTGGTAAATTTGACTTCGGTTTAGAACTATATGGATCTAGTATGCCAAATCTGTTTTGTAAACTACTCCTTTAGTAAATTGGAGAAGAGGGCCCCACCTGGACTCGCACGATTGGTAGGGTTGTGACCTGGGTCCTACATTGATACCATCGAACCCAAGAATTTATATTGGGTAGAGAACTGCCTAAGAACATATGACACCTCCTTTTGAACCAAAGGGTGCTATGCTTCGAACTAGATTGCCTCTCCGCTAAACAATAATTGATTAATCAATATCAAGTATGATTAAGGGTTTCCATAGGCCGGGTAGGGGCGTAGCATGCCCGAAAACCCAAGTTTTCGTCCAATCAAAATGTCCGATTTGTGCCTGGGCCGGGCCGACCACTACGGGTTGATCCGGCCAATAGAATATCTCCAAGTACGGTAATGCTCAATTCATGCCTTGGCAATAATTGGAATAATATTATGCATATAAGATATACCTTGAGCAGAAGACTTCTACAATGACCAAATGCAAATTATGCATAGATTAACTAGTTACTTGGGTTGTTCAAAGCTAAATTGACCAAGTAAAACCTCAAACATGAGAGTTGAGATTAGGCCGAGTGATTACTATACTAACTTTACCACTCTAAACCCGACTTGGGATCGAATCTCATCATCATATAGGAGCATCTATTTGCCGTCTCTTAAGTATAGTAGTATGCATTGAAAAATAAAAAATTCAAAAATCTCAAATTTCGGAAGCCATTAGTTGTTACATTTTTGGCAAATTAGAAATCGAAGTACAAAAGTTATTTCACGTCATCAATAAAAAAAAAAAACAAAATCTCCAAGCTAATGCATAATTAAGGGATTGTTGGCAATATAGTGATAATTAGAGATATATTACAAAGTTCGACAAGGTTCCCACGATGAACAAAAAATCAGAAGGGTGATAATTAGGGTTTTTGCATACAAATTTGCAATCCAAAATAGTTCTTAATTTTCTGTTACGATGTCTCATCAGTTAAAAATAAGACTAGATGTGTGTCTATAAACTCTTGGACACTCTTCCCTTGCAAGCAGATTTTTTGAGGCAAATTCTACTCATGGGTTCATAATACTTAGTATCAGAGCTGGCTACCACATCGAGTATGGGATTGAACGTAGTGTGAGCTGCAGCTCTCTATCGTTGAGTTACGGAATGGGTGGAGTTGCCAAAAGGAAAAGGGTTATCATTGTGTCAACGTCGATAGAGTGGGCCGTCGTAGACGTCGGCTACAGAAACGTGGTGGAATGTTACGATCCCACATCGATTAAAAATAATACTAGATATTTATATATAAACTCTTAAACACCCTTCCCTTTCAAGCCAATTTTCAAGAGGACAAGTTCTACTCATCATTTCATTACATTTTGTCACCTAAGTCTTGCAATATGTACTCAAACAATGTTTAAGTCAACATATATGTTCTTATCCTCTTGGCCCACCACATCACCATCCATGTACAATTCTCTTAAGAAACTGAAAAATATTTTTCAAGTGGACTTGCTCCTCTTTTTTTTTTTCTTCGCCAATGAATGCCTTTATCTTTTGGACACGGACACCTCTGTCCCACCATGGAATTAGCTGCCCCCACTTTGTTAGCTAGTCAAAAACACCACAAAATTCAAATTTGTCCAACCAATATAATATCCTAAATATGATACAAATCAAAACTCTGGTAATTCTGGTAATTCCCCAGCTCTAAGGAAGACATTGTACCAAAAGTCCATGTCATTGTCAATAGTTGCAATGTGTGTATCCACACATTCTGTGCTAGTATTAGCCGGTGATAATGGAATTTGAAAGTGTAATTCATAGGTGCCATAGGGAAAATCTGATTGCATTTTTGCTGGTAACTCTTCTGACCAGAAACTTTCGTCGATTTCTGGAAAATACTCCGATGAATGGTCCATTTCTTCATGCTTGATGACCATGTTGTTTGTTACCATGGTCATGGCCGATGAGTCGGTCACGGTTGAGAGTGCGCTACAGGAGTGTTGTGGTGAAACTGGTGCACATCGAGGACTCTCAGTTATGTCAAGCCTTGACGTACCGGTGAGGTTGCTGAATTTAGAAGTCATGGATTCAAGTTGCGAAAATAGTGCAGTAGAAACCTCGTTCGCCGAGCTTTCCTTTTTCAATTCCATTGGAGCATTAGAGTGTTTCTTGGTGTCCTGAGAGGTTTGATTATTTTTTAGCCTTTTCTTCAAGTGGGTGTGCCAGACGTTTTTTATTTCATTGTCAGTTCTTCCCGGTAATCTTGCTGCAATGGCAGACCATCTGAAAGTGAACAGAAAATTTCATATAAGATATTATCACAAGTTGAGCAATTCTGTTGGTTTAACAGTAGAAAGCAATATAAGAACTTGTGCTGGTCTCTAATTTTATATAATCTTTCTCTGAGTACCACACAATCCTAAGGAGATATGGACATGATCTCTAATTGTAACACCCCAGAGAATCTTTACAGCTGCTCTAGCCTTGTAGTTCTTTATAAAATCAACATGGAGAGAGAGAGAGATTATGATAATCTAAAGTATCTACATTTCCAAGTCCCCACAAAAAAGAAAAATAAACGTTAATATAGTTTAAGTGATAACGGAGACGAGCTATAAACTTAAATATCCTGAATTTGAATCTTGACAATCGCGTAGGGTCAAACCATGAGGGATTTGTCCCTCATGAATACCTTAGTTCTGGCGTAGATAACTTGTATTTGACCAGACTTGAGAGGGTATTAGTCGAAGTGCACATAAGCTGATCCGGACATTCCTAACCGTTAAACTAAAAAAAAAAAAAAGACAAAATCCCCCCCCCCCCCCCCCCCCCCCCAAAAAAACCCTCATGCAACGCATTACTTATTAATCAAATAATGAACAAGATAGCTTTTATGGCTGAGAGTAGCAACCTATTCCCAATGGTTTTAGTGAAGAAAGAAAGATGTGAAAAACGAATAGGAAATTAAAACTTCAAAAATACAAAACGTATGGTGTTGAGTGGTTCAGCTAGAAAAGTCCACGAGGGAAGCACGACCACAAAAAAAAAATAGACGAAGATTACAAAAAATTCACAAAATAAAAGAAAATCCAGCGAATTACTATTCTTCGTACATAGAATTTGTCAATTAAAATTTTGAGGGTTCTATGTTAGATCGGATATGGATTGTAATAAAATACAAGACATACATAACGAGCGAAAAAATAATTGTATCCTTTTATTTCTTTTTAACTAGTCGCGATATGCATGTGACAAATCTGGCTATATGTGATACTATAAGAACTCTAGAGAAATTTTATAAAACCGAGTAATGTTATGTGCAACCAAAATTGATGTAATTAAATAAAGGAAAATGAATGAAAAAGTGTAATGCCTCGCACCTATTTCCAAGCTTTTCGTGTAACTTAATGATGGTTTCTTCTTCTTCCTTGTTGTAATTTCCTCTCTTAATATCTGGTCGCAAGTAGTTCGTCCACCGGAGTCTACAGCTCTTCCCACACCTCAGTAAACCTGGCAAAAAAAAAAAAAAAAAGTGAGTCTTGAGAACATATGGAAAAGACAAAACCCAGAAAAGTAAATCACAAGGAAATAAAAACCCCCAAAATTTTATTTAATTTTTCATTTTAAAAAACAAATTTTGAACACTACAAAGAGTAAATGAAATTTGTTGATCAGTTTTAAGATCAGGAAAAAAAAAATCCCCATTTCGAAGGAAAATTGGACAACTTTTCTATTTACTTGCTGTATTGATGCAACGGTAAGATTGTTTCTCTCGATAAGATATGATTTGTACATATAACTCTCCTGAGATCCCATAGTGACGGATTTTCATACACTTGGTATGCCCTTTAAAAGAAGAAGTGAGAAACTGAAACAAAGGTGACTTTCATGTTACATTATATAAATCTGCTTCTTCCCATATAAAATTTTCAGGGAAGAGAGAGAGAGAATTATCGATATATTCATGAACTATAGACATCTGTAGAGAAAACCCAGATTGAATTTTGTAGTTACCAGCTAGTTTGGGGAGTGCACGCCAATTTCCATGACCATTTTGCTGAATGTAAGAGATCAAAATCTGATCTTCTTCATGAGTCCATGGCCCTTTCTTCAGTCCCATCTTTTCACAACAAGGAGCTCTCACCATCTTTGTTCTTAAATTCTAATCTCTCTCCCTCTCTCTGAACTTGAACACTCTCTTTCAAATAGATATAGAGAATTGAGATCCCAAAGCTCAAGAGTGCTGTATTGGCCAAGATGGGTATTTATTCTAAAGATATTCCACTAAGAGGACTATCGAAAAGTCCAAGTATAGCATCTGAATTGAAAAACACTTTGCTCGCAATTTCCAGGAAAGAGGATCTCTCTCTCTCTCTCTCTCTCTCTCTCACACACACACAAAAAAAAACACATTTAAGTGATTTTTTTATCAGTAAAATGTGGACGTTAGAGACCACCGAATAGGGTGGTCCAGTCGTTGTACCGGTCAAATTTTTTATCCCGAAATTAGAGATTCGAGTCTTGAAATTCACATTTGAATTCAATAGTTGACCGTTATGCTAGTCTAATTACGTTCGTTCTCAATAAGAGTAAAAATCTTATGGTCCCACCAATCAAAACTTATTGAGATAACTTATGAACACTTTCTTTTGCCCCACCCGTGTGGACGTTAGGTAGTTTAACGAGGAGTTGTCATGTAGTGATTTGGTAAAGAACACGGGGAGGGCCAAATCACAATTTGCATGTAACTTCATAAAGAATTACAAGTTGTCGAAACTGACGAGCGTAAGCAAATGACGTTAGCAAAGCATTAAAATATTCCACAATATGACAATTCACTAATGGCTTTTTCTATGTAGTTTCCAATTTTCATTCAATATTGCTTTTAATTGCATTTGCTCTAGTCAAGGTTCATCCACTCACGTACCACAGGCAGATAGATATATAACACTAATGACTTGCTTTGTACTCGTTGATTGTGTATATGAGTCACCCTATTGGCCGGTTCAACAAAGGTTAGTCACATTTTTTGGTCAGACCATCCGGTATGCTAAAATCACATTGGGCTCCGACTAATTCGAATTCGAGCCAGGTGAGACCACAAGGGCGGCAAAACTCTCCCTACCGAACGCAGCTGCGTTCTCAAGACTTGAACCCAAGACCTTGGTTAAGTTAGAACAGTCTCTCACCAACTGATCTAACGCTCGGTAGTTCATTATTTTCGGTACTTAATTCGATATGAAATTCAAACACACGCTCTCATGATTATAATAAGGTTGACCCAAACAATATTACAAATGGGTTGGTTTTGGTAAGTGATACCAATTTTCTCAATTCGATTACACATAAAAAGGATTAGAACTAGTTAGATCTGGGTTCCGACTCTGACGTATAAAGTTAGATCTTCTTATTAAACGGTTGATGGTAGACCCATGACATGTCCCGCACAACCATGTCCAACTCCTCTCCATAAATTCTTGGAACTCTCAATAAGGTGACACACATCTGCTTGGGACTCCCATTGTAGTGCCTTTAAGGCCATTTGGTAGTACGCTAGGGTTGGCTCTGATACCAAAAATCATGTTCGATTCCGCACCAAAAGGACTAATCACATTTCAGTTTCTACTCTGATCCATTTTTCTTCTAGTAGTGGAAGGCGAGATGTAGCCCTATATATTGGAAGTGAAGCTGCAAAAATACAATCCGATTCTCATCATTCAAGCAGTATCCTAAAAGTATTTTCAAGAAAACCCATTAATGAAAGCCGAATCTAAAGGGATGTAGGCCAAGACTAGAGTCCGAACCTTCACTTTAACTTGAAACATCGATGCGTCTAGTGAAGAACAATCAAGATGTGAATGCGAGCTTGATGTTCTTGTTGTACAAATGTCCAATAACTTCTAAAAAATAGTCTTTCGAATCAAACAAGATTCATGATTCAATAATCTACATGTCAGTTTCTTTTTTGCTACGCTTCTTCACCAAAACCTATGAGTATCACTTCTATATAAATGTCTGATACCCATGTGCATATGCAACATGTTGAAGAGTTATCATTCGTCGATTAATTAAATCAAGCTTGTTTATAATCTAATCAGTTATTAATACGTCCAAGAATCATCTAATCAGCACCCGTCAACCCATGTGGTTTGGTCGTCGTTAGGTTTAAATTATCATATTTGGTACTTATTTAGAATTTAAATTAGATGGCTTATTAGTAATTAGGTAGGAGAATTTGAATAGCCCAATAAGCCATTAAATGTTCGGAAATGCTACACAATCTAAATGAAACTCAAAAATTGTAACCTAAATGCATATCATCCCTTGATGAGTGAAAGATGAGTCTGTTCCACTGAAAAAGTTGATAGGACTCATTCATCCAAAAGATTATATGCATTTAGGTTACAATTTTTTGGGTACTATTTGAATATTATTAGTTTGACTAACTAATGCACCACTGGAATTGGTTGTGTGGATCTAGGGACCTGGGGAGGAGGAGACTGGCCCTCTTTTAGTTTTATAAAGAATTTAGGAAGAGACTTTCACTATTTTTTAAGGAGTTCGTCCCCAAATAGCTTTCTATATATATATATATATATACAATTCTCTTAAACAGATCTATCAATTCGACAAGAATTCATCACAAAATTAGCTGGTATGCATGTTTTCAGTCATAACTAGGTTCATCTGTTAGATTTGTTTGATGAATAAATTGATATAAAACTTGATCATACACAACTTAAACATATATATATATATATATATATATATATATATATATATATATATATATATATATATATATATATATCCTTTCCCCATTTAGGCTGCACAAAATTCAACACCATTGATTATTCGACGCGAATCAACATGAAATTAGCGGTTATGGACTTGCTTAACCTGCATAATAAATGAATCGTAATTACTAGTTTAATAAACAATCCAATTTGTTACAAAATTAGGGATTTTAATTAATATTTTTTTTACTTTGTAGAATTAAAGGCCAACATGGGGGATGTCGTGTAACTCGTTTAATAAATGAGTCGTGTTCAATTTTATAATTTGTACTCGTTTAATAAATTAATTGTATATGAGTTGAATGATTTTTGACATAAACCTTAAGCAGCAGATAAATTGATCAAAAATCCACTTTAAAAAGTTGAAGATTCTCGGTTCGAATTTCCTCTTCGGAATGCTTCTAGGAATTAGTCATAACCATTGTAGTCAAAATCATTGTCCACTACATGTATGAAGAAGAATTGCATACCCATGCTTTTGGGGATTATAATCATGTATTCTAAGATACCCGAATACCTCTTATTAGCGAAAAAGCGAACATAAAAAATCTATCCGCAAATCATAAATTGTGATGAAAATGCAACATATTATGGGTATCATTCCATTTCTGCTAATGGCTGAGTAATGATAACCAAGGAGGACTTTGCAATTCAAACACCTTTTTTTTTTTCAACCCTTTTTCTTTTTTTTTTGTCTTCCATGAATTATTGTCCACTATCCATTAGCTGAATTAGACTTGAACTTGTCAGCTCTTTGAGTATCCAATACTATCCAACCCAAACCATATACAGTGTGGCTGTTTACAGTCAAATTTACATCAAACCATGATCAATGAGAACACATTTTCCAATTGTTTGAGTGAGCACTAAAAACATATGTAGAAATAATCATATCATATTTTGAAAAAGAATGATGATAAATAGTGTTTGAATTGATCAAGTCCAACAGCCCTAAACTCAAACTTTTGGAGTTAGAGTACCTTTACAGATTTGAAGGCATTGTTCACTGACCAAACTCAACTAATAAAAAAAAAGAAAATTCTTAGGGTGGTTCAATGGTTGAGTCTACCATCTGGTAACCTAAAAGTCTCAAGTTCAACACTTCTCATACCCCCTAAAGGTCAGTCACCCTTGTTCCTCAAAGGACATGTTATAAACTCGCTCGGGTTACTGTGGCCTGTATTTGAGTTCGAGGGAGTAGTCGGTGTAAATTTAAACACCCTGTAACAAAAAAAATAAAAAATAAAATAAAATAAAAAGTTATTTAGATCTAATTTTCTAATCTAATCAATCATAACTATTGAATTAGTTGCGAGTCCAAAGAAATATTAGGACTCATTGTTATTCCAATGATTATGAGTGATTAGATCAACAAATTAGGTCAATAAATTAGATTTAAGTAGCTTTACTCAAAAACAAATATTGTTTTTCATGAGCACAAATTTGTGTATAAGATAATTTTGTTTAATATCCCAAGCTCACAACCCTAAGATCAATATTGGACTGTTCAAGATGTCAATTTTAAGACTGAAAGTTTTTGATTTGGTTCATATGCACTAAAATTTTGATAATCTCCTAATTCCTTAATATTTAGCTGTTATACTAGAAGGTTGTGCGTTTATCCTTGATAAATTTTGAATTGTTTGCCTCCTTTTTCTCGACTCTTATATTTTATTTTATTTAACAGATATTGTCAAACATGAATGATAAAAAAAAAAAACGGGTTAAAAAGAATAAGAGAATCGACAAAATTAAACTTAATTCATCCGAGTCTTGTCCCAAAACAGATCGACAAAAGATGTACATATAATACGAACACGAATGGGCACTTGTATATATTTTTGTGTTCTTTTACTTTGAATACATCTGCCCAATAGGTTTGGTTGGACTGCATTATTATAGTTAGTTCCATTTATAATAAATTGTGTCATGCTTAGCACTATTCCACCAATGAAAAAGTTCATACCTTACCCTAATTAACACTATTCCATGTATGAAAAAGTCCATATCCTACTCTATGGTGGATCATATTCAATTGATTGACTATAAAAGTGAAATAAATCAAAGATCTTTGACCATTAAGTTTTAATAATAACATCGTATGAACTGTTTGAAATTTTGTTGAACATTGTCGATGCTAATCGAATGGCTAAAAACTTTTTGATCACTGTTGTTATATGCATATATATGGTAGTTCTTGAAAATATTTTTACATCATAAACACTAATAACCTAGTAAAAACATGCAGTCTCCTACTCCGATATACCCCATTTAACAACTATGATAAATCGATGTAAATGACTTCACATGATTGATAAAGTTTGATCATCTGACTTCCCCTTTCTAATGTGGTCTCGTAGTTTTAACGAGAACTTTGTAGCCTTCAAAATTACGTATATTTGAATGTTTTTAATAGTTGAAAACAAAAACATATAAAAAAAATAGAAGAATTAGGATAAGCATGTGGAGTCTTTGAATAAAATCTTTTTTGTATGCATATTACATATAATGATCAAAATTTTGTTTTGGCGCATTGTTTCAATCACCTGAAAAATGGCAACATTTTCAATATATTTCAAAAATGTTTCGATCCATTTTTTGAAAATGAAATGAAAAAAAAAATTAAAAATTTAAGAATTATTTTTCTAAAACATTGGTCGAAATACCAAAATATCTTGAAATACCTTAAAATATTTTGAAACAATTATGTAAATGTATTGAAACATTACAAAATACCTAGGAATATTATGAAACACCTTAAAGTATTAGAATTTTGATTCCATATTGATACGTTTCGATCTCCTTATAAACGAAAACATTTCGAACGTTTCGAAATAAAAATTTGATCCCCGACATATTCATATACCAAAAAAAAATAGTATATTACTCATTACCAAAAAGACTAACAAATAATAGGACAAGCAAAGGAACCATTTTCTTTAGGATAAAGTGATGGAGAGAATGAAGGTGGGAATGGGGAGAGGGAGAGCTCACATTTGTTGACTCCTCTTTTAATTTTCGAATTTTTTTTAGCTTTAAAAGAGTCAAAGAAAGAAGCATATGCCTCAATGTACTATAGCTTTGATGATAGGCCATACAAGTACTATATATTAGTCAAGTCCAAGTCACCTTTGCATGGTGGAAAAAGAGTTAATTTAATGCCACTTGGCCACATGTTATACGCCACTTTGACACGTGGCATCTAGACTAATTTCTCTCGACTCTTGCTATGTAGTACATTCTTGTGTACTACACACAATCTAGTTTTAGAATCACCACATAATTACTTTATTAAACACGTGATTGTAATGCTAACCCTAATGTATGTATGAAATCATGCATTACCCATATTTATCTGATAGATCAGAACTCAAACGTACTATCTCGAGCTATTAGCCAATCTTCTAAAGGCACCAGTACATTGTGTGTGTGTGTGTGTGTGAATACATGTATTTGACACAGCCACACAAGTGGAGCACAGTTGATCAACAAAGCAAGTTCTACTTCACCTTTGACGCTTGATTTCAAAAAGTGTTCAGACATATAGAAATAGCCAAAACTAATGCAAATCTGCCAGAATACAGGTCTGTACCTACAATGATTAAGCCTTTTGGGATGACCAAACTCAAGCTTTCCAACACCTACAAGAAGATAAAAAAAAGTGAGAACAGGCAAGAGGGATCACCTCTGGGTTGAATTACTGTCTTACACCTCATTCCAATACACATTCTAAGGGTCCGTTTGGTTAACAAAAATTGGACAGATAAGAGACTGAGATTGAAGTAAAATAAAGTTAGGGTTCACATTTTTCACATTCGACCAACTTTTTCTTCCGGCTAGAAATTATGAATTTCGGCCAACAATGAGATGGTATTGAAAAGATACTAACCGGATAAGTTGACAATTTACGGATCTCATTTTTAATCTTTTGTTTATGAATAATGTTATTCGAACTTAAAAAAACTAACCTACTTTGAATGCGTGGATGCCGCTCAAAAAAATATTAAGACTCACCGATCCAAAAATTGCATGCGTTTTACGATGTCATTTGGAATCCCAAATTTATGGTCTACAAGTGGCCATGAGGTAAAAAAAACAAGGCAAATATTGGATGAGGAGGAGGTGGATCTTGACCTAATGTGAACTTGAGTACAGCTATGGAGTAGACTACACTACTTATAAATTCTAGGAACTACACGACAAGGGAAAAATAAGTAAGCAAACTCTAGCTTTAACTTAAGAGAAAGAAACAATTAAATTATGGATCCTAATATTTTTTTCCTCGTATGGGTCTAGTATTTATTAGACCCGAGAAATGTTATTTGAACTTAAAATGTTAACATAATTTGTTAACTTGATCAATCACAACCAATGAATAGATAGTAAATTTCAATAAATGTTCAGACCTACAGTTAAATTAATGGCACTAATTGATTGAGTCGGCAAATTAGGTCAGCATTTTAAGTCAAAGAAACATTATTCATTGAGATCCGCTACCTATTCAATAATTATGATTGATTAAGTCAGCAAATCAAAGTCAACATTTTAAGACTAAGTAGCATTTTTAATTAAATTAAAGTGAAATTACTTAGGTTTAACTCATTAAAGTAATTGATGCATAATGATTAATTAGGTGTGATCTCATTGGGACTCAAGTCAAAACATTTGATTTTTTTTATTCCAAGTTCATAGTTTCCAACAATAAAGATAGTCACAGTCAATTTTGCCGGCTATCTTTTATTTTTTTTTCCTAGTGCACACGCATGTGTATATATAAGTCTAATTGCTAGCTCATTTTCTTCTGTAATTTTTTTATTTTATTTTCTTTGGTCTTTATTGAGAAAATCAATTTGGTGGGTCCTGTCTCTGACCCCTCTACATGCAACCTTACTAGTTAAGGTAGAGCTGGGATGGGTATGAAAAGTTTTAACGTGATTCATGTCTCTTTTGTTTTTCAACGTTAACGGATGTTCGGTCCGTTTATTTATGTACTCTTTGATTAATTTTTTTTTTAGTCCGATCAAAAACAGATAAAATAACGGCCTTGCTAGGTAAAGTAGAGTTGGGATGGGTGTGGAAAGATTTGAAGTGTTATTGTCTTGAGATTCACTTATAATTTTGAAAATATCTTCTGTTCTTTTTAGTTCCACAACTAGGAGTGTTTGGGCCAACTTTTGTGCATCTTGACTAATTTTCTCTCCGGTTTAATCAAAGACAGATCATCCATATCAAAACTAAAATATTTATTGTCAAGTGACTATACATATTCACAATGCATGTTTTTATCACAAGTCTAAATCATGCACGGGCGAGATAATAATTCTCTTTTGTTAAATAAAGACTATAATATAGAGATTAAAATGAAAAAGTAAGAGTTAAAAAAAGTTCTTAAAACCGTTTAGAATATTTTCGAAAAAAATAATTTTCCATTGGAAGTCCTTATATAAGTGCTATTTTTCAACTTTTCTTTGGTGCTGATAAAAATTATTTTTGCCCAAAAAGTTGATGAAAAAGCTGATCAATAAGCCTCGGTCTAAACGAACCAATCTTCCCTTTTTTTTTGAAATAAAAAAAAAATTAAAATTTTAAGCTAACTCTAAACAGGGTCAATATTTTCAAATGTTGATTTGTTACCATTGAACATGTCATTATCGATATAAGGAAGCAAATGGACACTACCTCAAACAAATCTTGCTAAGATTTTCAAAGCTTTTTGTAGTTTAGTCTTTGTTTAACAACTAGGTTAGTAATAATAGATAAACACTAATTCTAGGTAGTAGACATAAAATTCAATTCAGGAAAATAACAAAGCATAAACAAAATTATCTTTTTCAACATGATTTGTCTGGGTCAATTGCATGAAATCATCATGAGTATAATTGAGAAATGTAAGTTTATTAAATAAAGCTCATATATAATTAGAACTTGTAGAATTATTGGCAACTAAAGGTATGTGTACTCTTACCCCAAAATTCATTTAATAGTTTCTCCACTCATATTAAAATCAATAGACACAGTTATCGACAATGACTCCTTAGATTACATTCTTTCGATCAACCTAAAAACTGTGAAAAAAAAATTTCAGAAATTATAATCTTCGATACTCATACCAATAATTTTCAACTTGAACCTATTCAGTTCTATCTTAATGATGTATTAAGAGGAACAGCAAAAAAAAAAAAACTCTATATTCCCACAACAAAACTCCAAACCCCCCCTCCCCCACCCCTACCTTCCTATGACTAATAAGTTGGTCGGTCATAATGGTTCTATTTTTAACCTTTTGTTTATTGCATTGTCTTTTCATCTTTCTGGCCTGTTAGCCACCAAAGAAACTGGACCAGTAGGTGCAAATGCAAGTTAATGTTTAAAAAATTCTAAGCCTGAAAAGATCCACTCTAATTGTCAATGAGGTGTTTTCCTACCACTCTAATTGTCAATGAGGGAAGGGTTGATTTGCCATGAACTCGCATGTTGCATTGCAAGTAAATTATCAGATAACAGTTGATACAGTCTCTCTCCTCATCAACAGACTTGTATACTTTCATCTAGTCATAATAATGTCTGTTGTGCATGTGAAAGTTTGATTTATGAATGCTTAGTGAATATTTTTTTTTCTCTATGATGAGACGTAACGTAACGTATAAAGTTTTTTTTGACTAATTCGCTGATACTAATGGATCATTTCAATAGCGACGCTAATATCTCATCCACAAAATCTGAAAACATCAAAGTAAGCAACAAGAAAAGATCAAAGCAATAGGTAGAATCAGTCTGGTGTTTGGTAGATTAATGGTATTCTGAGTTCATGACATACAGTTGGGAAAAAACAGATAAGATCAGAAACTATTACATTGTCAAAATGCACTAATTTCCTAAGGATGGACTTGTTTCTCTAAGAATATATGTAATGTATAATAATTTTTTTGACTAATCTGCTGAGACTAAATGAACCATTTCAATAGCAAGGAAATTATCTCATCCAGAAAAATCTGAAAGCATCAAAGTGAGCAACAAGAAAGATCAAAGCAATAGGTAGAGCCAGGTGTTGTTAGGTAGACTAAATAGTATTCTGAGTTCATGACATAACAGTTGAAAAAACAGATAAGATCAGTATCTATTACATTGTCAAGTACTAAGGATGGACTTGTTCCTAAGGATGGACTTGTTCATGATAGGGCAGATAACTCATAGAGACAAGACCATGAAACATTTTCATTAGTAGATGTATATTTATTGGACATTTGTTGGTTTTGTACAGTGGATAATTAACATTAATATAATAAGTTGAGAGATAGGAATTTAAGATAGAAAAATCAATAAAACAAAACACAAAGATATAACGTGGGTCAATACAACATACCCACCTTAGTATATCGTACCCTACATCTACGGACCAAAAATCTACATCGATGTATTATTCAATAAAAAATTGATCATTTAGTAATTAATTACATCGATTTATCTCAATCTTATTCAGATACAACTTGATCTTTATGTTTTCTATCACATATCTAGTATACCTATTCATAGTATACCTATAGGATTTTTTCAACTTCTTTCATATTCAATGTGGGATTCTCACATGTGGTGTCCCAACAAACTCCCCCTTATTGTGTGAACCACATTGAATTCAGCTCCCCTTAATTTTGATCCACTAATTTCTTGAAGCACCGCATGAAAATCGCACTATGCAAAACCACTCATATGAGTCGCTACAGATCTCTCCGTCTTTCAAGAGCTTGCACTTCGACTACATCTTCTATGCACCTTTACCCGTGTCTTTACTGGTCCTAGGAGGATTGAATCGTCAATTGTTTTCCTTATCTATTAAGGCAAAGCCCAGTAATCCCGTAAATTTACGAGACCCTAAAATCAATATTAGGTGGATGCCGGCCCAATATATCTCAAACCATTGTCTTAACAAGACTACAACTCAAAGAGTCCAAATCTCGAAGAAATATCTTCAATACCGGTAAACTACATTACTTGAAGAATTCTACAGAATCATCAGCACTTGATTCTAAAAATATTCCTTTTTTTTCTTGTCGATCCAAACATTTTATCAAAAAAAATTAAGATTACATATTTAACGAAATCAATCTTCACACCACATCGTACACACGTGGCAGAGGATAGTCTTTTATAACATGAACACTAACTTGATTGTTGGATCGTCAACAACTTGTTTTGATTGTTGTTAGGGGTGTCCATGGGCCGGGCCCGTGAAATTTTTTTTGAGCTGGGTTTGGGTAGTATAGGCTCAAATTCTTACCCAAATGAGTTATTAGGCGGACCGGACCGGGCTTCGGGTAGGGGTAAGCTGCCTACAGCCCAACCCGTGAACCTATTGAGCGGGCCTGTGGGCGGGCTTGCTCGCGGGCTTTTTTATATACAACTTCATTTAAAAATAATGAATATATTTGTAACTTAATATTTGTGTAAATTATATTTTTGAATAAAAAATATAGTCAAAATGAATAAAAATAAAATAATAAATAATTTTATTTTTTTGATTAAGGGATAAACTACTTCCAATAGAATAAATACATCCAAACTAGGTTGACGCCTACTCACGTATCTATCATTTGCATTACTCTATCCTTTAAAACTTGTATGCTTAATAAATGAAAAAAAAAATAATACATTATTTATAGTATCTAAATTTTTAAAAATTCAAATTCTGACATTTGGAAATTTATTTCAAAGTTTCAAATTTAATGGTCTAAAAATATAACTTTTTTTTAAAAAAAAGGTGGGCGGGTTGGGCTGGGCTTGGCGTGCTGGTTCTTAGGCTGGGTTTCGGGCCGGGTAATGGGTTTAGGGGCAAACCCAAACCTTCTTTTTAAAGATATTGGACTCGGACTCGAGCGGGCCAACTATCGTGTTTTTTGCCTATTTTTTCGGATCGTGTAACGGGACCCATGAATAACCCGGCCCATTGACACCCCTAATTGTTGTACAAGAGGTCCAGAATCATTAAATATAATTTTAGTACAACTTGTTGATTTTACACATTAGATAATTAACACTAATATCATAAGTTGAGGGTAAGAATTCAAGATAGGAAAAATAATAAAGTAAAAACATAAAGATATAACGTAATTCTATACAACATACCTACTTTTATACACCGTACCTACATCCATACACCAAAAATTTACATCGATATATTATTCATCGAAAAACTGATCATCTGATAATTGATTACACTGTACTCAACCTTATTTACAGGGACAAAATATTATTACTCAAATATATTCAGCTACAACTTGATATTTATGTTTCTAATATACCTATCCATAATATATTAAAACTCTTCCAATTTATTTCTTATTTAATTTGATCAATAATAAACCTATTAAAGGAATATTATGACATTTTCAACTTTTTTCTTATTCCATGTGAGATTCTTACATGTGGTGTTCCAACAACATTTAAGAATTTGAATGTCTAGTTTTACCCATCCCACTTTGCTAGACAATTACATCAGTATCCAATGATAACTTTGACAATTCATAACTCAGTGTATTTAAAAGACTATGTCATCATATCAAACAGTCCATCGACTCATTAAGCACCAAGACCTGACCAACTCAAGCGTATCCATTCCCCATGGTTTATTTACAACATAGGATAAAATGGGTGTTACCTACTTGACATCAGTTGCACCTTTAGACTATACTTAACTAAGATCCCAGGACTCTGAATCAGCAAAATTTTTCAAAACGCAAATAAAATCAACCACATTAAACTGGTGATTTGTAGCCTCCAAAGTCTAAACTCATCTAGCCCTACCCATTTCCAGCCTTCAGGAAATGTAGAATCAAGAAAACTTGATCTGTTTGCAGAAAGGGAGTTATCTAAGTTGGTTTGCCCATGCACACGAATCAACTTTGACAATCATGGAATAATATGCACAGGCAGAAACAACGGGACGAATTTTCCAAAAAATAATTGCACAGAAGGAATTTGAAAGAGAATTTTGTGGGCCATCGTCTTAGTTCTTTACCATTATACATTTGACATAAACTCGTATACATTTGTTGCCATGCACAATACTTTCCCTTTGCTGACTGACAACTAGAACTTCACACAGAAGTCAAGGAAAATCCAATAGCATCACCGAATGCAGATAATTAAATTCACTCGACGATGACTTGTTACAGCTGGCAACAAGTTTAATACCTAATAGTACAACAAATAAGGGTTATACCTTCAAACGAATGTAGTTATCTCAAGCTCAAATCAGGATCACCTTCATCATCAAGATCTAAATCACTTGATAGCCTGACTTTCTTTCCATCTCTTTGTCCTCTTCTTCCCTTCTTTGGTTTCCCCATACAGCATTATGCATGGGTAGAAATGCAGGTACCTATAAACGCATTATTGAGCCATCAATTACAAGATATGCACCAAATGCAGATAATTAAATTTAATTAAGGATGACTTCTTACAGCTGCCAATAAGTTTAATACATATTAATACAACATTTGAGGATTACACAATAGGAACGAATGTAGTCTCAAGCTCAAACAGGATCTTCCTCATCATCAAGATCTAAATCGCTTGACAGCCTTATTTTCTTTCCTTCTCTTTGTCCTGCCCTTCCCTTCTTTGGTTTCCCCCTAAAGAGAAAACATGCATTATGCATAGGTAAAAATACAAATATCAATAAATGCATTATTGCGCCTCAATCATGCAAGTTCTCCAGCCATCAACCACAGCATATTCAGTTTGTAGTTTCTTCAGATGTAATTGAAAGGTAGTAGAACTTTGGGGTTTCTATCGTGGAAAGCCAACACTTACTGTCCATTGCTGATTAAACCTCCGCCCCTAGGCCGGCCTACACCCAAATCTGGTCTTCCATCTGTCACGGCAGAAGGAGAAGATAAGGTCAATCAATCACATGTGTTAGAACGCGCAATTCTAGGTGTGATGGAGGAGGAGCTCACCATCTCGTCCAACTCCAAGTTCTTCAGCCTGAATATAAACAAGATAAAGTAAGCACACCAGCAACGTTAGATCTGAAATACCTCACAAGATAGCCAAAAGAAGAAAAGAGCAGAAAATACCCAAAGTCACTAACAACTAGATAGCGGCAGAAAAAGGAGAAGATCATCAAGTGGAAAACAACAAATAAACAAAAGTAGGGTGCATTCATTTAACTCAACTCACCAACAATTGTTCCGCCACTCTATTTATTCTTGGGTCACGTATTCGTCTAAGCCATAAGCTATGGCATTTCGCTCTCCCTGTACTTCTAGTATAACTTTCAATAGATATCACATGTACTGGTGCAGTTACAGGACTTGTTTGAACATACCCAGACCATTGTAGTCAATTCTCTCTTAATTTATCTCCTTATTGGTGCTACTCATATCGTTTTAATATATTTATCCTAATATTATCATTCCTTGTTTTACCACACATTCAACTAAAACTTCGCATTTCATCCATCATTTGATTTAGAAATGACAACGAGATCATCTGCTTTCAAATATGAAGCCAGTTTCCGTTTCAATCAGGGGAGAAGGAATTTTTTATTTCTATAAACATCAAGCTAAGCTTCTTATGGGCAATGTACCCTGTGATGTCATATATTTCTCTTCAAAAATGGATAGTACAAGAAAGAATGATAAGACATTATCTTAGTCATTAAAATTGTGGAAGATGTATGCCGTTTATTATGTGAAGCACTCAATCAGATTGGCAGATCAGTAGGGTGCTAGCATTTTTCTTATACCAACTTTTATCCCATATGATTTTATTAAATGCGGCAACCATTTTGCTCACTCCATTTTATTATTTAGAAATAAGTCTATGATACCATGCTCAACGGTTCATCACCAAGTCAACTACATAGGCCAGTAATGCCATCCAGATAGTGGGTCGATTTGATGCATGGTACGCGTACTCAGTAAGCTACTTTCTCTGGTACATGGTGCAATGTGGATAAACTTAGCTGGTACGTTGTTTCGGGTCACAGTTGGCTTTGAAACTCTTATCCATATTGTTTTCACTATTAGACAAAAATATATATCATTGTGCATATTCATATCCACGCAGCGAATAGATGTTTATTATAACTCTGTCTATATATAAACAAACAACAAAATTGTTGATATCCGAAGCAAGAAAGAAAAGTTACATATAAGGATGGAAGACTTTGCTATGTTACAAACTAATATTCAAAGAATCTTTTTGCAGAATGATGCCTTGATGGAAGGATGATGGTAGGAAACAGCTGGGACCAGTCATGTATTCTGATCTTAAAAGGATGATTTAGAGACAGTGAGACCAAGCATTGATGGAAGGAAGCAGTTGCAGAGGCTAAAGGACACAAAAGTGGACTTTGGATCCACATTCGAACACCACTTCACGTTCGAATGCACCTGCAAATCAGACAGAATCCACAAATGGCTGCTGACTGTTGCCTGCTGGACTACTGAGTGTCGATGGCTGCATTAAAGACCATGTTCGACCGCCATTCAACGTTCAAACGACATCCAAGTTTGAACGAGTTCTAGCCTCAGTATCTCAAGAAATCACAAGAGCTACAGACAGAATGAGGACTCACATTCAAACGCCACTTCACGTTCGAACGCCAATAGAAGACAGACAACACCCTGGTCCAATTTTCTAGCCGGATTTTGAGACGCTTGGACTTTCATCCCCCAAGGTTGCACGCTGTCTCCGCTCTTGGCCTATAAATACCACCCCTTGGTTCTTGCATTAAAACAATTTTTGGAAGAGGAATTACCCCTCCAAATTAACTAGTTTTTTTCCACTTTCTTAGTATTGCTTTCATTAGCTTTCATTTGTGTAGCTTTCTCCTTCATCTAGAGGAGTGAACTTCTTCCACCTCTCTACCTCTCTTGTGGCCATTCTTTGTTGGAGAGAAGCCTTGTACTTCTTGTAATTCCAAGCTTGTCTACTTAGAAGGATGAGATTTATTTACTTTGCTGAGTAGTTTCTCATTTATTCTTTAGTAAGAGGTGATGGACATGTAAAGTATTATTCGGAAGTTATATTTATGCAAAATTTCATTTATGTTTATCGTATTATCTTTTCATTTATATGTTGAATGATTGAATGTATCTAGCAAAACTAAAGTACTTTTTAAAAGAGGATAACGACCTTAGGGCCAAGATGGTCACCTTATCTCGAAAGCCGAACCACGTAAATTTTGTATGTTCTATTGTTCTATTTCGTTCCATTTTTATTTTGCTTGTGATTTTTGGTTCATAACACTTTGTATAATCTTGTTGAGGCCGACTTGATGATGATAATCACTACTATTGGTAGTACTATCTGGCTCAATCTTAAAAAGTCTTGGTTTCCATCATCTGGTGGAGTCAGATGAGTAAAGTCTATTTCATTTAATAACATTTTCAGAATTGATCTTTAGATCGTCGTCTTGTATTAGTTCATTAATTTTTTTTGCTTAGTTAAACATTTATTAGCATAAGACCTATTTTGTCACATTTATAGCATTTAATTTCTTATCTACATTTTTTCTTGTGAGAACCATTCCTGATTGTTTTAAATGCTTGTGGATTATGATAATCCTTCTCTTTATATTATCTTCTTTTTTTTCTCTTACGAGATGAGTGGGGCTATATTTCATAGTTTTTTTATCATAATTTGGAGTTGAGTGGCTTTTTTCTTTTTTTTTTTTTGCCTTCTCGTTCTCCCTAGAATTTAGCAAATTGGCAATACGTCGAGCCTTAAAGGCTTCCAATTGAGAATCAGAGAAAGTATATCACATACCAAATTGATCCATAATCCAAATAACATTGGTACTCCATAGGCAGGGTTGGGACTATGTAAATAACACGAAACAAGACATAGGCAGAGTTGCCTAAAAATTAAAATCTGACTACAGTACACACACATCAGCAGAATATGCCACCACCCTACAAAAAGGTCCAGCAGAAAATTTTAGCACAGCTTCTAAGAGAAGTTCATAGGGGTAGGAATAGAAGCTCCAATGTTTATAAATGAATGAAGTTTATAACATACCGCTGGCGAGGTGACTGAGGACAATGAAAAGATTCTATCTTCAGGCTGAAACTTTCTGGACCTCTTCAGGCTGGGGCACAACATTTATTACTTCTAAGCCAAAAAGAAAACTCAAGATAAAGTTGTGAGAATCAATGGAACTTATATGGACAGTTGGACACCAAGACAATGCATGTATAATTCAAGTGTTTGGCATTTGTTATCACCACTAGAAACATCAAACATCAGTTGCCAATCTGACAATCCCTCATTATTTTAAATTTGAAATCCTTATTTACCTAAAATTTCTATAATTTCAGTGAAAAACAATAGGTCCGAGCCTCCCTTCTTAACCGATGATTGCTTTGGAAAACTCTACGTAAATTTTAAACAAGAATATTTTTCGCTTTGAAGGTATCGATTGTTACATCTTTCCCTAATTCTAAAACCTTGACAAATAACTTAGAATGAAAAACAGTATCAGAGACAGTAGATACACAAATGAGAACCATTGCCATCCTTTGAAGAACTAAACGCTAGTCTAGTATCGAGAGTGCATGAAAAACTTTGTTTACTAATAAAAGCAAAGGCCCCCAAAATCTCGACCTTTCAAGTGTGGCAAATCCCAATTGAGGGGTATTTACCTTTTCAGAGTAGCTTGTATTACTATTTTCATTATCAAAATTTGGTCATTCCTCCAAGTGAAAATGATCTTTCCTTCAACCCCAAAGCAGTACTTCAGAATTCAGATTGTCAACCTTTTCCCCACCTTCCAAAAATATCCATCTAACTGAAATTTTATCGGAATTTTCACATATTTTGTGTGCCCACTCCCACCAAAGAACAAAAGCCAAATCTTGTACAGAAACAGCGCAATATTTAGGAAGTCATAAATATTTCTAATGCATACTCTTCACACTTTCATTAATGCTGTACGAACAAGTCAAAAGTTAGAAATAGTTCCTACCATATAAATAGCTCCTTCACAATGGATGTGACTCTCGACCACAAATATATCATTCTTGTCAGACATTAAGGACAAGTAGAAAGTAAAATCGATGACTTTCACCCTCGTTATAAGTAAAAGAATCACTCTCAACAGGGCTGGCGGGTAAGTACAAAAAGACTAATCCAACCTTACTTTTCTTTCATAGTAGTCTTAATGACTAGTAGTTTGAAGCCTTAAGAAACCGGTTTTTTTTCGGCACTCAGTTCCTTCGTCTTAACTCAAGAACCATGGATATTGGAATTATTCCTTAAATTGTTTTCTTTATCCAGTCTTCATAAGTCACCTTGATTTTCATCAACAGCTTGTGGATCATCAAGTTCTCAACTATTTTTATGCCCAACTGTCGTGTTTAATGGCAGAGCCCATAACTCCTTAAAAAACCAACATTTGTTTAATGCTTTAACTACATTTAACCTAACCAAACCATTCTCCCTCAAAACATTCCTCAGAAAATCATTTTGGGTGGATACTTCCTCGCTGACTGATGTGTTCAAGTGAAGCATTGAATCCTACCATATTCCAAATCAAGGTAGCACAAGCATCAGTATAAATGCATAAAAGACGGTGCATATCTTTGAACACACATCAACATGCCTCCCATACTGTGGTGCAGACTCGCTGATATAAAATTGAAAGTCAGTTGCAAGAAAGCACACAGCAATTGTCTTTGACCTTGTCTTAGAAAAATCATTAGAGAGCAGGGAAAGAGCACCAAACCAATGTCATTAAGTTCCTTGCATATCACGTTCTTTTTTCTTGTCGAAGGTGGTGGTAAAATGAAAAGGTAGTTTAAGCAGTATCAACAAAATGTACCTTTTATTAAAGTCTTGAATCAATGATCTCCAACAAGAGTGGGGGAAGGGGACCAACGAAATGTGTAACCACACAGTTCCTTCATCATGCTTTTGTTCCTTTAAACTAAAGCATGATTTTCAATCCACAGCCATGCCTGCGGAAGCTAAATGGAAGCAACTAAAATCCACTATTCACTAGCATAATTCCACTTCTACTTGTGCCCATTCCAAGCTTCACTCAAGCTATAAAGTTAGTTTCTCAACTTTCAACCAAAGTCGTGAAGCTAAATCTTGTCTTGCATCTACTACTCTAGAGTTGTCACATCCTAGATGACTTCTCCCACCTCCGTTAGAAAATAGATAACCAGAAAAATGGTAGATGGCAAGGATTTCCCAAGAACCTACCATAACTTTTAATACCACATAATGCCACAAAAGATAGAAGGGCATAAGAATCAAAATTTCATTTAGGTGCATGTTCAAGTTAGCCGGGGAACCGAAAGAAATGTTTCACAAACAAAATAAAAACAAAGAAAAATACGAAATTATGATTTTGAAGCATTCTGACACATCAGCCGGAACATTCTGAAACATGGGTATTTAAATTTTTATCACTGATTTGTTTGGCTTTCATTGAAATGAAAACATTTTGATTGCTTTGCCGGAAACAAATCTTAAAGGTGCAAAAGCGATGGAGCAAAGCTATAATATAAACTATCCGAGAATGACCTTAAGCATACTTCCATACATGCTCCTCCTTCTATAACCTGTTTTTCAAACTATACACACATGTTATTCCTACAACAACTAACATTAGCAAAAATTGCCAAAGTAAACATCCTATGTGTTTAGTTGCAGAGAAAAACACAACTCAATAGGCACCAGTTACAATGCATTTATAGAGTGAGAAAATTTCTATGGCCACAAACATGCTTCCATACATGCCCCTCCTTCTATAACCTGTTTTTCAAATTATATATCATTGGTCATTCCTACAACATCTACCATTTGCAAAAATAGTCAAAGCACACATCCTACGTGTATGAATTGAGGAGAAAAAAACACAACTCAATAGGCACGAGCATTGTGCTTTTATAGAGCAAGAAAATTTCTAAGGCCACAAATTTGATCAAGGAGAGCCTACTGAGAAGACTATAATTGAAACAAAGACTTCAGTTTTGGGCGAAAGAGTGTTTAATGGTACCAAAACTATGCTTCTAGAAACAAAGAATTTTGTGTCATATCACTTTTCTTGAACCTCAACTTTGCCGTTCTAGAATATATTTGTATGTAATTTCTTTAGCAACGGTCTCACCTCATACAGGTGAATATTGTCAAATGACAACTGACTTCTATGCCTCCAATGAGAAAATTATTTTGCTAGAAACTGGGCCAAATCCAAACAGGCATTTCATCAATTTCCATCATGCCACCCGACATAGCAACTCAGTTACAATGGTGTGGCATCCCTTTGAGATATAACATCGGTTTCAGTTGCTTCAAAAACAAACCATTCCAAAAAGTCTAAGAAAGTGCAAACCCAGTGTTATAATATTTCCATGGTCACACATGAATCATGTCTTCTAGCATATTCTATGGTTTCCTCAACCTCCAAGTTGAAAAAATAAAAGAGAAAATAAAAATCCAAAACTAAAACTAAAACTAAAACTCCATCTAACAAAATTTTTGTAATGAAAAATCTAGAAAAATAAATTTCCCATTCTCAAAATAAAATTATCTATAATTAACAAAGTCTAAAACAAAAATTATCACGATCAACCAATGAAGTAATCAAGACTTAAGACATGAATGCCTACACTAGATCTAATACTATAAAATAAGCCGGACATCGAGTATGAATTTCAACAATAAATAAACAAATAAATAAAAGAAAAACGCAAACTATAGCATCATAACAGTACCAAATGGATAAAACAAATAAATTAGCTGTGAATAAAGGACTATGCCTAAAGCCACATACTTCGATGTATTTTTTGACGAAGAAAGAAACCCTTCAAAACCTTTCAGTGCATTCCCAAAAGTGTTCGTTTCTTGCAAATAACGCGTCTCTAATTCATAAACCTATACATATTATAAAAAACACAAGATATAATTAATCTCACAAGAACCACTTTTAAAACAAAAACTGCAGATTTTGCAATTGAGATAACCCAAAATTGCAAATAAAATCAAGAAACCGTAAATTCTACACATTTATACACAGTTATATTTACCTGTTTTTCGATGTTACGAAGCTCTTCTTGAAGCTTTTGTCTCTTGCTAAAGAGAGAAGCCAGTACGACCCTAGGGTTATTTGATCCTCTTTGCCCTAAAATTAATTTTTTTATTCCAGCACAAAAGATTCAAATTGAAATTTAAATTGATTGTAACGGTCGAATCGATGGAAATTGGAAAAAATTACTAAATTAGGGTTTCCAACGGTTACCTTGGGATTCCATGTTGTAGTGTAGAGATAAGGGATAAGAAATAACGGATAAGGGAGCTTTGGAGGCCTATGTTGATATTAGTAGGCTGAGCCCGCGCAAAGGATACTTCTTAACGGCTTTTCGCACTTTGTACCATCAAAGATTTTAAATTTTTTATTTTTTATTTTTTATTTTTAAAGATTAAATTTTTTATATTATATCTTCAATATATTAAAAATATTTTATGTGACCCTTTTGTTAGTTTTTATTATTTTTTTTGTTAAAAATTAACTTATTAATACTGACAGAATAATTAATGAAAAGCTAAAGAGAAGCAAATTTATTCTATACTCTGTAAGTACCAATACGCAATGGAAAAAAAATTTAATTTTTAAGGGTATAAAATAAAAATTTTAAAATCTTTCTGGGTAAAAAGTGCAATTCTTCTCTTTTTTAATAATGTGTTCAAAAAATGAGAAAGTAATTAAAATATTTATCATAATTAAAGTATAAAAATAAAATAAAATATTTACTATGATCAATATTTTTACAAGTTGTAATAGATGCACCATCTTCGCCTAAGTGACATTAGTGTAACAAGGGACTAGATGGAGTGGGATTGAGCTTCGAAATCAAAATCGAGACCAACAAAATTCAGAAGTAAAAGTTGAGAGTTTCATCCACAATTTGTTTAAAAAAATGAGCTTCCGGTAAATCAAATGGGTAAACAAAACGTAAAAGGAAGAGATAGTAGAAATGCGAAATAAAGAGTCTATAATATATTTTTATAGCCATCATCACCCATACTTTAACCCCATCCTAACATGATCAAAAAATTACATACTAAGAGCAACTCCAACACAATTCTTCAAAATAGTTAATCAAAATATATATAAATATTATATTTTTTACTTTAACTAGCTATTTTTACAAGTTTACTTCAATCACGCTCTCTATTTTAGTTAACTATTTCAATTAACTTTAACAAATTTTCAATAATATAATTCAAAAATTCAACTCAAAGCATGTATAATCATCAACCCAACCAAAATCATACCATAATAATAATTCTAATCAAACTTTAAATAAAACAACTTAATGTCAATTTAACACCCATCCACTTTGTAAAATCCGAAAAAAAAAAATTTAAAATTAAATTAAAATTATTATTAAAATCATAATTAAAAGGGTAAAAGAATAATTAATTGTTAAAGCACGGGTCAAAAATGTGAATTTTTATAAAATTCAGATGATGAAACGGATCTCACCGTTGGACCCATCTCGCAAAATCTAGCTACCGAGTAAATTTTTGTAAAATTCTGAAACAGATCGCATGTTATAAAGTGATCGGGTGTCGCGCGATTAAAATAGTTGCGATCAGATTTTATTCGCGGAATCCGAAAAATAATTTAAAGTTAGTTAAATAAAAATATTTTAAACTTAACACGGGGCGAGATTTAATTGATTCAGAATAAAATTGGATCTATTAAAATTAAACGTGTGGCACGAAGTGGACTAAATATCAAAAACTATATAAAGTGGAAGACAAAAGTCTTCCACTTTACTCGGCACGCCATCTTCAGCCAAAAAACAGAGAGACAGAAAAAGAGAGAAAAAAAGAGAGAAAAAGAAAAGAAAAGAAAAAAAAGTTAGATTTTGACCTTCCTTCTCAGATCTACGAAGATTTAACTGTCTAATCGTTTTGGGCCAAGAATTAAAGTTGCTCTACGCAACGAGAACTACGCAACGGTACCAAAGATAGTATTTTTCTCCAAAAATATCAAGTACGAAAATTTAGACCTAAGACTTGAGAAGCTGAATTTGGGTTTTCTTTGGAGTTTACTACGTGGGCTCACGCTACAAGAGGTAGGGTTTCCCCTACTTAGATGTAATTTCAGCCTAAAATATTGCATATGAAATGAGCAGGCTAAGGGTGTATATCACATGTTAGGTCTTGACTAGTGTAACTAGTGGGTCAAATATAGGATTTATAATTAATTTTGTAATTAGTAAAATCTTATTTTGATTAACTTGGTGTAAGTTAATGTTAGTGGTTTAAAGCATGTTAATCGTATATTAGCATGACTTGATGTTTAATTGGCATATCAAGTTTAATAAAATTATTAGTTTATTATGTGATTATGAAATAATATGTATGTTAAATGATTATTTAGCATATGATTATTGTGGTGGACTTGTGTTTATGTTTATAGAATTAATAAACATGTTGTCATGTTAGAAGTAATAAACATGCTAGTTGTGTAAATTGATTGTGCCTCTAGGTATTTGTTTAGATGTCTAGGTGAAGACAAGTATGTTAGTTGAGTTGATTATCTTATATAACATGCTTGAGATTGTGTTGAAAATGTCATTATATTGCATTCAGTATGTAATGGACATTGTAAATGATATCAAAGGCAATTGCACTTTGCATTGCATTATGCATGGGTTGCACTACATTCATGGGCACTGACATGGATGTAGTGTGTGCATGGTATGAAATCAATCACCACATAGGTGGTTGATCGTGGACTCGGGAAAGTCGTACCAAGGTCCGGTTGAGTCGCACGGGAAATTAAATGGATAAATGTGTTGGGGATAGCAAGAAGGGCTAGATTCTCCCTCGGGTGCAAGACCCGCTTACTTGGTTTATACACTTCCCGGCGGTGAAATTCCAGAAAAGTGTAACGGCGTAAACGGAGCCGCAGGTGGGATGTCCTGAAGATCCGTTGATGGTTGGTGTCCCATTGGTGTAATACCATAAATCATATCCCCACAAAGACACAAGACAATGAATTAATTAGTCATTGAGTGTACATCACACCAATGACAGGGGGGTTTGGACTGCCCGGATACATACGCATGACATTGCATGTGTTGTGGGAGCTCGGGATGGGGCTCGGTGTTGGTATTGTTTGCTTGAGTTACATCTCATGGCATGACATGATTTATGACATTTGTTCATCATAGACATATTTGAATGAATGCATTAAATGATTGTTGCATGTGACATTTCATATGCATTTAGGTTGAAAGGAATTCTCTAAAGGAGTTACCCTATTGAGCGTTGACTCACCCTTTATGGGAACATTTTTTAGGTATCGGCCAAGCATCCACCGAAGGCGAGGCCATGGGCCCGCTTTGACGACAGAGCCGGTCTATGGCTCTTATTTTGACTTTGCAGTCCCTTGTATATGTTTACTTTTGGTCTTGTATAATTTTTGTAACAAAAAAAAAACTTGTTTATATTTTAAAAGGCATGTACATGTGACTCTTTTGAGACATTTATTCTTTTATGAATGAATGTACGTAGTGATGGTGATGGTGATTATGGTAGTATTTGATACTATGCAATTAAGTATGGATAAATGGACCCGGTGTGGTCAATATTGTATATTGGGCCTCGGATGGGTCATATGATTGTATGATTACACAGGTTGGGTAGAGCTACTCGTACAAAGTAGATTCTGCCCAAATTTTATTAAATTAAGGACCCCCGGTTTTTGGGGTGTCACACACTTTAAATAAAAAAAATTCAATTGCACAATACATGTCTCATAAATATAAAATCTTCACAAATACTTAAATTAATATTTCATAAGGTCTAAATACAAACATTCTATTATATATAAAACTAAATGAGTTTTCAGGAAATTTTTTTTTTAGGGGGGGGGGGGTTCGAAATAGGGGAGAAGTTTTCAGATGCAGAATAGGGGGGACGTGGGTTGCAGAATGGGTGGGGGGGAGGGGGGAATCTATAGCTTGAGGGTGGGGGGGATGAAGGGGGGGATGAAGAAGATGTGCCTGGTGGCAACACTGGGAGAAGACGAAGGCAGCAATTGAAGAAGATGAAGAAGGAGAAAGAGCCGATAAAAAGTTTGGCGAGCTTCTTCTCCCTCTCCAAATCTGGTGAGCATGAAGGATCTCCTAGATTTAAGCGAGCAAGATGACTAGCCAATTTGAGCAAATTTTTGGAGCTTACATCGCCAAAATAGCTAAAAATTGGAATTTAACTAGTGGGTTGGAGTTGCTCTAATGTTCTAAACTGATATTTTACAAAAGTTATAATGTAAAGTGGTTGATAAAGATGATGAGAATTTTAAATGTGAAGCAATTATCAAAATATTGGAAGTTGTTACATATGCCACATGTTGGAATCTAATTAGAGGAGTCTAATTAAATATATATATATATATAATAAAGTACAATACAATTCAAATCTCAAATGATAAACAAAATGACTTTTGCTATTCGCGGTTGAGATCTCTTTAAATTTTACTTTAAAGTTAATCTGACGGCTAATATTAACACCCCAAATTTAATAGGAAAAATAGACCCCTAAGGGTGTGTTTGAAGTGACTTTTTAAAAATACGTCTAAGAATTATTTCTCATAAGTACTTTAAAAAAAAAGTAGTGTTTGAAACTGCCTCACCATTACTTCTACTACCACCACCCCCACCGTCCCACCACCATCATCACTACCACCACCACTGCTACCCTCACCACCACCGCCCCACTACCACCGTCGCAGCCACCATCACTATCGCCACCCTACCATACCCACTGCCCCCACCACCACCATTGTCACCCACAGCTGTCACTACCATAATTGTCACCCAAAACCCACCACCACCATCATCGTTGCCACCCATGGCTGTCACTGTAAAACTCGGGAAATTTGAACTTTTTCCAAAAAGGGCAAAATAGTAATTTGTCACTATAATGCGTATTTAAAATACTCATGTTCTAGACCTCGGATGAGGAAACGGAGTTCGCTGTTGGATTCGTATCGCGGAAACGAGTCACCTTGTCAAATTTCGTCGAATTATGAGATAGTCGGATTTTGCACGTCGTTCGAGGCGACTACGTGACGATTCACCTTACGAACGTTCCCATAAATAATTTTTATAAAATTTCCTTAAAATTAAGTTAAAATTCAAATAAAATTAATTTGAACTTAAACTGGGATCAAACGAATCGTTTCGGGACTAAATCGGACCCGATTAAGCGAGGGACACGTGGCGCGACGTGGGCCGAGTATTTAAAACTATAAATAGGGGTAAATATCTAGAAAATCAGAATTTTTCTTCCCTTGTGTTCTTGTTTGGCCGGCCAAGAGAGAGAGAAGAGAGAAAAGATAGAAAACCTTGATCTTCAAGCTTTCTCCGTCGATTCCCGGAGTTCCGTCGCTCGGATTCCGTCGAGCCAAGAGCTAAAGTCGATCACATCGACGAGGGCTACGCAACCACACCAAGAACGGGGGATTTCACCGAAGATCCAAAAGAGGAGATTTGGGAGAAATCTAGTTTTGGGCTCGGGAAGTATTCTTGAAGCTTCATTCGGGTGAATTACGCTTCAAGAGGTAGGGTTCTCCCTACTTTGGTGTAATCTTCCCTTAGATGTTGGTAGTTTAAAGGCTTGATATGTTATGCATAGGGATAGACCCTCATGTATAGGTTTATGGTTATGAAAATGGAAAAGTGAGCATAGAAATTGTTTAATCTAATTTTCTAGCTTGACTTTGGTATAAGAAGTTACATGTGATCTATTATGTAACTTGGGGAAATTTGAGGCATGCTATGTGATTTATAAATTGTGCCTAGAAGGTGTTTGATTAAATGCCTTGCTTGAATGGAATGATTATTTTGATTTAATTGAAATAACATGTTTAAGTTTAACTTGTAGAATCATATGCTTATGATATGATTTGTGATTAAATGTGCTTGTTGATATATGCATGTGTTGATATGTTAACATTGAGATGAATATGGTATTTATATGCTTAGGATATAATTTACCATGGACATGTTGAAATTGTGCATGAGTTGTTCTTGACATGTGGAACATCATGTGGTATGCAATGGGACATAGCATTGCATGTGCACGGAAACATCTCATTATATGGGTGTGTGCATGGTTGATGTCAACGCCACAATTGGTGATTGACGAAATGGCTTGAGAAAAGTTGGGTCGAAGATCTAGCTAAGCCCATGTGCATGATAAATTGGGTCGGGATGAGCAAGAAGAGGCATGACGACCTCTCGGGTGAAAGACCCGGTGATTTGGAGGGTGCACTCCGTTGGTATAAGAGTCCATAAAGTGTACGGGTGTGGAAGACCATTGGTATTAAGTCCATGAAGTTTCCGATCTCAAGAATGACCATAGTTTTGAAAATGTCATTTGATGTAAACATAAATGACGAGATGAAACACTTTGACATTACATCGTGTAGTAGGAGTTTGAGAGGACTCGGGTTGAATTGCATGAGTGGGTGTCATCTCATTTCATGGCATGGTAGTATTGCATTCCAACTTAGAATGCATGTTCTTATGAGAAATGGTTGTTTGCAAATAAATGTTGCATGAGCATGAGCATCTAGGGGGAGAGTAGCCCTTGTAGGATTTACTCTACTGGGCGTTGGCTCACCCTATACGGGAAACATTTCAGGTGTGGGGTTTGCACCGGCGGATGGCTCACTTGGAGAGCATCAAGCATGAAGGGGGCCGGCTTGTGGCCTTAGTTCGAGTTTTTGTAAAACTTTTGTATAAATTCCATTTTGATGTGTAAATTATGGAATTAATTGTAATGGAACTTGTATAAGTTGTGTATTATATGGAAAATCTCATTAAACATGTGTTGGATGAGTTTTGGGAGGTTTGGAATGGCTTGGAAACGAAAAACAGGTAAAAAGGGGAATTCTGGGCCAGGCGTACCGGTACGCGTACCGGTACGGTTGGGTCCAGAGGGCTTAGCGTACCGGTACGCGTACCAGTACGATTAGGTCCAGAGGGCGTAGCGTACCGGTACGCGTACTGGTACGCTCTCCAAACTTCAGAAATTTTTTTATTTTCTATTTCTTTTGCCAAGTCTTTGGGCTATGTTTTTCCTCCCTTCTAATGTTACAAATGGATAATAAGGGGATACCAATGGTGGTATATTGGATCTCGGATAGGTCAACCAACCGAAAGAAATTAGACTTGTATTTTTCTTTATCCCGGTAAAGGGAATGTGGTGCCGCGGTATCGGGTTAAGCGACATCTACGGGTATTTCCGCGGGTTGACGGGTTGTCAACGGTCAATAAAAGACCCCCGAAAAATGGGGCATCACAGTCACCACCACCACAGTCGTCGCTACCCACCACAACCATCATCGTCTCCCACCATAACCACTGCCGCCCACCACCACTATCACCGTTCACTCCCACTACAATTGATGCTTAAATTCTTTTATCTCTCTTCTATGTTTGTGATTTGATTTTAGGTGTGAATACAAATATGTTTATTGTTGATTATTTTTTTTTATTACTCCGCGCCTTCAGACACGGAGAATAGCTAGTAATTCAAAATTAGAAGAAAATAGGATTTAAAGAGGGCAAACTTATCAATTCATGTTAAATAGAGCTCACTTTTAATTTAATGACTATATTTAATTAAGTTTCCAAATTAAATATTCAAATTATATCCCGATATCATTTTCCAATTTATGCAAACTCTAAGACTTTATTTTGTGTGTGATTGATTCAAGATTCTGCATTTAAATCACATTTGCACAATTCTTGCCTTTTTGGATTGAGAATTGACACACTGCAAGATCAAAACTGTCAAACTAATTGTTTTAACTTTTAAGTGACTGTCTGACCAATAAAAATTGCAAAAAAAAGTTATGGGACCTTAGTCCAACACAACAATAAGAAACTTATTGAATACGAACTTTCTTTAATACATTTTCTTTAAATTTTTTTAATGATAGAGTAAATTCATCTTGAGTAAGTGGTCTTATTCTGTGTCCTATAAGCAAATGATTCATCGAGTTCCAACCAATTAAATATACTTTTTTTTTATTGGATCGATACTCATTCACCTACTCCCGATTCCTATCAGATTCCAAAAGACCGGTGCCAGAGTCCCTAACCCATTACTCATTTATCCCCCACTTAAAAAGGATTGTAATCTCGGTTTTTTGGTTGTTTTGCTATATTCTACTATAGCTTCTTGAGAGCCTTTCACAAAGACTCTATTTTGGGTCTTTCTCTGCTGATTTCTCCTTTCTTTGGTCCTTTCATGGTCAAGAATTCAAGTATTATATATGTCATTAATCCAATTCTGTGTAGGTTGTTCACTGACTTTTTAAGGTCTAATTTTTTGCTCCCTTGCTGATAAGGGACGAAGCCTCTTTGCACCACTAATAAACTGCTTAAGATTCAATTCAAAAGGCCCAACTTAGTTTGACAAGACTTCTTCATAATGGCATAATTGTTCGACTTTTTCCTTAGCTTGCTGGTTGCGAAAACATCCCATAGTTAAGAAACTCATTCGAATCAAGCATTGTATTAACTTCATATAATTTTCGAGTTCTAACTAATACCCTAATCAAGTCATAATGCCACCTGGGGCTTCCCACATCGGAAGCCTTTGGGTTTGTGTGTGTGTGTGTGTAAGGCTTCACTCTGCTACCACTTTTAAGTGGCGGTAGTGTGTTGTCCTTTGTGTAATCGTCTTTAGTCAAAAAAAACTGAATCGTTCCATAACGGAACTTGTGTGCGTGTGCTGGCCCACAGGTTGTCGGTGTGGTCTGGTCCCTTGACGGTCAAAGTGTCAGGCTTAAAGGTGCCTAGGGGGACTGGGGCTTCCCACGTCGGAAGCCTTTGGGTTTGTGTGTGTGTGTATAAGGCTTCACTCTGCTACCACTTTTAAGTGGCGGTAGTGTGTTGTCCTTTGTGTGATCGTCTTTAGTCAAAAAAAAAAAAAAGTCATAATGCCACCTATGTCCCTTTTTTTTAGTTCATAATAACCTGGCAGTTTTCATTAATAAAAATAAAAAGTGAAGGCATACCATCTACACCATTGGTCTCCAATATTGACTTTCTGGTGAAAACTTTTCATTTTCCTTACCACCTATAACGTTAATCATTACTCCTACTAAGACAAAGAAAAAAGTCTTAGAACTCAGAGAAGTGAAAAACAAATATTTCAATGGTCGAGTATTCACCTTGAGTGCGTTATGCTCTCAGTATTGTATTTTTAAATTGTTATTTTTTTATAGAAGTATTATTTAAAAAATAATCTAAGTTACTTTTTTATAAAAATAAGCGAGAATTACACTCAGATTCCTTAAAGTTTGTCACTTAATCACTCAGACCCCCTGATATTTGAAATATTACACACAGACCCCCTAAGGTTTATACGTGTGTAATACTTAGATCCTACTGTAAATATATCCGTTAATAAATTACACATAGATCCCCTTGAAGTTTGTACACATATAATACTTAGACTTCTTAAATTTAAAATGTTATACTTAGACAAAAAATACTTCAATCAAAGATAGAATATCAAATATTTTAAATTTATAACCAAAATTCATGTTCTATTGTATCATTTATTGAAATTCAATTTTTTTTTTAAAAATTGTAATTAGTATACAATTATACTATCTATTGGAATAAAACTAAAAAATCAAACAAGGGGTCTAAGTCATTCTTAATAGAACATGAATTTTACAACCAAAATTCATGTTCTAATATCTCATTTATTTAAATAAAATCAAAAATAAAAATCTATTTAAAAAAAAAAAATAATTAGTATACAATTATAATATCTATTAGAATAAAACTAAAAAATTAAACAAGGGGTCAAATTATGATGAACACAATATCTTTTAACTTCAATTGAGATAATTTAGTTTTTTAATTTGGTCATTTAAACAATCAAATTAAATTCCAATAGACAATATAATTGTATACTAATTACGATTTTTTAAGAAAAATTTGAATTTGAATTTTTTATTTTATTTCAATAAATAATACAATAGAACATGAATTTTAATTGTAAAATTTAAAATATTTAATATTCTATCTTTGATTGAAGTATTTTTTATCTAAGTATAATATTTTAAATTTAAGAGGTCTAAGTAATATATATTTATAAACTTCAGGGTGTCTGAATATAATTTATTGATGGATATATTTACAGTAAGAGTCTAAGTGTTACGCGCGTATAAACTTCAGGGGATGTGAGTGTAATTCTCCCTAAAAATAATGATAATGTTGAAAATAAATTTTAAAGTAAAGTATTAAAGAAGTAAAGTTTGAATTATAGTCGGACAAAAGATGCGGATAAGGGGGTGGGGTCCTAAGTGGCGGTCTCTTTCAGGAAAGAATAGGCGCGGCATGACGCGTCTCTTTGCTTCTACCTTACACTTGCAACATACGAAGTAGCTTTTCTTCTACTTCTCTCTCTCTCCCATTCTCTTTCTCTCTCTCTCTCTGTGTACGCATTACAGAGAGGCCGACCCATCGGATCACAGTTCGTACTGCTGTTTCTCTCTCTACTATTCTGATCACATTAGCTATGTCTTTCAGAGGGGTAATGTCTGATTTGATCAGTTCTGCTTGGATCCCAATTGGTTGCTCTGCATGAGTAAATTCTTATTTTTTTGCCCTCATATGTGATTTTTAAGTGGAATTATGCTTTGCTTGACTGAGTTTTGGTAACAATTTGAAGTTCTGGGACTTTGACTATGATTCTAGATGATTAATGGGTGTGATAAATATTGATTGTTTGAGTGGTGAATTTTCTGTAGATCTTCATTACTGGTTTGTGAATGGACACTGTTTTGTATTTTTAATTGTGATTTTGTTGTTGTTGATATTATTGGTTTCAGTTTGTGTTTTTAGTGGCAATCCAATTTTAATTTAGCCCTACTTGATGTTTTATTTGTTTGTAAGCGAGGATCATCTTGATGTTCTGACTTTAATTGCAAGCTTTCGGTTTGGTTTTAAGTCTTGTGATTATATGTCTTGTTTTTACTATAGAGGAGGGACGGAACCCGGATTATATCTTGAAGGGACCAAATAACAGTGTAGTTAAGAATTTTATTCAACGGGATAAGATTTTATCTATACGAAACCTAGCAAAAATTAACTTTTATACAACACCAGAGTAAAGTTTAGTTTGGGTCATAAGATGCAGAAATTAGTTCTTACCATCATAAAAATTTGTTTATGATAATGTCACTATCCTTTTATTCTCATTTGATGCAACAACTTTGAATAAATTGTCCTGAAAAATAATAGTTTCACGTGATACCATCATAAAACTGTAAAAGTAAGGCAGATTTTGCAAAATATTCACACCTTTTTTTTTACAAAATTTTATTTGGTCATCAAATTAGTCCAATCAAATATTTTCGACGGTAAGAACATCATTTATCCAATTAATTCATCCCCATATGGCTATTTAATAACAAATCATTGGTCTTTTTGGATTTAGTAAGTGAATTGCCTATATATAATGTTTTTTGGGACTTGAGGAGAAACATAGGATTTTCCAAAACTTATGGGATGTTATAGGAATTTTTCAAAATGGGAGGAGGGCCATGGCCCCCTTCTTGGTTCCGTCAATGATTACACAGTCTACACTAGGGTGAAGCTTTTAGTGCTAAACTTGGAACTTTTCCAATTTTCTTTGATTGAGATAGTTCTAGTTCTTTGGCATTGGTGGATTTACTATTACAACTTCATCCATTTGCTCTTTTGAAAATTCTCTTGGAATTGTTTTGATAATGTGAAATGAACAAAGATCATTATGTCCATTTTTGTCAGTTGGAAGGATTGAACACACCCGTTTCGTTTTTCAATTGAATACTTTTGAAGGTTTTCTTTGTGTAGCTTTATACTTTTATTTTTCTCCATGTGGGTTTCAGAAAGGTTTGGTGGAAAGCAAGAAATTTGAACTTAGGCCTTCCTTTTTCATGCATTCTACTTCCATTTTTCAAATTTTTGTAGAATATTGGAAAGGTTGTTACAAAGTTCAAGTATTTAGTTTTGTATTGTTCTTCATTTTTTTCCCTAAGGACGATGCAGTGTATTGGTGAACTTTTGCATTGTTCTTTTACTGTGAATTTTTTTTATAATACGGTTAGAGCGCAACAAAATACGTTATGTTTTTTTGCTTTGTAATCAGTATCTGCCCTTTCAAACCATTTGCTTTGAAAATCTTTCTAGAAGACAAAGGTATGATTATGTCCATGCTACAACTTCAAATATGTAAATCCAAGCACAGGTTGTGCAAAGTAATATAGACTCGGAAGACCGAGGTTGAACTCTCAGAGAAAAAGGGAAATCACCAGAAACCACACTAAAGTCTTCAAAAAGCTTGTGAAAATGTTTTGCTTTAAAAGAGTATTTGAATTGGTAAAACTAATTAAAGTGATTAGAACAATATAAAAAATAATGGAGTATCAGGTACTTCCTCTCAAATCCATACAATAATGATTAAAGACTTAGCTTTCAATCCTAAACAAGAATCAAGTGTCGATTGACTCAAGTCACCAAATTTAGCAATAAGAACAAAAAAACACCTTTATTTATAACTAAAAGTTTATACAAGAAAATCAATGAACTGGTTGCAGATCATAAGTATTTACTGTGCCTTGAGTCTACAATAAATCAAACTCTCCTAACAATCAAATTCACGTCTTACCCGAATAAACCTTCAATTATATTATTATGTGAAATAATTGTAATTAACTTAAGCACGGAATAACTAGTTATTTGTCTCGCAGGGAAATTCAAGCAATCAAAGTATAAGACACGATGACTCAAGAGGTTCTCCCCTAGCCCTAGCTAAACCTCTTAGCCAGACATGATAACAATGAATCAAGGAATAAAAATAAAGAAAATAAGAGACTACAGCCAAAAGTCCCCTTTTGCACAACCATCATCTTCTATTTATATGATTATTTAGGAAAATGTCTAACTAAACTAAAATTCTTCTAGTGACGTTGGCAAATGGCGACATGCGTCCGGAAGCGCGTTCCCTTCCGTCCGGACACGATTTCCAGTGTATTCCACTCTTCAAACCTTTGCCTTCTGTCACTTTCGTCCGGACGCATGGCAATTCCCCGTCCGGACGCGCCTTCCAGTAAACTCCTCTTCCGCTATGGTTCTCCTTTCACTTTATTTCCTCCAATTTTTAGTCTTTTTCCTACAAAATAAACACAATTCAAATATAACTAACATAGCATCAATTCTTAAATAACTTATCCCATTTACCAACTTTCTCAAGTATTTAGCTAGCCTTTTCCATCAAATAATGTAATTCTAAGATCATAATCAGTCCACATTGGAAAATTGGTTTCAGTTGCAGGCAAATGCATCATCAGGCATGGGTGTTGCTGATCACAGCAAAAGCACATATATGGAACTGCAGAGAAAGAAGGTGCACCGTTATATAATTTTTAAGATTGATGAGAATAAAAAAGAGGTGGTCGTTGAAAAGACCGGAGGTCCAGCTGAGAGCTATGAGGACTTTACTGATTCTCTGCCTGAAAATGATTGCCGATATGCTGTCTATGACTTCGATTTTGTGACTTCTGAGAATTGCCAAAAGAGCAAGGTCTTTTTCATTGCATGGTGAGTTTTTTTTTCACCTATAATATATCACATGGTTTGATCGTCAATACATTGTCAGTGTGCGTGTTGCATGTGGTGTAGGTTCTTTATTTATATGAATTACTTTTGTAGGATTTCATTGCATGATCTCTTCTTTGATATTGTTACTAAGCTTGCCTTCCCACTCTCTGTTTTTGATTCGAAACAACCCAATGCTTAGTCCACCTTATCCTAAACATCCTGAACTTGGCATTGATCGAGTATGTTAATGTAACTCAATTGCATCCACATTGGATTGTTTTCTAAATAAATTGAATTTTATGACAGTTTTTGCTTTGGTTCAAAAAGCTTTTTGAATGTAATAAATAATCAATAGTGCCTGATCTGGCAATTGTGGTCTACCAACTTGAATCACCTCCATTTATTAAATAAAAGGCATAGTTTCAAAGTATGAAATTCAAACCTCGTTGTACATTTTCAGTTATTTGGGTTATTTAGGTATACCTGTAGTAGCTAATTGCTCACCATGTCTTCCTACTGCTTAAAAAATAGGCTCTTTTTTTGTAATTTGTTCTATTGGAGACTATAAAATGAGATGGCAGATTTTTTAGGTTGTTTTTGTCATAATTATTTTTAAAAGTTTGTTTGGAAATCCTCAATGCACTCAATAATTATTGGATCCTTTTAACTGAATTCAGACATAACTCAAATTCGGGAGTAGATAGGTTAAATTCCTTGCGTGTGTTGTTATTTTTTTTTCTTCTTCGAGTATTAGTAGTTTTGAATATGTATATTAGAATAATAATGATGTGCCTTCTTTGGTTTGGGTGATCGGACATGGTGGTAAGTAAGCAAGTAAACTTTACGAGTGTGTGGGAAACACCACACTTCTTTGTTGTAAGGCATCAGTTAGTTATTTCGAGAAGTGCCATGGGAGCTCTCTTTTTGTTCACCCATTTATTCTCTAGTTCTGTAAAAAAAATTTGGAGGACTGCTGTACTTGACTATAGGAAAGTTTTTGCTGGCTGGTTTAGTGATATCACGATAAGCACAGGTGCTAGGTTTTGGTAGTAGACATAAGAAAGTTACTTTGCTGGCTTGGTTTGGCCTGCTTTGCCTTATCATTATCAAAAGAATCAATAAAATTATTTTTTGAATCTTGAGTATAATGTTCCTTCCACATTTTTCTGCCAAATTTACTAATACACCGCTTGAATTACACCTAATAAAACTACGCATTTCATTCTCAACCGTTGATCAACTGGAATGTTGTTGGATTTTGTTTGATGAGAAGGGTATGCAGCCTTCATATTAATTTAAAATTTGCCTCTTCATATCTAACAGATTACATTGTTGTCATCTCTATTAAATTGTTCTACTTACTGGCGTGATATCAACATACCTTTTAGGTCCCCTTCTGTGTCCCGGATCCGTGCCAAGATGCTATATGCTACATCCAAGGAAAGGTTCAGAAGGGAGCTGGCAGGCATCCATTATGAGATTCAGGCCACTGACCCAACTGAGATGGATCTTGAAGTGATCAGAGACCATGCTAAGTAAACTGTTCTGTTTTGCAAAGGGTTCTGCCTCATGCAAACTTGCTGTGGTCTCATTTCAAGCAAAAGGAATGCATCTTTGCTTTAATTTCTGTTTTTATGTCTAAAATCACCCGTGTTTTGGGGAGAACAGGGATTCCTATTGTCGTGAAGTTCATGTAGTTTATGTTTCTGGTTGAAGCTAATTGTCATGCCATTGGTGTTGTAGGGACTAGTTTTGGTTTTGATTTTACCCCATTTTTACTGTCTCAGAAAAGTGATGATGGTGTTAATCGAGCTGAGGTTGAGGATGTTTGGATTGGACTTGGTTGATGACTAGTTTAGCTTGAGCTCGGCTCGATAGAAGCTTGTGAATATGTGAGCTCCATTGAACTCAATTTTTGTGACGGAGTTCAAAACAGAAACTTCATAATTAGGTATAAATTTAAGTATTGTTCATCTTTCAAATACAATTATAAAATTTAACTTATTCTGCAATTTGAACGAGTCTGAACGAACTAAAATTGGATGAATATAAAGAAGTATTTTTCGGTCAATCCTGCAGGCATCTTTTCAACAAGTTATATAAATACCCAAGGAGATGGTATAAATAGAGACTTGAAACAAACGTTCATTGATGCTAATGCAAAGCTTCATTTTCAGTTATTTTCAGAAGACTATGACATCGGGATGCCATCTTTCTCCAAGGTGACTGCTAGTGATTGTTTTGTTTGGGATCTCCGTCGGAGTTCAGTTGGTGGTTAGTGGTTACCAACAAGACAAATGCTGGTCGATGTAATAATCGCAATTATTATATATATTACAAACATCTTTTGAATGGACACATGCCCGGGATGCACACAATCATTCTAAATCATGTATACGAGACACTTTTGCGAGACTTGAACTCAAGATTTCGAGATATTGATTGCTAAAATCTTAGAGTGAATTTCACTTTATACTCTAAAAGATTTCAAATTTATTATTTTGTACCCTCAAAAATTAAATTTTTCATATTACGCCATCAATGTATTAAAAGTGTTGTAATGTGACATTTCTGTTAGCTTTTCGTTAGTTTTTTCGCCGCCCCCGCCATCGCCACCACCACCACTGTCGCTGTCGTCGCCACCACGCCATCACCTCTGCCACCACCGTCACCACCACCGTCGCCGCAACCACCATCACCACCACCACCACCGCCGTCACCACCGATGCCATCGCCGCCGCCGCCACCACCACCACCTCCACCACGGTCATTGCCGCCCACAACAACCATCACCGTCTCCTACCACCACCACCACCACCGCCACCGCCACTATGGTCATTGCTGCCCACCACAACCATCATCATCTCCTACCACCACCACCTCTCACCCCCACTACAACCGATACTTAAATTCATTTATCTCTCATCTATGTTTGTGATTTGATTTTGGATATGAATACAAATATATTTATTGTTTACCATTTTTTATTATTTTGTGTCTTCAGACACAGAGTATAACTAGTATAATAACATAATAACTTTGATTTGGTCTCTAAGCTTGTAATAATCATGAATGTCACGGTGTGTGTTGTTTTGGTATAATTCGGTATTATTATGCGGCATGTCGTTGGTTGGAAACATCTTTTTAAATAAGAGTGCAACGGGTACAGATCTAACGTGTAATTATTATTTTGATGGAGTGATTGTTCTCAAATTTAAAATCAAAATGTCACGGTTTTTAACCCAATCATTTTAGTTTTCATGAGAAAAAAAAAGAAGAAAGGAAGGGGTATAATTTGCACCAAATCAAAAAAGCCATTAGGTCTGTCAAGTTGTGTGGAACAAGTAGGGTCACACCTGTCTAAATTTTGACACAGTTTTCCCTCTGAAGACAAATCTAGAACAGTTACCTTCCGAAAAAAAAAAAAAATCTAGAACAGTTGTCCCTCTTTTGTGTGATTGTCCTTCCTTTGTACTTTACATTGTCCGACACTAGAACATATGCCCTCAGAGGAGTTTTTCCCTTCCTTAATTGAGTGGATGTAGATTGTAGAGTGATACCTTACTATTGCATTAAGGCCTGTTGTGTTAAATTAGTAGATAATATTAGGATTAAAGTGTTAACTATTTATGGTAAAATTATTGATGTGAGCTAATAATTATTTATGGTAAAATTACTATCTTTAGATATGAAGTTATAATTATTTAAAGTTAAGTTACAAGCATCAAAGGTAAAAATACCACCTCTAGATGTGAGGTGAGCTTACAATCTCTTGAGGTGGGTTTACAACCTTTTAAGGTAATGTTATTACATTTATAGGAAAAATTAGGGGTGTTCAAATTTCTGACTGGCAGCAAGTTCCTACCCTACCCGACCCTACTGAACGGTTAGCTGCAAAAATCGGATAGGAATGCGGAATAGTTATCTATTTCCGCATTTCTACCCTACCATACCCGCATTAATTAATATATATATATATATATATATATATATAAACTAAAAAAACCTTAATCTACTGAGTCTCGAGAGCACCTGCACCTCACACCTCACTCCATTGCTCCTCCTTCATCGTTCTAGACTTCCAGTCCCGATTCCCACCCAGGTACTCTCTCTCTCTCTGCGCGATTCGATCGCGTCTGATCTGAGTTGCAGATCCATGGGTTTTAATCCTATGTAGAAAACCTCCTATGTTGCAGATCCGGTCACCTCCTCTTGAACTCCCACACTTCAGCAATATTCAAATGGATGAACACACTCCTCTACAATACTCTCATCAGAGCCTACCTCAACTTTGGCCTACCGCAAAGAACCATACTCCTCTTCACACATATGCTTGCTCATCAAGCACCACCCAACAAACACATCTTCTCTTCCCTCATCAAAACAACCTCTTCTTCACCTTCTTTGGCTTCACTTATAGGCAAACCCCTCCATACTCATGTCATCAAATGGGGTGTATCAACGACTCATTTGTGCAAACGTGCTTTGTTGTCTTATATGTTGGATAAACTGACTTTAAACATGCACATATTATGTTTGATGAAATATCTGAACCATGTATTGTATCTAATAACACGATGCTCGATGCGTTTGGAAAAAATAGGGATATGAGTTCTGCTGTTTTGCTCTTTGAACGTATGCGTTTGGGAAAAATGGGGACATGAGTTCTGCTGTTCTGGCTGCTTGTGCTCGTCCCAAACTCCTGGAGTTGGGTTTGGGATTGTTTAAATCAATGTCCTGTGTATTTAAGGTTTACCCGACTTCCTACTTGATTAATCGGGTAGGAATACCACACCTGTCGGGTAGGGTAAGCCAAGAAAAAATTCTTCCGCAAAGTATCGGGTAGGAAGACGAAAGAGTATATTTCCTACCCGTAGGGTAGGATGAACACCCCTAGGCAAAGTTATCACTTTTATGCACTGTTTGGTAGGAAATATAAAAAGTAGAAGGGATACACATTCTCTCATTCAAGAAAGGAAAGTATGAATGATACACTTTTCTTCCTTTGTGTTTGGTTGGATGGATGGAAAATAAAAATGATTAATTTTTTTTTTTTTTTTTTGTGCTGGCTAAGATTAGGGGTGACAATTGAATCGTGTCGTGTCAGATTCGTGTTGAGTCATTACGGGTTTGTGTCGATCATTTGTTAAACCTAACTCAACTCATTTAACTAATTGTATTGTGTCGAGTTGCGAGTTCATGATGTCAATTTTGAGTTTGACTGGTTGAACTGAATATGAGCCTTTTATATTTCTTATTTGCGTATCCGGTCATTTTCAAGTTTGTGTCGAGTTATAATCAAGTTCGTGTCAAGTTATAATCAAGTTCGTGTCATAAAATTCATATCGAGTTCAAGTCGTGTCATCGTGTTGAGTTGAAAATTTTCACTCTTTGTTAAGCTGGAAAAAATATTTTTTTTTAATTTAAAATTTAAAATTTTTATTTTGATTTTTGATTTTTGATTTTTGATTTTTGATTTTTGATTTTTGATTTTTGATTTTTGATTTTTGATTTTTGATTTTTGATTTTTATTTTTAAATTTTTTTTAAAAAATATATATATATAAATACATATTTTATCATTGTATTTTTATATGAAATTAATATATACATAATATATGTATATATCAAAAGATATATAGACAAATAAAATACATCTCAATACAAATAATTAACTTTCCATCCACTTTCCTTCCGATTTTACAGAGATTGATTTTGGTGAGTTGGAAAAAAAGTTAATCCATCAACTTTTCCATTTTTCCTATTTTCCTTCCTTATTAAACATGATGTTTTATTTATCCCTCCAACTTTTCATTATTCTAACTTTTCATTCTTCCATTTTTCTATCATACCAAACGGAGCATTAGTGAATAATATTTAATGATCATACTTTTAAGTAATATCTAATAACAAAAAATTCAGAGCCACACATTTTTTAGCGGTACGGCACCGTCATTTGATCAGGCGGTACCATAGACTCCCCCGCGCCGAAATGGCAAAGACTTTGGTCAAAAATCCAAACTTCCTCAACAAACGTTATATAGTTCCAAATCTAAACTTCCTACATCCTCGAGATCCTTATGTGATAATACCACTGGGCACCTCTAAACTTTATATAATCTACCTAAACTCCCCTGAATTCTTATCATTCATCCCTATTATTTTGTTAGTAAGTAATTTTTCAAAAAACAGCGCTAAACTAACCAAAAAATGAGACAAAACACAGAGAATTACTCTTTTTTTATGAGTAATAACGAGAAAAAAAATAAATGATAAGTATTTTGAATCTCTTTTTTTCGTGAGTCTAACATTACTATTCTTTCAATATTCTTCAAAAGTAAAAACACTTACTCTATTCTAATGAACAAGACTTGAAATTAATATTAGATCATTATGTGTCTCATTTAATCATGTGACAGCATTGAGAGAATTAGGATAATATCAAATTGTTTTGGAATTTAGTGAAATTATCACAAGTATAGGGGAGGTCAGTGATATTTATCTTCTCCCAATTCCACCTGATAACCGGACTATCGTGTACGGAAAGGAAGTTCATCATTGGAATCGTTTAATAAATCTCTAGAATCCGAATCTGTTCCCCAGTACTACTAATCTAATTAAATCCTCCACAGCCGTTGGATTAACCACGTGCTCGAATTTCATTGGTTGATCAAATAAACCGAATATTCCTTGAAAGCATTCCAAAACCCATATTCTATATAGCGAGAGAGAGAGAGAAAGAGAGAGCGAGCCTGAGAGAGACAGAGAGAGAGAGAGTAATGAGCGAGGCATTGAGGAGGGACTACAGTGTGTGCGAAGAGATCGGGAGAGGACGATACGGCGTCGTTTTCCGCTGCTTTTCCGCCGTCTCCGGCGAGTCATTCGCCGTAAAGACCATCGATAAGCGTTTGATCGCCGACGACTCAGTGGACAGGCAATGCCTTTACAATGAGGCCAAAGTCATGCACCTCATCTCTCCTAACCCTCATGTTCTCCAAATCTTCGATGTCTATGAGGACGACTCTCATCTTCACATTGTTCTCGAGCTCTGTAACACTTCCGATCTGTTTCATCGGCTAGCGAACCGGCCAGTTTTCTCTGAACCGGAAGCTCTCACTGTGATGGTATGTATAGTAATTTAGAAAGCAAAGAAACCTCTGAGTTTCTGCTGTTTTCTGTAAGTATGTTTCAGAAATCTTGCTAAAGAACCTGTGAAGGATTCAGCATTTGTTGAAGTTTTGGGGTGCGATCGCCCCTATCCGTCCTCCTACTACCTTGTTGTAGACAAACTGTCCTTGATTTCTCCGTTTCAGCAATTTGGTCTGATCAATCATTTCACTTGTTGGAAATTTTTTGTAATTTTTTTGGTCATATTTTTGCAGAAGCTAGGTCTGTAGTGAATTCCTTGTAGAATCGTCGATTAACGAGTTCATTGCGCAATCAACTTTTTTAGGTACCACTGATGGAGGCCATTGCACACTGTCACCGCCGTGGCGTGGCTCACCGGGACATCAAACCAGACAACATCCTCTTCAACAACCGGAACCAACTAAAACTCGCCGATTTCGGCTCCGCCGAATGTTTCAGGGACGGAGAACTAATGACCGGAATCGTCGGAACACCATATTACGTTGCGCCGGAGGTGGTGGCGGGAAGAGATTACAATGAGAAGGTGGATGTGTGGAGCGCCGGAGTGGTTTTGTACATAATGCTGGCCGGATTTCCCCCTTTTTACGGCGATTCCGCCGCGGAGATCTTCGAGGCGGTTTCGCGAGCGAATCTTAGGTTTCCGGCTAGTGTTTTCCACTCGGTGTCGCCGGCCGCTAAAGATTTGTTGAGAAGGATGCTCTGTAAAGATGTTTCCAGAAGATTCACCGCCGACCAAGTTCTGAGTAAGTAATTATTTTAATAATTCTCTCTTTCAGATAAACATTCATTAATTTTGTGATTTCGTGGGTGGTGCGTTATTTTTTCTTAAAAAGTTTCGTTGATATAGAATTGGATAATTTGGATTTGTTTTTGGAAAATTACTGTATTTTCCTGTGTGATTTTTTTGGGTTCAATGGTTTGAGGTTTTTGGGTTAGTTTATGCCTATTTTAATTAATTTTCTCTTAGATTTAGTTAAAGGCAGACCATACACGTCAGAATTAGGGAATTCACGAGGGATAAATCTCTCATAACTTAACTCGGAGAGGTTATCAAAATTTGAACTCAAAACATTCAGGTTTATCAATTACAATTTGAGCTACCCTCGAGCGTAAGCCCCTTTAGTTAGATGTTAGCTCTATTTTGTAGTGTGTATATATATTATAGTAAGCTCTTATTTTTCAAGAAATGTTTGTAATATTCTAGTTAGCAATGATAATGGGTGGGTGGTCGTACCATAGAGGAGTTGTATTTGTTTAACTATGCACCAAAATTTGTTCAATAAGTTCAATCCATATTAAATTCATGTTCATCATATTGGGTAAGGCACTGGTGCCACAAAAAAAAATGTGGGTACCATACTGAAAAATGAATCCTAGTTGAAGATTTTGTGTTAATTTACTCATTAATTTTGAAAATAACAAAATAAAATGAATTGATCACGTGCCATTGGTAAAAAAATAAAAATAGATGGTACGGGACTGTAATTTGACCCAATGTTAATAGTTGGATGTATACTTTGTTGAGTTTGCATCGTATCTATTCGTATCGAGTTTGATTAGTGTTCTGGATAACCAATTTGCCTCAATCACTGACTTAAAGTCTACAGTTCTAGGCTTCTAACTATTTTAACTGTTCTTTATAAATTGTATTTCTGGCTTTAAAGCTTTGGCATTTCTTCATCAGTCCTTGAAAATATCCCTTTTCTTGGTAGTTTTAAAAGAGAACTGATAAGGTTTTGGTCTTCTTATTTGGTGGTGGTGTGCAGGGCATCCATGGATGACTGGAGGTGGAGGAGACCCAAAATCAGTGGCTGTTCTAGCCTGAAAAAAATCTCTTCTACATGTAAAAAGGCTTGTCTATACTGTATAGGCATTTATATGCATATCTTCCAAGTAGTTCTACCTTGTGCAGGAGATGGCTTTCTAGATTTTTTTTTTCGTAAGCCTAGTTTAATCTTTTCCTAGCTTTTGCTCAGTGTAAAGAACAAGGAAATTTGAATATTTTGGGAGTGTCTTTTTGAGTTTTCTTTGTGTTAGTTTTGTTTTTGGCTGCAATGGGGTGTTTGGAACTGGTTTAAAACCTTGGTTTTTTTTTTTTTCTTCTTTTGTTTCAGAGGAAAAAAAATTTGATCCGTTTGGACCAACGCTTATTGGACGACTTTTTTATCAATTTTTTGGACAAAAATAACTTTTATCAGCACTAACGAAAAGTTGAAAATTTGGGTTTATTGAAGGTTTCCAAGAAAAAACCGTCTTTCAAAATAGTTCCAAAAGTTTTTTTAAGTCTGATTTTTTTATTTTACTTTTCAAATTTTTGTTTTGCACCTATAACAGTCAGCTCCAACGGACCTAATATCATAAACTCTCAGACTTGGGTACTGACGGTGTAAATCTACGGAGATGAGCTATGGAACTAAATTAAATGACGTGAACAGTCTGCGTGGGGATTGGTATGGCGTCTGAGCTACAAGGCTCATGGAGCGGTGGATGAATGCTCGAATTAATGATGTATAGTGTGTGAAATACGGTAGAAGTATAGTGGTTCACCGGCTAGTGAGCTCGGCTAGTCCACTCTCTAATGAAGGCTCTTACTCCCTTGTCTTTATCGATGAAATTGAATGTGTTACAGTAGAATTATCAGAGTCTTAGGGTTTCTGGTTGTTCTCCCCCCGGCCATGGAGGTTGTCCTCCCCTTTTATGGCCTCATGCTTACCTCTAACACGGAATTACCTCCTATATTGAAGGGATCGTGCCCTATCTTCATCCATAATTCCGGAGTTACCTAAACTCCTTACGGCTGGCTTCAAACAGAGAGATCTTTGCCTTCTTTCGTGGGATTCTCCTTAGCTTTAGGAGGGGATCGTGGTTGATTGCGGGTCTAATGCCTTGGAATGGTTCTACTTTCTTTTTAGTGATATCCGTAGTTACCTTGCTGTCCTTTCATCATTTCTTAACTCGTGTCCTCAGCTGGGAGCTCTTAGCGCTGACTAGATGAGCTCTGGCCAATGCCGGATGAGCTCTGCTTCTTCTGTCTGAGCTCCCGACCTGAGCTTATTTCCTGAGCTCGTGTCTGTTCATTTCAGGTATCATCAGTTGCCCCCCAGCCCTTGCCTTAGGTTAGCCTAGGCAGGGGCTGACCTACACGAACTGAATTAGACCTGCACGTGGCCAGCATGTGGCTTGAGGATTTTTGACGGTTTACAGCAATCATGTCTTTCCTCGATTCCCGCGCATGTCTTTACCCACGTCCCTCAAGCTTTAAAGACCCAAACGGCTACCTGAACCGTCTCTTCACACTATTCATCTTCCTCGCTGCTCCTCGTCTCCATTCTCTCTGCGATTTCGGACCATTTTGCTTGAGCCTCTCTGTTTTCTTGCTTGAAATCGAATTCCCTACCCTCGTTTCGAAGATTCGCATCGCCTCCTTCCTCCGATAGTGCTTCAGGCTACCGTTCACAGCTATTCCTGAGTTAGGTACGTCTTTTGCCCCTTTCTCTTCCTCCTTTTGCTCTGGATCCCTCGAATTCGAGGTGGTTGCTGCATTTTTGGGCTTTTCGATTCTTTTACTTTTGGAATCGTGACCATTGCTTAGCCCCCCTTCCTCATTTCGTTGATTGGAGCTCCATAGTTCACATTCTTGCCGTCGGGAGTTACTGTGCTGATCCAAGGGTTATTAAAGAGTGTCTGACCCGTGCTCCTTTGCTTTATCATTCCTTTAACCTTCCTTTTTCTCTTCCTATCATGTCTGCCTCTTCTGGAGCCACTCGCTCCTCTATTTCACTTTTAGGGTCTAGGTCAGCCGAAGAGGACTCCGAATTAGGGGAGGTAGGCGACGAGATAGATAACTTCCCTGGGGTGGAAGCCGTTGATTCTGAGGTTAATACCGAAGAGCCTCCCTCAGCGTCCCCCTCCTTGCCTCCTAAGCCAGACAAAGGCAAAGGTAAGGTCAGTGGAGTTGGGGTTGAAGGGAAGACCTCATATTTGGGGCAGGCCTTTAAGCACGCCGAGTCTGTGGGCTACAGCAAAGAGGCCCCTGAGCTAATGAAAGTTTATAAGCTTCGGTATGGCTTTCCTCCTGGGGTCGAACCCTGGTGCTCAGACAAATCTGTCTACTATGTAGAACAAGTACACAATAGGGTCTGCTTCTTTCTTGCCTCCTTTGAGAACGGTCTTCGCTTTCCTCTGCACCCCTTCGTCAAGGCTGTTCTGCAACACTTCCATGTGTGCCCTTCCCAGGTTTCCCCCAACTTCTATGGTGTCATGATTGGTCTTCTGGTCATCTTTAGGAAGCATAAACTTGGGCTTCCTAGTATTTCTTTGTTTTTAGAGCTCTTCAACGTCAAGCCGACCTCTGGAGGCTTCTTGTATGCCTCTAAGCGTGCCAACGCTAGGCAGCTTATCTCTAATATTCCGACCTCTCATAAGCACTGGAAAGAACACTTCTTTTTTGTCGGGGGCACCAATTGGGAGTATAATCCTGCTGATAAGACGGATACTCTTGGTATCCCTACAGCTTGGACTGAACCAGACAACTTGCGTGAGTCTTTTCTCAAGTCAACTGAGCTCTGATCTGGAACTTGCACACCTTTAGCCTTTTTCTTACTTGCACGCTTTCTTCTTTTCAGGTGATCGTTTTGAGCTCAGCCCTGAGGATAAGAAAGTGCTAGTGGAGTTGGAGAAGATCAAGCCAGAGAGGTACGCTGACCTTATTGAGTCACGAAATTTGGTGCGGATAGGTCTAAGTCCTCCTGTGGTGACCTTGGCGATCCCATTATCGGTTTTAGGGGCTGACGAAGGTACCTTCTTTCTTTTCCTCTTCGTTGTGCTTCCTTCCCCTCTTCTTCTCCTTACGTCTCCCTACTCTCCCCAGACATTCCAGGTTCTTCTACCATGAAGTCTACTCCAGAAGAGCTCAAGGCCAAGGTGGATGAGCTGATGAAAGGTGGTAGATCCAGCAAGCGCAAGTCCCGGGTTAGTTCTGGGAGTGGTCCAGGTGTCCGGGCTAAAATCCCCAGATTGGAGGTGTCTTCTCCCCCCTCTATAACTGAAGAACAGGTTCCAAGCAAGGCTCCGCCCTCCTCCTCTGGGACTCCACAAACCGCAATCCCCTCCTCCCCTCCAGTGGCTCCTTCTGAGCTGGCGTCTGCTCAAGAGGGGGGGCAGGCTTCCCCTTCCTCCTCCGAGGTCGAGAAGGCCTTGAAATTGATTCCCGACCTCCAACCCAGAAATTTCAGATACAGTGCCTCGGGGAAGGTGATTGAGAAAAAGGGGGAGGATGAAGACTCCTTTTTTGACAACATGGACCTTGCTGTTGGAGCTCTGTCCTCTATTTTTTCTGAATCTGATGTCCTGAAGGCTGCTTCCATGCCCCTTGAGGAATCCATCTCTTCAGCTCTTCAGGGGGCGGCTGCTGTAAGTGCTGGCCCCTTTTCCTCTTTGCTTGTTCGCATTTTGTGGTCTGATGTAATTTTCTGTTCTTTCTTTATATTCTCAGGCTGCCCTTCATACGAGAGGTCTGCTGCACCGAGTCCAGTCTCAAGAGAGCTCCTTTAAGGTCCTGAAGACATATAAGGCCAAAATTTCTGAATTGTCTCTTGAGAACGAAGGCCTTAGAACTCAGAATGAAGACCTCAAAGCTCAGGTGGAGAACCTCAAAGAGCAGTTGGTGAAGCAAGCTTCCGACCTTAAGCATACATTGACCGTCAAGGTCAGAGCTGAGGAAGGGGAGAAGAAAGCTCAGGACGAACTGAGGCTGGTTAAGGAGGACCTGCAGCTTAAGGTTGAGGCGTGGACCAAGGCCAGCCAAGAGGCTTTTGACGCCAAGAAAGAGCTCAGCCAGACCAAGCAAGACTATCTCGCCCTCAATGAAGCAAATGGCAAGCTCTGTGAGGAGCTTGAGGAGCAGAAAAACTTGGTCACACAAAAAAGTAAGGAGATTGCCGAGCTTAAAGATGAGGCCACCACTTTGTGGGCTACTGGATGGGTTGCTTTTAGGCGTAAAGCTATCAAAGCTTACCCAGATCTCGAATTCAATTTCCCTATCCCTACTGAGGAGGAAATGGAAAAATCTGACTCTAGTGGTGAGGAAGACACCTCAGCTCTTCCTCCTGGAGCTCCCCTCCCAGATGCCTCTGCTTCCCCCTCTACTGTTCTTGCTGTGGCCTCATCTGCTGACCTGGTGACTGGGGCACTTGAACAAACATCATTGCCTGGTACGGCAGAGGCTCCTGGGGTCAGTGTTCCCGAAAATTCCACTCCTCCAGCATCAGGATCCTTGCCTCCCGAGCTCCAGGGTTCTGCTTCTCTTGTTGATGCTGTGTCTACCGAACTGCAGGGGCTTCTGTCCACTCCCCCTTAGGTCTTCTTACTTGTAATTTCTTTGTAAAGAATTTTTGAGATGTAACTTTGACTTGGGCTAGGGCCTTGTGCTACTTTGTGATCGTTCGTTATTTTGTTTTTTCATTGTTGGTTTATCATATTCATATGTCCCTTTGAATTTCAGCACATATATATTTTTGAATATATCTTTGAATTTGCGCACCTGTATGTATTCAACTTTGTATACTCCCCTTGCCCCCTTTTGCTTTGAGGGGTGCTGTGCACTTCTTGAAGCAAAATTACTAGATTTGAAGAGTACAGGAGACTTGGTGCTATGCTCAACTGCTTCTCCTAAGCCTTTTAAGCTCAGTGGTTGGCACCCTAAGGATCCATTATTTATCCTTCTTCGTTTTGAGCTGCTTAGACTGATATTCTGAACTGGCTTGCTCCTTCCGGGTTGCATAGCTCATGCTTATGAATTCTTGCTGAGCTATGCAGCTCTTCTTTCTGAACCTAAGAGCTCTTACTGCGCTTTTTAGCTCTTTTTGTTATCTTAAGAGCTCTTTCTGAGCTACTTGGCTCAGTTGTCTGACCTTAAAGGTTATTTCTGAGCTTCATTGCTTTTTCGACAGATCTCTTTCTGGAATAGATAACAAATCCTGCTGCTCCATTTCTCTGATAATAGAAGACTTTATTCTACGTTTCACATTTCTTTTCCCCCTGCCTTGCTTTGAGGAGTGCTTTAGGCCTTCTTTAAGCAAGGCTATGAACTTTCACATGCTGTCAAGTTTCCTTGATGAACTGAAGAAACTATTAGGAGCTTTTCCTCTTTAAGGTGAACAGGGCTGTTAGAATTGCAGGCCTTAAAGACTTGCTATACCAGTGTTTTGTTTTTGACTAGGCTGAGCTAAAATTTGGAGGATATGTGGCTTGGTGGGGTCAGAATGTTCCTTCGTTGTCTTGAATGCAATATAAGGGGTAATTTTGTACCTATTCCTTTTCCCGCGTTTCTCTCTCAACTGCTTCCCATAACCGCCACGTCTTTCATGACCGCAACCACTTTTCATAACCGTAGCCACTTTCCATAACCGTAGCCACTTTCCATAACCGCTGCTACTCTCCATAACCGTAGTCACTTTCCATAACCGCTGCTACCTTCATTAATTAGGAAATTAAACAGACAACTTGACTCCCTATTTCTTGGCTCTTTGTTTCCTGAAAAGCTCCCAAGTGCATGACATATTCTTGACTTTCTTCTTGATTTCTTGCGTCTTTTCCCTTACCAGCACTTTCGATGGCTGCCTCTGCTTCTTCTTTGTTCCAGGAAAGATCCTCCTTTGGAATCGAATGGAAGTGGCATTGTCGCTACTTGTCCCCTTCAATACTTGAATCTTCTGATTTGGTGGATATCAAAAAACGGTTTTTCCTTGATCTTGACTTGCCTTTGCCTTTGCGAGTCTCTTCCTCCGTATAGTGTGTGAAATACGGTAGAAGTATAGTGGTTCACCGGCTAGTGAGCTCGGCTAGTCCACTCTCTAATGGAGGCTCTTACTCCCTTGTCTTTATCGATGAAATTGAATGTGTTACAGTAGAATTATCAGAGTCTTAGGGTTTCTGGTTGTTCTCCCCCCGGCCATGGAGGTTGTCCTCTCCTTTTATGGCCTCATGCTTACTTCTAACACGGAATTACCTCCTATATTGAAGGGATCGTGCCCTATCTTCATCCATAATTCCGGAGTTACCTAAACTCCTTACGGCTGGCTTCAAACAGAGAGATCTTTGCCTTCTTTCGTGGGATTCTCCTTAGCTTTAGGAGGGGATCGTGGTTGATTGCGGGTCTAATGCCTTGGAATGGTTCTACTTTCTTTTTAGTGATATCCGTAGTTACCTTGCTGTCCTTTCATCATTTCTTAACTCGTGTCCTCAGCTGGGAGCTCTTAGCGCTGACTAGATGAGCTCTGGCCAATGCCGGATGAGCTCTGCTTCTTCTGTCTGAGCTCCCGACCTGAGCTTATTTCCTGAGCTCGTGTCTGTTCATTTCAGGTATCATCAGGTACTAAAAAGATATGGTTAATTATATCTTCTTCTCTTACATTCATGCCATGACTTTTCTTTAATTTGAACACATTGTATTATCAATTTTTTAAATTCGTAAAACTTTACACAAATATTAGAAATTTAGACTTGAATAACCCGTCGATGTTGATTATCTTTGTTCAAATTTTTTTTTTTTTGCAAAGTATGACGAATTTAAATTTGTTAAAAATGCAACGTGTTCAAATCAATTATCAAGGCATAAAGTGGAATGAGGACAAAATATTATGGGCCACAGTGTAATTAAGTATATAAGATGTGTATTTGAAGGTTTCTTAAAGTATAATAGTTGTCCTCTTACCATATCTTTTGATTCTCAAAATCAAATCTTGATTATACCTGTTGGATTCGGATTCTCTCCATTTCCCTTTCTCTTTAATTTTTTTTAATACAGTGCTAGATGAGTGACATATATAAAATTTTGAATTTCAATTGACAAAATTTTTTCCATATGAGAAAATCTATATAATAAAGTAGCTTACAATTCAAATTTCAAAAATAAACAAAATGATTTTTGCTTTTCGCGGTTCAGATCACTTTAAATTTTACTTTAAAGTTAATCTAACAGCTAATATTAACACCCTAAATTTAATAGGAAAACTAGGCTCCTAAGGGTGTGTTTGAAGTGACTTTTAAAAATACTTCTAGAAATTATTTCTCATAACTACTTTAAAAAAAAAATAGTGTTTGAAATCGTCCTACCACTATCTCTACCACCACCACCACCACTACCTCCACCACCACCACCACCATCACCACCACCACCACCACCACCACCGTCGCCGTCACCACTGTCGCCACCACGACGACGACGATCGCCGCCATAGCCACCACCACCACCACCACCACCACCACCATCACCACCACGGCTGCCACCACCACCACGACCACCGCCACCGCCATCACCGCCACCACCACCGTCGCTGTCGTTGCCACCACCACCATCTCCGTCGCCGTCATCACCGTCACCACCGCCGCCACCCCCACCACCACCACCGTTGTCGTCGCAGCCGTCGTCCCCACAGTCACTGCCACCATCGTCGCTACCACCACCACCACCACAACCACAACCATCACCGTCTCCTACCACCACCATCTCTCACCCCCACTACAACCGATGCTTAAATTCATTTATCTCTCCGCTATATTTGTAATTTGATTTTGAATATGAATACAAATATGTTTATTGTTTACCATTTTTTATTACATTGTGCCTTCAGGCACAGGTAATAACTAGTTCTTTAATAATAGTTAACACTCTACCAATAATAAAATGAATGAGAAAAAATCTTGTCCATTGAAATTCAAAATCTTACACATGTCACTCATCTAGCACTGTATTGAGGAGAATTGAAGAGAATGGATAATGGGGGGATCTAAATCCATATCCGTTAAGATTACTTTACTTATGGAATCATAACAGCATCTGGACTCATAATAATAGAAAAGAAATCCAACTCACAGTAATTGTGCAGTAACAATCAACTACGTATCTGGTAGTTTTACTTTGGACACAATTGCCTCGTACGGATGCAAGCATGAAAAGAGCCCACCGTGTAATCAGGCCCATCAATACACCTATACTCTAGTAGCAGTTCAGCAATTAGGGACAAAAGTAAACAACAACAACATTGCTAGTTAAATCTAGAAGCATCAGTTCTGATGGGCCTCGACCGAACCAGATCCAGATCAGACCCAGATCATAAATGATGGACCCGTCCTAGACCATGCCCAAATTATAGACGCAGGCTCAACGCAGACCAAACTCAGATCACAGATGTAGGCCAACAAGGCCCAAACCCACCATCTAGGGAGACCCACTCTTATCACTAGTGTGCATGTAGATCTCCATTTTAAAAAAAGGAATCATGAAGTGTAGTTATCGGAGTGCGCATTACCAACTTCGATCGACTTGCCCGTTACGCTAGCATCATGGATTCACCCTGCTCCCTATTACGAGGGTGACGTCGTAATCAAGGTTCCTTATAATGGTGCATCAATCAAGGCTCTCTCTGAGGCGCTATGAATTTGTATTAGCTTATAAATTGTAAGCCCCGCCTACACATGAGGGACATCACATACATTTCAGCATACTACACATTGAGTACTAAACTCTCTGGCCACCGTCGCTATTCCCAATGGACTAATTTACCCAGACGGGACCACCTAATCTGTGTCTTTTACTGTATTTTAAGTATCCTCATCACGTACACCACCGTACACACCATCACATTCTTGATTGATTTTGTATAAACCCATTTTGTGCATCATTCAGTTCCATTGTTACTAATCTGTAGATTAAAAGTTTTTCTATTGGAATTCCAAAAAAAAAAAAAGTGAGGGGGAAGGGGGGGGGAAGGGATTTCGAAGTAGTATAAACTCAATATGAAATTAATAAATTAGAATTGATTAGTTCTTGATAGAGATTGAAAAATGATACAAAACATTAGCTACCTAATAAATAGATCGAATTAGTTTCAAACACAATAACTCAATTTTGCAAAAAAAAAAATAAAAAATCCATTTAACTAGTATAAAAAAAAGGAGTGGCCCAATGCACGGGATTATTTTTATTTTTTATATTTCTCTATAAGGTAATATATGAACTCTGATAGAACTAGTGCATTTTTTTACTTGGATTTGCAAATATCTACACTGAGTGGATATTTAGTTTATATTAGACTTATGGGTGATTAGGGGAGCCTAATTTTGGATTCATGGCTCTAAAAGGGTTGTGGATTCATGCGACTAAAATATGATGTTAGGTTTGATCAAAAAAAAAAAAAAAAGTATGATGTTAAGTAAAGTATGTTCAAAATATATATGTATCATCTTGTGTATGTTCAATCAACTTGAACGTTAATGAACATGATTAACAAACAGATCTAATAATGATCAACTCGTCTCACAAGATTAATAAACAAGTTGGGTCAGAATGGAACACAAATTCAAAATGATACACTTGGAATGAACCAACAACACAACTCGATTGGCATCCTAAAAATCAATACTAGTGAAGTTTAATGCAAATTACCTAAGAATTTTGGGTGCTTTGTAGTTGGAAATATAAAGGAGTCCTTTAATTGGGCTCTGTTTCAACGATATCATACAAACCAAGATCACAAAAATGGAGACTGTTCGGTTGCCAAACAAGGTTAACAAAAATCGTTGTAAAAGTATTGTTTAGAACCACACTCTTTTTCATTAGCTCTCTCTCAAATAAGAAGCAAAATAACTGCAAAAGTTTTTCCACTTCTCATGATTAATTCCAGAGCACAAAGAGCAGACCAAGTCTAATCCTAAAAACAGACACATACCAGTTTAACCTAAGATAACATAATCTAAAAAGGCGTACCCAGTACACAAGATTCTCGTCATTGTTGTATCTGAAGAGGGTTAGATATACGCAATTTTACCTCTGCACGCAGAGGGACTGTTTCCATAACTTGAACCCGTAACCTCCAGATCACAATGGAGCAACCTTACTGTTGCAGTTGCGCTAAAACCCACCCTCTAAGATAGCATAATCTAAAAGAGCTAATTGAATCTCAAGATGTGCATTAAGCACTCAGAACATTTCAAGATTTGTGCTCAACAACATTTAAAAAAAACACTACCAGAGATAGATTAAGAAACTGTGTCCGATGGTCTAACTAAACTGGCACTGTCCTAATATCATGACCAGCCTGTGGCCTCATCTCCATTGCTGATCCATTTTCCTCCTCGTTCTCTTGTGACATTTCCTCCAGTGATTTCCCATTTGATTCCGGGACCAAGAAAGTGAACACCATTCCAAAGAAGTTGATGCATCCTAGAACAATGAGTGAATTCCTCATACCAATACCCGGCGGGTAGCCAGCGTCAGTCTTGTTCCGGTCTGTGTTTTGAGAAGCGTACAAAAACCCGAACGCCCCAACTATGGCCCCGGCCTTGCCTGATGCTGCTGATATACCGTGGCACGTTGAACGTAGCCTAGCCGGGAAAATCTCAGCTGGAACAATAAATGTTGTTGCGTTTGGCCCGAAATTAGCAAAGAAAAAGGTCAGTGAGTACATGACAACAAACCCAATTCTGTTGTCCTTATGAGTCCAGTGATTGTAAGGAATAGCCAGGGCAAACATAAACACTGTCATGAAGAAGAAACCCATCAATTGAATTGCAAACCTCCCGATTTTATCGATGAGCGCCACAGTAAACCAGTATCCAGGAATAGTACTGCAGAGGGCTATGAGAGTTTGAGCCCTGGCAATTTTGTAAACCTCTTCGATTGCGTTCATCGTTTTGGCTGGAGGAATCCACCCAATTGCACTGAAAATGTCCTTTTGGAACAGGTTCTGGCTATAGAAAGCGATGTCCAATAAGAACCATGTACTAGTGGTTCCAAGCAAATGAAGTCCATGGCGTCGAAGAAACTCCCTGGAAAACAATCCAAAACTATTTCCTTGAACTTTCTCAACTTTTTCCTGTTCTGCTTCCAGTTCAACTTGCAATACTTTTGACATATCAGCGGCGGCCTGTTTCGCATTTTTCGCGACCAAGGCCGTGTAACGTGCTGTTTCGGGCATCTTCATCCGCCAGTAGTAAGTCAGGGCGGCGGGGATTGCCCCGAACATCACAATTATGCGCCAGACATAATCTGCCTGAGGAACAGTAGATCCAAGAGCATCAAATTCATAAGCCAGGGCAGGAAACGCAGCCTTAAAAGATGCAGAAACTATAATCGCCACCAATCCACCTGCCAAAATTCCAAACCCTTGCATTGCAAACACGGCAGCGATGAATGCTCCACGGGTTTTTTTGTTAGCATATTCAGACATGATCGTGGCTGAAAGCGGGTAGTCGCCGCCTATGCCAAATCCGAGCCAGAATCGAAAGAAGCAAAGTGTGGCTATAACAGTCTTTGGGTCATGGCCAAATGAGAGGCCACAGGCAATTGAGCAAATGACCATGAGCATAAGGGTCATACCATAGACTTTTTTCCGACCCAATTTGTCCCCAAGCCACCCGAAAAAGAGCTGACCCGCAAGAGTGCCACAAAACGCGACGCCATTAACAGCTGCAGCGATATTTGGAGGCAAACTGCCAGGCTTAGATGCACCGGGCTCGTGGTAGTAAATGCGGCCGAGCAATTTGGTGACGAGAGATATACAGAAGAGATCATAGGCATCAGTAAAGAAGCCCATGCCAGCAATTATGATTGCAGTGAAGTGGTACCATTGTGTTTTGGCTACATCAAGTGCATTAAGCACTTGCAATTGATCTTTGGCCATGACACACAACCTCTTCTGAAAACCTTTTCCAATGTACTACTGCTTGTAGTTGCTATGTCCTGAAAACAATAGAACAGGGGAGAATTATAAATATTCTTATGCTACTAGGGGTGGTGTTAATTTAATGTATTGGCATGAAAACGATGAATCCAACAGGACAAAACCCGCAAATGACACAATTAGTTAAAACAAATAATAGATAATATGAATTAAACGACCATTTTATTAGGCTTTATTTGTCTTGAATCCTACATCTATACTAATTACTTAAATAAAAAATAAAAAAGTTTGCCATAAATACTTAAATTAACGTGAACACAACTCGAAAATGACACTTTTTTATATGATATATAGACTGGGACAACTATTCCATGAATAGGAGCTAGTTTAACTTCTACAAATAGTTTAAATGGTAACAAAGATGAGTTATAAATTCAGGAGTTCAAATATTAACAACTTTTTGGAGCTAGACCATGAAAAATTTATCTCTCGTGAACACTTTTGTTCATGATATGGATGATCTGCCCTTGATTGGACTAGGGGAAGAGATTAGTTAAGATGCGCGTAAACTCGTATGAACACCCCTGACAATTAAAAAAAAAAAAGAAAAAAAAAAAGAATAGGAGCTAGTTATTTTGGCCCAATTGATCAATAGTTGTGTAGTTAGAGTATCTCCAATAATTTCCATTATTTTAAAGAATATTTTTTTTAGAATAAAGAGCATTTTGATTTTTTAGATAACTTCAACCAACTCACTAGTGGAAAAATAACTTCATAGTTAATAGTATTTAACAAAGAAGATATACGTGTCATGTTTTCATTTATTAAAAATAAATAGAGAGTTTTCACACAGTTTTTGCACATCCAATGCATTTAAATAAATTAATATGTTTAAAAAATATTAGATCTAAACGTTTTGAACGATTATTTTACTAAGTTAAAGGTACAGTATTTTATTACTATATAGATTTTTCGAAGTGGGTGACCAAAGCTTTGAACTTCATGACAACTTAAAGCAACGTGTGGAAAGAATTAAAGACAGTAGCAGTTCAACAATCAACAGTCAACAATCCATAAACAAAAACAATTAATTGTCATTAATGACAATTAATTAGTCAAAAGCTCTCCGTCAAATAATCAAAAAAAAATAAAAAAATCATAGAGATTATCAAATCAAGATCCCTTCTAATACACTTTTAATTTTTTTTTTTTAAAAAATAAGTAATCCATCAAGAAAATAATTAAAAAATATATATATTAGAGTGAAAAATTCTCATAATAAAACTTTAAATGTGGGATAGTTGAATTTTGGAGATATGTATGAACAGGAAAGACTCTCATACAATCATCTTCATGAACTTTTTGGCCATACTCAGCCCTTATGTTTATCATGGTTTAAAGTATATTGATTCAGAGGGCATCGATATATATATTAGTCACACTATCATCACACGGTATCAACCTATACGGGAAAAAATATTAAATCGAAGGTCCCAAATTTTTTTTTTTAAATATTGTTTTTCTGAATGATTATACCAAAAAAAAAAGTACTAAATTGAAAAAATGACCCCAATCGTAAATTTTGATTTGGGTTATTCGTATTTATTGATAATTGAAATAACAAAATAAGAGAAAATAATAAAATCATTAAACTTTACATATGTCATCTTGTGAATAGTAAGACTATAGGGAAAAATAATTTTTTTATACCAATTTTAACCCCTGTTTAAGGGTGTACGTTTTGCAGAAAACTCTGTTTTTCTTTCTGCTCTGCCACCAAGCTATTGAGAGTGTTTTTCTTTTTTTTGAATAATACTGTAGATAAGGTATCTTTTTTAGCAGAAAAGTGGAATAAAATAATAGAAATTAATCAGAGTAGCAGAGAGACTGTTCAACCAAAAAAAACAAAAGCATGTGAACTACGTGACCATCGTAGGCAATTTAGTACAGAAAGAGAAAGCTAATAAGCCAGCGTCTGAATACTCATCAATCAAAAAGTGCCACACATTTACTTATCTAATCAATCGCTGTTATTCACCAATTCTCTTTCTCCCTCTCCCTCTCCCTCTCCCTCTCTCTCTCTCTCTCTCTCTCTCATTATCATTAAATACATCATTTAATCATTCATTTAAAATTTTAATTTTTTTTTTTATAAATAATATATCACATCTCATCAATAAAATTAACTAAAATACTATATTAGTATACTGTTATAATAATGTTAAGAACTATATTATCAATTATCATAATAGAAACAAGAACTAATAAGTAATAATGTTAAGACCATATCACATATATAATAGGTAAACTACACTGTTATAAACGGGTTTAAAATGAGTTAGATCGAGTTTATGTCCGAATCATGTCAATCTGTTTAAAATATACGGGTTAATCAGGTCAAAATCGACATGATTTTTTTGGCGTTGAAACGTGTTGACCCGTTTTAACCTATTAACTCGTTTAATTTCGTGGTTGACCTATTAATTTTGTATTCGATTTGTATCGTGTTAACGTGTCAAAAATTGACAACATACCCACGCAACACTTAGCAATTTAAGAAAATAAGATGAAATAGAAACATTTATTCCCAAATATAGAAACAGCAAAAAAAAAAAAAAAGAATAAAAAGAAACCATCTCACCTTAGCAGTTTCGCAGAGCTTTCTTTTCCCAAAGAGTTTCAGAGCGTTGCAACAAGAAGTGTCACAAGAAATAGAGTGTGTAGTCACTGATGTGTGTGTGTGTGTGAGAGAGAGAGAGAGAGAGAGAGGGGAGAAGAAGAAGAAATGTTACGTACAAAAACGAAAGAAACAACCACCCAAAACGTCAATCGCGTTGTATATTATATACCCAGTATCTTTAGATAATCAGAATCTTAAGATATAGAGAGAGAGAGACCTATGGGGGAAGGAGAGAGGGAGACAGAGAGTCTTATGGGGAAGGTGGAGACCTAGGAGGGGAGAGAGGGAGAGAGGGAGAGAGAGAGAGAGAGAGGAGGTGAAGATGAGGTGTGGTGAGTATGGACTGTGGAATGCGCAAAGGGGGGTGTCCCGTATTTAACTCCAACGGAGCCTCTTGGTGATGGTAGGTACTTCGATGAGTATATTCCCTTTTCTACCCCCTCATCAGTTTGCCTTATCAACGACTATGATGTTGCCATGTCATTTTTTGGTCCCACACAAATAGCTCGGTAATACGTGGCATGATCTCGTAAATTACTAAATCGTCTTTTAATATCTCATCTGTGCGTCAACGGTCTATCTTCGTTACACCTGTCCTTTTTTCTTTTAACTTGAGTTTGACAGCCCTATTTTTTAGGTGTTTGTTTCCAATGATTTACCAGTCAAAGATTTTAAAAACTTATTATTTGATCAGTTCATTTTTTTTTTTTTTTTGGGTGAATTGCACTTTCCATCCTGAAAAATTTTAAAATTTTCAACTTTTTATCTTGAAAGATTAAGGTAGTGTTTGATAACAGAGTGTTTGTGTTTTTTTTTTTGTTAAAAAAAAAACAATAATGCGTTTGGGATGTGTTTTCGTTTTTTTTTACTCTCCCGTTTTGAAAACAATGTTAAAATATGAAAATATAAAAATTGATGTTTTTGAAAATATAAAAAAAAAAACACGGGCACCTCAGTTAATGAGGTCATGTCTTCGAATCTTGTTAACAGCAAAATTTAGAACTTTTTGTTGGAAGTATAAAAGTCATTTTCCTTTTTTTTTTGTTTTTTTTTCCTCTTTCTCTCATTTGTCTCTCTCTCTTTGGTGGTTTCTCTCTTCTGAAGCCGAAGTCTCAATGGAAGATGAAATTGAAGAAGGCGAAACCGAAGAAGGCAAAATCGATGAAATCAAAAAAGGCAAAATCGATGAAATCAAAGATGCACTCTCTCTTCTAAAAACCGAAGTCAAAGACGCTCAATGGAAGATGAAATAGAAGACGAAGACGAAACCCACTTCGTCTCTCTCGCTCGTGGTCAATGTTTTTCCTTAATTTTATACCATATATATACATTTATAGACATAGATCTACATCGGTAGTTGTGATTTCAGTGGTAATAGGGTGGGTTTCGGTGGTTGGGGGTGGTTGTGGTGGTGGTTTTCAGTGGTGGGGGTGGGTTGTGGGTTTCGGTGGTGGGGTTGGGGGTGGGTTTCAGTGGTGGGTTGGGTGGTCAGTGGGGTTGGGTGGTGGTTTTGGGTGTTTATTAGGGTTGGGTGGTGGGGGTTTGATATAATACCACATATGTTTTTTATTTTTGTTTTCGCAATTTTTTAAATATAAATAACTACCTATGAAGTACGGATACTTCGTTGAGGTCAGCATATCCGTATCAGATACTTTGTCGGATACGATACTCGTCGGATACTCGAGGATACGTATCAGATACACCTCCTACGTATCCGATAATAATTAAATATTAGGATACTTCACGGATATTTTTGTGTTCAAGTAATATATATAATTTTTGAGTTGAATTTTTAACATTTCCTTTCGAATTAACATACCATATAATACATTTACAAAAATTCATACTACTTCAAAGGCACATGAGTATTTTTTAAGTATTATCTACAATTACATGTCAAAAGAGTATAAAATAAATCTATTACATTATAATTTTAGCAAAAATTACTCTAAATAAACCGACTCGGTAAATGTTAGCTTTGATTCTTTAATTAATCACTTCACATTGTGAATATACCATAGTGATACGATATATATTTTCTTCAAACTAAAAAGAATTACAAATTTTCCTTATTGTGTTAAAGAACTACCAAAATATATAAGTATTATGCTGATTGAAAATAATAAAAATAATAAATATATTTTATTATAGCCGTATCTTGACCGTACCCGTATCCTTTTTTTTAAGATTTTGTAGTATCGCCGTATCCATATTGTATCGTACCCGTATCCCGTATCCGTATCTGTATTCGTGCTTCATAGATGACTACCAAATATGTTTTAAATTTTTAATTTTTATCACAAAAAAAAAAACAAAACTTAGTTCTGTTTTTGTTATTAAAAAAAATATAAAAATAAAAACGTTACCAAACGCACCCTAAATTTTCACATCACACCCTCAATGTATAAAAAATAATATAATATGACCTTTTTATTAGATTCTATTTTTTTTTTCAAAACTCTATTCTTAGGTTAGTTCGATTTAATAACAGCAGTCCATTAATTAATAATTTTACTAATATCTTAAGTTCGAGTATTCTAGTATACAATTTGATAGACTCAACACAAATAATTGTTGAGTTATTGTACGTTTTATTATTTTAAGTTGCATAACGCATTCAAGTGATGTAGGCGTGAATTGATTATCGTTAATAAAAAAAATGACTATCACTATATTTTTTAAATGAGGTATTGAAAAAAAAAGACACTCGAACAAAACTCGGCCATCAAGTTTCAAATTTTATTGGATTTATTTGCAACTAGCTTAAATAGGTAGTTTTTAAGGGATTTGTAATAAAATAAGCTAGATCCGTTTGAACCTTAGCTTTTTTACTAGCATATGAAGTAATTTTTAGACCAAAAAAAATTTATTTAAGCTGATTCAAGAAGTTGATTTTATGAGTTTTTTTTCTACTTTTTAGAGTTTTATCGCAGATCCTACAAAACTTTTTAGTTTTTTAAATTTATAAAATATTATTAGTGAAGTAAAAATTTTAAAAATTCATATTTTGAGAACTATTACGTATAATCTATAGATACATGTACGTATCTTTTTATTTTGACATAAAAAAGTAGAAAGTCACTCTACACAGATTTTTCCAATTTTTTGACCTTTTAAAAAACACTCCAAACAATTTTGTCGGATTTTTTAACTCTTGATTTTTTTACAAAACTTTTCAAACCGTAATTTTTTAACTAAAAAAGTCAACTCCAAAGAGTGTCCCTTATCATTCTGTGTGTGAGAGAGAGAGCTATGTGATGATGAACAAATTGGGTTTGCACACCACCCGTCAAGTAATCAGTAATAAATGCAGTAATAAAGTGGAGAGAGATCATAAGTTAAATGAGACAAGAATGTATAGTGGTTCGGTCAATGTGACCTACATCCACTTTGAAGGGCTAGGGTCGCATGAGTATTTTATTACTTCAAGAAGTGTAAGGAGAGCAAGGAGATACAAGCTATGAGATAGAGAAGAGAGTGATATCAATGTATGCAATTGAGTGTGAGATACCCCCCAAGTGTTGGCGGGGCTTACAATTTGTAGTCATCCTCCTAACAGATTGAAACGACTTATCAGTAACTAAGTGGCTAATCTGGTGAAATTGACACCATCTTCTCAACGGATGGGACTGTTACGGTGCTCTCTATAAGATCCGGTCAAAGGATGACGCGATGGTTGACTCTTTCAAAGACGACGTGGATGAGACTCTTGGATGACCCAACTTACTCCCTTGGTGATGTAGCTCCTCGAACCTTGATGAACTTGACCGGGCGTGGACCCCTTTGGGCTGGACTTACTTGATCTCTTTAAGTTGGACTCTTAATTTAAACTGGGCTCACAACGTGGGTTGGGCCCTTGGACTTGAACCATCATTTGCCTCCAATGCCCTGAGTCCAATGATATTTGGAGAAGAGGGCATTCAGTTTGAGTTTGTTTTTCAGCTGAACGCACAACTCGAAAAACTTCGGAAGGCCCAATATGTTTCTAGGCATTTTTTGGGCTTTTAACAGTGTCTGTCATAGCCAAAGGTGGTGAGTCTTTGTAGGGTTCGTGCGAGAGTTTCGATTTGATATATTATGGGCCCCGTTTGGAGAAACGGATCAAAAGTTAAGGTTAAAACAGAGTCAACCCTTCTTGTACTTTGATTTCTTGGAGACTCCTTGAGCATCATGGGCGAGCTCCCATCAGCGAGCATCATAGGCGAGCTCCCATCGACGAGCATCATGGTGGAGGCGCTGATGGCTACGACGAGCAAGCCCCCACGGGGGAGCATCATGGTGGAGGCGCTGATGGCATCGGCGAGCAAGCCCCATGGGCGCTGTCGAGGCTGGGTCGCCTGGGGCATTCTTGGGCGAGGCGCTATGGGCACCCTCCATCGAGGCACCACGGGCGAGCTGGTGGGCGTGCTGATCATGGAAAGGGCATCGCCGTGGGCTGGGCTCGGCCAGGGGAGCACGCAGCAGCATCACCGGGCGCTGGACATGACCTAGCGAGCGCGTTGATGAACGGGCGGCGCCGGCGGGATCTTCGATGTTGGGTGAGCCAGGAGCGGCAGCGGTGGATGCTGGGCATGGGGTTGCGTAGGTGTAGGAGGAAGAGACGCCAGGAGTTAGGCGCCATGAGGGGGCGCGCCAGGAACTGGGCGCTAGGAGGGGGCGCCATGTGGCTGATGGCAGGCACAGGTGCCAAATCCTTAGTGTTGGGAGCACGCAGGCCTTGTTTGCTCTAGGTGTTAAGCACGGGAGCGCTGTGGCAACGAGGCGGTGGTGCCGGATGGTTGCAAAAAGAATGAGACCCGATTGTTGACATTCAAGTCCTGCAGTTTGCAGACGGCCTGAGTTTCAAGAGCATGCCTAGTAAAAACAATGTTACTCTAACATAAAAAATATCCAATTATGATTACCTGGAGAGATAGGCAGACACATCGGCTGTAGAGAAATAGAGGCTCCTTGCGTGAGAGCAAAGACAGAGTTTGAAGGTTGCTCGTGAGAGAGCGTTTTGGCGACCTGTGAGAGAGTCGCTAAGCTGGAGATAGGTTGATTGTGACGCTGCCTGCCGAGAGAGCCGCTAAGCTGGATACATAGGCTGCCTGCTTGAGAGCAGAACAAAGATAGACTAAGCTTTTGACAACTCTTGTGAGAGCCGCTACGTTGGATACATAGGCTGCTTGTTTGAGAGCAGAGCAGAGATAGACCAAGTTTTTTGGCGACCCGCGAGAGAGCCGCTAAGCTGGATACATAGACTGCTTGCTTGAGAGCAGAGCAGAGATAGGCCAAGATTTTTGGCGACCCGCGAGAAAGCTGCTAAGCTGGATGTATAAGCTGTTTGGTTGAGAGTAAAGTAGAGATAGGCCAAGCTTTTTGGCGACCCGCGAGAGATTCGCTAAGCTGGATACATAGGCTGCCTACTTGAGAGTAGAACAGAGATAGACTAAGCTTTTTAGCGACCCGTGAGAGAGCCGCTAAGTTGGATACATAGGCTACCTGCTTGAGAGTAGAGTAGAGACAAGTCAAGTTTTTGGCGACCCGCGAGATGATTCACCTCTCCTGAACCTGTTGATTTCCTCAGCATTCATATATTTTTGAGCTTTTGCCAATAGTTCTGACATGCTCTTTGGTGGTCGCTTCATTACTGAAAAGAGGAAACTCGATGAGCGGAGGCCTCCCAGAAAGGCGATTATGGCGACTTTGTCATTGGGCTCCTCGATTTGGAAGACCTCTTCAGACTCTCGTCTCGATCCTGTTTTACGCTGAGCAGATGGTGGTAGGCTTCTGTTGGCGGCGTCCACCAATGAACTATGCCACGAAGGACCTGCTTAGTTCGGAGAAGGAGCATATGGAGGCTGGGATGAGTTTGGTGAACCACTGTCGAGCAGATTCCTTCAAGGTAGTCGGAAAAGCCCTACACATGATTTTGTCAGGAACATTGTGCAGCTGCATCAACGACTTGTAAGTTTCAAGGTGATCAAGTGGGTCTTTTGTGTCGTCAAAGGATTTGACGGATGATATTTTGAATTTTTGGGGAAGATGGTAGTTTGCCACATCTGGCACAAAAAGTATGTCAGTTCGTCTTATGAGGTACTCCACAGTTTCAGGTACTTGTGCCTTCATGGCGTTGAAGACGTCGCCTAGCTGATTCAGCACTTCTTTGATTTTTTTGTCCCAGTGGTTGGGAGCTCCCTTGGAATTATCGTGGAAATGGATCCTATGCTCCATGCTTTGGTTTTCGCCCTCATCCTCTTGAAAATGAGGTCCCCACCATGAGAAGATGGAGTTAGAGAAGGAGGGAGATATCCCTCATGGTGGGCTCCCAAGGGGGCGCCCAAGTGGGGAGCTCATTGACGCCTAAAGCGTGGGGCTCCTCTGGCTTGAGGTTCTCCGGGATCTACTCCTCCTTGTTGTCCAACGAGCATTAGATGCAGGATCTACTGATTCTGAGCTACGAGCATTGTCTCCAACATTTGCTGTGCATTTGGAACATAATTGGTTGGTGGAGGAGCAACCTCCTCCTCTCGTGGTGGATTATATTCAAGCTGATTCATGGATCTGGTGGTGATCGTTAGGTACAACAAGAAAAGTGATTAGGTGAGAATTTTGTCGATTTTCACAGACGGCGCCAAACTGATGATGCACAAATTGGGTTTGCACACTACCTCTCAAGTAATCAGTAATAAATGCAGTAATAAAGTGGAGAGATATAATAAGTTAAATGAGATAAGAATTTATAGTGATTCGGTCAACGTGATCTACGTCCACTTTGACGGACTAGGGTCATCTGAGTATTTTATTACTTCAAGGAGTGTAGGGAGAGCATGCAGATACAAATTATGAGATAGAGAGGAGAGTAATAGCCATGTATGCAATTGAGTGTGAGATGCCCCCCAAGTGTTGGCAGGGCTTACAATTTATAGTCGTCATCTTAACAGATTGAGGCGACTTATTAGTAACTAAGTGATTAATTTGGTGGAGCTGGAGCCATCTTCTCAACAGATGGGGCAGTTACGGTGCTTTCCATAAGATCCGGTCAAAGGATGACGTGGTGGTTGACTCTTTCCAAGGCGGCGTGGATGAGGGTCTTGGATGACTCTGCTTAGTCCCTTGGTGATGTAGCTTCTCAAACCCTGATGAGTTTGATCGGGCGTGGACCCCTTCGGGCTGGACTTACTGGATCTCTTTAAATTGGGCTCTTAATTTAAACTGGGCTCACAACGTGGGTTAGACCCTTAAACTTGACCCATCACTGTGAACTAGTTTTGAATACAAAGAGCTCATTATATGCACTTGTGTGAAACTAAAATGGGTCATCCGTAATGTATCGTAAGTTGTTAAGGACATAGCACATCATAACAAAAGTGGGTCGTAAGGTCATATATATAATGTATCATGAAATCTAGTTTTGCATACAAAACAATGGTGGGCAGGCCTAAAAGAAAAGCATTAACCCTTAGTTTATACTTTATACAATTAAATGGAGTCGGTACCTCAATTTGAGGTCTGTCGATTGCTTGTGAAAGCACACCATTATTGGCTGCAAATTAAAGCTGTCCAAAAATCATCCAGCTCATCATTATTTTTTTAAAAATTGTTTTTTTGTCGAACAATATTACGGGATGATTTGAACCCGTGATCTTAAAGGTCCAACAACAAAAACAATGACCATTAGGACAACTGTTAATCTTTCCATCCTTAACCCCTCCATTCTTTGAAATATTTGTGTATACCACTCAAGGGTTTATTTTATTAAGTGTTGATAGATAGGGAAAATTTATATAATGAATATCCTGTTTGTTCACGCACAAAGGAAAAATGGCCCCAAAAAAACATGCTCCAATTCGGAGCCCAATTCAAAATATTTGGATCCAGATTCCCTCTAATACACATTAATCTCTCTCTCAATCATATATATATATATATAAAATATAGGTACTTTTGTGTGTGTAAAAATTTACGAGATTGTTGCTTAGGATATTGGAAGACCATCTTTTTTTAAATTTCATTTTGGTCAAAGGTTGAAATCGAGAAGATTTCAGTAGTCTTTAATACGTTTTTAGCAAACATGAATCAACAGTATAAATCTTCCTTTAATTGGAAGAAGAATATCATCTATGTGTGTCATCGCGTGAGACTTTCATCTCACACAGTTCCTAAGTGATAAAAGAAAGAAGACGAGTTCTTTCTTTTTTGATTATCTTCTTCGCGTATGTGTAATCGAATCCATTCGATTTCAAAAAAAATAAATTAATCCTTAACTTTTCGAAGAATCTTTCATCAATGGTTGAAACAAAGTCATCTATATCTAAAGTGGAAAAGCTTTGAAAGCCTCCAAATTTTTGGTATTTGGCCTAATTTTGATTGTTAAGTGATAGATGACGGAACTAAAACTTCTGCTTAAGATCTTTGCCCCACCTTTACTAAAGAACAAAACTTGTTGTATACAACTTAATTGTATTCACGTTGATCAGAGTATATAATTAGCATAGAGTTGACATGAAATTAATCAATTTTGTCGTAGTTAGTTGCATGGCAAAGGAAGGATTAGGGGTGTTCACCCTACCCTACGGGTAGGAAATATAGTCTTTCGTCTTCCTACCCGATACTTTGCGAAAGAATTTTTTCTTGGCCTACCCTACCCGATCAGGTGTGGTATTCCTACCCGATTAATCGGGTAGGAAGTCGGATAAACATTTTTGTAGCTATTAATTTTTAGATCATTTTAACAATTCAATTAAATAACATGCACCAATTTAACAACACAATAAATCAATAATACTAAAACCTAAAACAACTACAACAACAATTACAATAAAACACAAGAAAACATGAACATCAATCCATCATAATTGTTACACAAATACAATAATAATTATTTTTAAGTTTAAACCATATGAAACACATTAAAATCATAACTACTCCAATAGATCACAAGTTCACCACAAATCATGTAACCTACACAAAAAACAAGTCTATGTTTTAACAACTCAAACATCCACAACAATAACAATGTTATAATATAAATTATACCACACAAATACTCTTATAATTACTAAAAAAATATAAAAAAGTTAAATATATTTTTTGCGGGTAGGATAGGGTAGGAATGCAGAAATTGATGGGTATTCCGCATTCCTACCCGATTTAATCGGAAGATCAAAAACTCTTCCGTATTCCTACCCGATTTTTGCGGCTAGCCGTTCAGTAGGGTAGGGTAGGGTCGGGTAGGGTAGAAAATTGCAGCCAATCGAAAATTTGAACACCCCTAGGAAGGATCAAGTAATAAGCTTTTAGTAGTAAAAAGATTTTTCTAGGATATCAGATGCAAATCCTCTGTAATATTAGTTTCTTTAGAAGTAATTCTATCACTAGTAAGATGGTTATTATAAATTTGTGAGGGACTCTAGTCCAAAATAAAATTAATCGGGATCAATTTTATTCAAGTGTGTCTTGTTAATACATGGTAATTGATATAAACGTAAGAAAATTAGTGCAGAATGAGAATCTAATTCTTTTATTTTTTTTTTGGGTAGGAATATGAACGGATGAGATTCTAATTCGAGAACACCGTAATCAACAGCTTTAGCATGAAGTTCAAAAATATGGGATGGTTTAAACTATAAAGGCCATAAGGAATATATGTCAATATAAAGTAATTTGAAATATTGATACAACTTCTTTTAAAAGAGGAATACAAAGCAGTGTAAACACAAGTACAATCAACAGCACCCACTTTTTTTTTTTTTTAATTTTAATAAATTCAAATAACAAGCATATTTATATTTTCATTGACAACCCATGATTTCTGGTAATTTTAAGTGGTACCCTCCTAATTTTAACATTATATAAATACTAACCCGCCAACTTTTGTATTCATCAATGGAGACAGCATAATTAACTAAATAATTAGCTGTCATATATATGGAGCTTTAGCAATGGATCTTGCACCTTAAAAGCTACTCCCTCTGTTCCTAAATAAGTGACGTTTAAGGTTTTTGCACAAGGATTAAGGAAACTATTAAATAGCTCTAATATGAGTAAAAAATAATTACACAAGACTACAATACCCTTATTCAATACATATTGGGAAGAAAATGAATATGAAAAACACTTAGCCTACACCTAATCTGATGCATTGAAGAGTTAAGGGTAAATTTGGAAGAAAAAATATTAATTGTGCTTTGGTTTCATTAAACGACAGATATTATGGAACAAAAAAAAATTGTATAAAACGACAGATATTTAGGAACGGATGGAGTATTAAAAACTACAAATTATAAATCATTAGGCGATTAGTATAAAGTTATATTTGATTTGATTGCTTATAGATATTGATGAGCCAGCTGGTGGGATATTATTTAATGAATGTGTATTAGTTGGGCACAGAGACTTCAAAATTCATGAAGAAAGTCAAAGTCAACGGATTTGAATGCATCAATTTGAGGAAAGATGAAGAACCTACTTGTGTAGGTGTGGGGGCCCATATTTTGCCTTCAATTTCATTTGCCTTGTAACACGGGGAAGTGGCTTTTGAAGTTCATCAATTTTTTTTTTTTGACCAAGCAAGCTTTCATTTTCATTCAACTTGGAAATGAGCTATTATAATAAAAAATAAGGCAACTTAACTTAAATTTTTACACAAATCTAGAGCATGTAATAAGACAGCTCATTGGGTGACAGCATGTGTATTATTTGTATTATTTTCACTCTCTCCCACTCGTTACCACCACCATCACCATTAGAGATGTTAAAATATGACACAACTAGTTAACATGACAAGATATTAGAGGGTTTGAATCTTTTTTAAGTCATTTGTTTTGTAAACGAGTATACCCGATACGATACGATTAATAAACGAATCGAGTATGAGTAAAATTAATCAAAAGATATACACGACACGACTCGTTTGTATACCGACTATACCTCGATTGATACGCGACACAAATCCAATATGACACGACTCGTTAGACACAAATTAATAAACGAATCGGATATGAGTTGAGTACTTTTTGCCACGAAACCGTTAATATCCAACACGAAACCGCTTCACCCAATACGATTGATAGACCTATCCAAAACATAGCTATACTTTAACACCCATATATGTATACACTCAAACAATTGTACCCTTTTACTTTCTCCTTAAGAGTAAGCTAGATCCATCACTATATCCTAGAAAAGTACAATGTCATTGCAAGTTCCTTTTTTTTTTTTTTGATATATTGGAGTAACACTATTATTAATAGAACTTATTACTATTACAAGAAAATTCATATAACTCACCATATAAAATGAAGTCTTAAACAAACCGCTATGACAATTCAGTACAAAGAACTTCTTGTTACAAAAAAGCAGGAAAGAATTCAAAAGAAGAACAAACAAGCAAGAAAGGGATCCAAAAGATGGGTAAAATAAACAAGAGCAAGAACCAAAAGAAAATCAAAATGAAAACCCTAAACAGAGAAATGGGGCCCATTAAACTACTTCCTGTTGGCTCCAATTTCACATTTTCTTACTGACCAACGTCAAGTTGGTTTGAATTCAGTTCAAAAATAAAAAAATTGGTTTGAATGCTTTTTGATTTTCATATGTAGGAAAACTATACAACATCAATAGAATTCTACTCTGCCAAAGAAAATTAGAAACCTCTTCCAACAACTCCACTAGCTCACATAAAGTTGAGCAGAAGACCCTAAATCAAAGGGCACATCGCCATTTCGTGCAGTTTTGTATGACTAACTGGTCTTTGGGTAGTTAAGATGTTAATTAGGTTTTACTAGCAAAAGAAAGCACAAAAGTGAGCCAAAAGCCCAACTTAATTGTCCATTGCAGTGTCTTTTTAGACTGCTTAGACGAGCAGGTCCTGTTCTACATTGTCTTGGGATATTTGAGATTTGGGAGTGACATCCTCTCTAATATAAATTCTTTTTAATGTGGGTCTCTTATTGTTTAATGGTGGATAATTCGCCAAAAAAAAAAAATTGAAGAGAAAATGTATTGGAGGAAATCTAATTCCTGGGATATGCATGTCTAACTTTCGCTTTCAAAGAGCCCGAGGGTACACACTCAGTTGAATCTAGATTTCTTTTAATATTTTTCTCTCTCTATTTACTCACCATGAATTAACTGAGGTCTGACGTGTATATAATGAACTCTACTTGAATTTACAGTAAATAATATACCAAGAAACAGAATGGAGAAAATATGTATTGAAAGAGACATCCCTCCGTCTTTATAGATAATTTGGGGTTGAGCTAAACTTCCCAATCTGCCCCTAATATATATAGCATTGGGTGCGGCAAACACCACCTCTAAAAAGACCATGCTAGTAAAGCAAAGTCATTTGAATATAACTACTATTTGATTAGATTATGACAAAAAAAAAAAAAAAAAGAGTAGAATTGATCCTAAAACATTAAGATTGATCATAAAAATGGTAAGATTGATCCTAAAATATAAAAATAATCCCTAAATAACCTCCTTTTGTAACCAAAAAATTGAATCATACGGTTATATCTTTCTTTCTTTTTTCCAACTAAATTTGATATAATACCGAAAAGTCATTGTAATGTTACCCTCTAACCTAGTCCTAATGCTTTATGTACCTCCATTATTGTGGGTGCTTTATAAAGTCCATTTTGGAAGGCCATAAACATGTTATAAAGCCTCACATCTTTGTTTTGATTATGATTACATGATTCACTTTAATTTCTTTCCAAAAGGCATCCATTTCCATCACACGATGTTTATCCGCCGCAGTGCTTTAGCACTGTGATGGGTGGAGAATAACACAAGAAGTTGTAAGTTTTGAGTCACTTTCAACTTGGTTTTTAGGCTTCTAGTATAATCAGAATAAAACGTGTAAATTCTTTTATTATTTTATGTTGTTTCATTGTTTTCACTGTTAATGAGTATAAATAAATCAAGATAAATCTACGACTCATACATTTTGTGGTACATTATTGCACCGTTACCTTAGTACTATCCAGATTTTTATATGGACAAAATAGCGTCCGACCATGTGATCGTGGACAATTCTCTCCTCCCAATACTCTTCTTTTGTTTTTTTTTTTTTTTGCTACAGGGTGTCCAAGCTTATGTTGACTATTTTCTCGAGTTCAGTGACTAAACTAACGTGACTTGAGCTAGGTAGAGCATGTCTCTAAATGGATAAGAGTGGCTAACCCTTAGAGAATGTGAGAAAAAATTGAACATAAGACTTTTACGTTACTAAAGGTCAAGGGGACTTTACGTTCAATCCCCTTCTTCACCTTTTACTCTCTTCCACCCTTTATTTTTATAAGTTCACAAAAATATTGTAGGAACTATATATTGATCATAATAGGAATTTCATAAATGGTGGCTTTGGATGAGAGAGAAGGGATCTTAGTTTCACACTTTTCATAATAGGAATTTCATTTACAAGTTGAGTTTTTTGAAACAGGTTAATATCAAATTAACTAATATAATTAACAAAATGAATTAATTAGATATTTTTATATTTTTACTCAATTTAAAGTTAAAAAAACACGATACGAGACACTTTTCTTTCAACATCCTCAAGAGCACTAAATAACTATATCACAAAAGTCGCATATCTTTATTTTCCTAATGATTAAAGGAACAAGTGCTCGATCGTATCATATCCAATACTCTTTACCTAAATTAGGAAGTACAGAGCATGGTTCACATTGATTTCTTTTCAAAAAGGAAACCATTACAGTCAAGGAGTAATCTATGGTACTCAAAAAAAAAAAAAAATATTTGATACCATACTATCATTTATAATTTTTGTGATTTTTTTTATTTGTACCGTACCAACCATTTGTGGTATAGTATCGAAATTTTTTTGGTGGTACCCTAGTGGTGGGTGGAGAATAACAGAGGCGTTTGAAGTGGGTCACTTCAATCTACCACCAAATTTGTGGCAAAATGGTTTCTAATCCTACAATGTCTTTTCCACTTTGGTACTATGAATGAGTTTGTGTAATAAGTGGAGGTGGAAGGTATTAGTCTAGTCGGGACTTTTAAGGTGTTTGAAATTGATGTTCAGTATCGTATTAAATATTAAAATCTCATTAATTTAATTTACATTTTAAACTACTATTCAATAGAGTTTCGGTAGATGATTATTTAACAAACATAAACAACTTCTTTTTATTATTGATAACACATGAAAAATATATGAGACAAGAGGGAGTCTTACAACTAATAATACATATGAAGAGGGGTTTTTTCAAAATTTAGGAGGACGATCATCTCTGTCCATCTTCAAATCCGTCATCGTTTATGCACTCACGTGTTTAAAAAAATTGTAGTTTTCAGTTGAATGAATTTCACATGCATTTGTAAATTGTTGAGAATCGTATATTATTGCGCAAGTGTAGGATCATTTCATATTATGTTCATTTTAATTATTTACCAAATATGTAATTTAAAAATATCGGTTATGAAATTATATTTAAATCTCTCTAACTAATGAAATAAATGATATCTCTCTTAATCAACATTTATTTCATTATTCAAAATTTCAAACAATTAAAGTTCAATCTCTCTGCCAAACTCAAATGCATATAACCAACAAATTCAATTGTAACCCTTTCCTACTAGTTCAAGGGTCACTTGGTAAGTGCCTTCACTTGATACTGGTCAAAGATTCGAAACTTATTAGGTGCAAACGTTCCTTGGGACCATTGGTCCTAAATTTATCCCCTACGCGTGTAGAGTGTGTTTTAGTGGTCCCAAATTTACCCCCCTACGCGTGTAGAGTCAGTTTTGCGCGTGGATCCAACATTAGTCCAGTCCGGATGATTGGGATAGCTGGAATTCCAAAAAAAAAAAAAAAACAAATTCAATTGTGAACCAGCAAATACAAATGCAATGGTGACAAATATATGGGTCCCACCAATTTTCCTTGTTGATATTTTCCTGCCTACTTCTTGTGTACGTCACAAATGTTCCTTATGGGCGACCCGGTTCAGATTCATGACCCAAACCCAATATCTAATAAAGAATAACAATAGAAGCAACGACCCAATATCTAATAGAGAAATAACAATAGAAGCAGCTGAAGATCCTACAGTAATATATTCGATTATTTGTGGTGGAATAGATTCAACCGTCTGGGATAGGCCTGTCAATAGGCCGAATTTTAACCCAAATTCGATCGGAATCCGTTTAAGTAAATATGAGTCAAAATTTTAATATATTAATCTGACCCAACCGGAATCCAATTAAAGTTGTCTAAATAAATTCGGATATAAATTTATAATAATGCGATCCGTTATTAATACGATCCAAATAAAAAATATATATTATCTAAATAGATATCACACATATATGATACTTATACTAGAAAATAAGTAAAAATAGAGTAAATATTATAATATATGATCCATTTTTTTTCATTTTTATTTTGTTTCCCTCTCTTGTTTGATTTTCTCTCTTACTTTTACTTCAATTTTTCATTTTTATTGTTAATTTTTTGGTGTACATGTGTTTTTTGTGATAATCGGATCAAATCAGATCAGGCATCCTAAAATTAACGGATTCAGACATTGATTGAATTTTTCAAATTCGTTGGATAGTCGGATCAACAAAAATTTAATCGGATTCGGATTCAGATATTAGGCCAATCCGGTCCATATCTGATCTGTTGACAGGCCTATCCGAGGGTGCCCCTAGTCTTTTACAAACAACGCTATTGTGTACATCCCCTTCTCGTATGTGAGATAGTTTAAGATGATTGTATTGAACATCTTACTCTGGTACGTGACCATTTGACTATCTTATCACAAAATGGCTCCCAAAGCATAACTCAAGAAATTAGCTAAACATTTTATTCAAACAAATATAGAACCATAACAGATGATTTTGTGTCTATAACCAGGTCTTCCTCCCGAATTGAGACAGATTATTCAGATAGATGGGGGTGTAGAAAACTAAACTCGAATATATTAAAATGAGCGTATTGACAAAATCTAATACGAGAATGGGTTATAATCCATGTGTACGATATCCCAAAGTCGTGCCGACCTTAACAACATGCTGTCTTGCGTTAAATTATGACCAGAGCTTTTAACGACACATATCAAGATCGTCATCGAAGCATGAAGAAAAATCCTAGCAACAAACAACCATGTCGTGATCCAGTTGACTAAGATATATATATAGCAACAGCAACCATGTCGTCGTAATCCAGTTGGCACTATATACAAATGTCAAAAAGTTTTATGCCTCAAAGATCATCGCTCTAGAAGAATTAAAGTTGACGCCATTTAGCCCACATACTGAGCTATTCAATAAGTTCTCTCTCTCTCTCTCTCTTTCAGACACTTTATTTTTTGTTTTTTGTTTTTAGGTAACGGGAGAAATTCTTGGTCTGTTCTCGATGAGTAGAAGCGCATTTATATACCTCAGGCTCGTGAGTTCAAGTAAAACCAATGATAAACTCTGGATGCATGAATCGGTCCCTTAAACCATACACAAGTTAAATCTTACTTTTGTTTTGGATAAGTTAAACACACTTTGCGATGAAAAGAATTTCTAGAATATCACATCAAGTTGAGGGTTATAATTTTCTTTTTTGGTTTTTAGGGTACTGAAATCATTTCTCTTATAACTAAATTAAGAAATGTTACTTGAACCTAATTTTTTTTTTGGAACAGAACTACAACACAACTCCTTAAGAAGGAGAAGTGCAGTAACTTGAACCTAATTTAGTGACCAGATAAATCATTGTTATTAAATTGAAGTGAGTCTTAGTATTAATTAAGATCCGCTACTAATTCTATGACTATAATACATTAGATCAGTAAATTAGGTTGAAATAATATTCTTTAAATTAATAATTAAGGGTATTTCTCAGCTTTTACTCCACGTCATGGAGAATTAGATTATTCGTATATTACCAACTGAATGTACAAGGAATCGAAGAGCCGAAAGTCTAAAGATAAAATGGTGTGGACACAAATGTTTGGACCAGCAATCCAAAAAAGAAGATATAGTGTTGAAAATTGCTTACATATCATCTCTAACTTTGCTGAAGCTTTTCGTCTCTTTATGACTTTCGCCAATTATGACTAGAATGTAATATTAAAGGACAGATAAAGCTAGTTTTATGTTTTCGTCACATACCACTTTTCAATTTTGTCCACAGGGTATACATCAGTTTGTCCCAAAAACCACCTCCACCCCCAAAAAAATTGTAGTTATCAGACTTTTGAGATAAATTTTTAGTGCAACATTATCAACGAGGAGGTATCTTGGTCTCAACCTTAAGGTAGACATGTTAATCGTATCGAATGAGGTAAATTCGCATTGGATCTTACCGAGTTTATGTCAAGAAATACTTTACTTATATCTAATTCGTTTATTAATTAAGTGTGTAATAAATCGTATCATATCGGGTTCGTGTCGTATATGAACCGTGTATAATTGGTATATATACGAGTCGTGTTGTGTATTTTTTCTGATTTACTTCACCCAAACCCGATTCGTTTATTAATCGTGTCATGTCGAATCCATTCGTTTACTAAATGGGTGGCTTAAGGAAGATTCAAACCTTCTAATTTCGTGTTGTGTTAACGGGTCGTGTCATATTTTGACACCTCTATCTAAGGGTGGCTAGTGAAGACAAGGATGAGTTGTAAAACTCAGACATCATGAGTTTAAAACTTGGTAACTCCCTTGGGGTCAAGTCATGAGAAATTTATTCCTCATGAGTTCTCTAGTTTCGGCGTAGATAATTTATCTTTAATTGGACCAAGAAAAGTCACGTCCCACTAATTTCAAAAGTTATTCTTATAGATCTTCGAGTGACTTTAAGGGAAGACTCATACTCCCCACCTTTATAGGGTGAGAGGTCTATATTCAAATGAGGATGATTGTTTGTTTTGGAGAAAACTAATTTGTAGTAATTGAATCACACTAATACAACTGTAACCAAATAATGTGACACAATAGTCGCCATTAAATATTTATAAGTCCCACTTATCTGATGATAGTCTACGTGTCATCTCATCTGGTAAGAAAATTTTGGTACGAACTTTGGTACTTACTAAATCAACCTGCCCTTGACTAAGGGTAGTGGCAGAGCCCCCAACCTTCATCCACATAGGCCTATATCTCATATCAATCTATCCTACCTTCTTTAAAATGGTTTAGGCTAATATGCTTCTCACCCCTCTTGTCAAAAAACAAACACAATTTTACAGGGAACCTTAAAACCAGGACCACACATTGTCTTATGCTGAACTTCTTTCACCCACTCTCCATTGATGTAAGACTGACTTGACCATTTCCTATCTAACACTCTACTTAAATGCTTCATTTAATAGAGCCATAGTCCATCATTGTCAAAGTATCAATGGGCAGTTTGATCTTTTGTGTGTATGTGGTTGTAAGTGGAACTATGTAATCTTGTTGATAATGATCTCAAGGATTCATCTTTAAAGGATTGGGTCTGAGAGGCTATCTCAATTTTATGAAACTAACCAGATTTTTTATTTATTTTTTTACTGTGACCACTTTCTTGTAGTCCAGTGGTATCATTTGTCTTTTTTTTTTTTTTTGGAAACCTAACTTTTTCCATGGATATTCGAATCCTTGACTTAAGACTTGTTAAAACACTTAAAAAGTGGTTGTACTACCATTAGAGTAAACCTCTGGGGTTGTAGTATCATCTGTCATCTGGAAGGGTTGTTGGAGGTAGGTTTGGGACTACTAGGATGCCCGATTAATTATTGGGTTGGGAAAAAACATACCAAACCAACAAATAGTGGAAAGGATAAACATGACAAATTTTGTCTAAAATTTGAAGAAAAAAAAACTATTACATAGTTTAATCTTACATAAATAATTACAATTGAACCATGAAATTGCCATATAAGATGGCAGCAGTAAATTCTCAAGCTGGTTATGTCCTGTCTATCGATCTGAGCAAAGAACCATAAGTTAAAAGAGCATTGGGAATTACTATACTATTCAGTAATGCTATGTTGACTAAAATTAGAGACCAAATAAAGAGCCTAAATGACATGACAGTTGCTGATATGATAAGATTAACTGTCATGTTAGTAAAATATTTTCGTCTTCTCCAAATCAAGGATAGATGGGACAAATTTTTTTTGTCTTCTCCGCTCCCCTTACACGCACAAACAAAAAAAACAAAGAAAAGAAATGACGTGACATTTAATCTTACTATATCAACAACTGTTATATCATTTGAACTATTTATTTGGTTTCTAATTTTGATAAGTATAACATTACTGATTACTATTTGTTAGCAGAATCTTTCTCTAATTTATGATGGATAATCTCTTATTGAATAAAATTTAGTAAAAACATAACGGAAATGATTTGACACCAATAAATGTTAAAGATAAAGCACAACTGGTGGGCACAAAGTGTTTGTTGACTTGAAAGTCAGAAAACACAACTCTCAGTAAGTCTATTTTCAGGTGGTCCAACTCATGTTCAAAAAAATACAGAAATAAAAAAAAAGGTGGTCTATGGTCCTAGAATGCAGCGTGCCCACGGCTTCTCAATCATATAATGCAATTAGCAATAATGTCGTATTTGATCACAATCACCATCGCCATCGCCACCATCATTATCACCACTACCGTTGTACTACAGTCACCACCACTATTATGTTGTCGCAGTCACCACCACCACCACTATTACAACCACTATCAATATTGCTATGATTATTGTGCTACCACCACCACCACCACCACCATTGTGATGGTGGTTAAAAAGAATGACAAAATTAGAATAATAATAATATTTAGACTTCTGCTTTTTATATTTGTCAAACAGTTTGATTTAATTCAATATTTAAATTTCAGTGGATACCAAACAGTTTAAGAATTAAAAAATTCATTATTCAACACTTAAAATTCAGAATTCAATTTTCGGTATTAAATTTTTAGTTTTATCACATGCCACCTAAGCCAACCATTCATTAATGTTATTTAGTTTTCATACGATTTCTATTTTAGGAAAACCAGAGAAAATTACACTCAAAGTTCATAGTGAATACAATTGGTCCCTCGAAATTTGAAAAAATCACAAAGAACCCATTGAGGTTTGAGGTCAAATTTATAGACCCCACTCGACTGTTTATTGACCAACCAAACTTTGTTCACAACACCAAAATATTTTAAAAACCACACTTTGTCCTCATTTTCCCCCCCTAAAAGCAATCTGTTCGGGGCATATTTGGAAATTGGGTGTTTAGGGGTGGATGAATTTGTCAATGGGAAAGGGGGAGCATTAGAGAGAGTATTCCTAGTATGTGAGTTCATTGATGGGAAAAAAGGAAGACGAGACTGAGGTTTTTAGAGTCTAGAGGTTGTGTGAGTTCACTAAATTGTTTAGGTTAGATGGTAGCCCAAAAGGAGGAAAGAAGAGAGAGAGAGAGAGCGAGACAAAGAGAAAGACAGGGGAGTATGCTTGAAGCGTAGTGTCGAGTTCATGGTTGGGACATATCAAGTTAAATTGCTCGATTTGAATTGGGTTGGATTGCATTTTATTTTGACCAACGGGTAAGATGATCATTTCAATATTTTCATGAACTCCGTTGGTTGATTTATAGTCAACTATGAAGACTTGAGGATGGAGAGTAATTAATGAAAACTTGAGGGTATTTTGTGTGATTTATATGCTTTCTCTTTCTTAGTTTCTTGCCTTTTTGTGGTCGAGGGTGCACCATAATTTGGCTGAATCTTAGCTGTGCTACAATTTTTTATTTTGGCCTCAATACAAGGGATGCAACTTGGGTGAGTTAAGGGTCGATCCAAGTGCAACCCGAGGAATAAAAACTCTAACCTTTGTCCAACTCGAGCCCTACTTTTACTCCAAATCACTCAACTCAAGTATGGGGTGTGTCTTGGGGTGTGTGTGTGTATATTAGTGTCAACCAACTCTTCCCTTTTTAAGGGGTTGAGTTGGTTTGACTGTTAGGTTTTATCGTTTCTTGTCCAAAAAAAGAAAAAATGCTGCCGTGACAGCTGTGTGCGTGTGTACACCCTGACATTTCCTTGGTGTGTTCCCGGTCCTTCACCGGTCAAAGTGCCATGGGTTAAAGGTCCCTGTAGGGGGACTGGGGCTTCCCACATCGGGGAAGTCTTGGGGTGTGTGTGTGTATATTAGTGTCAACCAACTCTTCCCTTTTTAAGGGGTTGAGTTGGTTTGACTGTTAGGTTTTATCGTTTCTTGTCCAAAAAAAAGTATTGTTCAAGTTAATTTGTCAAAACTCAGGTTGAATTCGGATTAATTAATTTGGCTTGTTTTTGGTCTTTAATTCGGGTTACATTTACCTAATGCATTTTCCTGTGGACAGGTGTTCCAAAATCAAGGATCAAAATTTCATTTCGAAACTGTCGAAATGTCTGAAACGTTTCCGTTTTCAAGGAGACTAAAACGAATCAGTGATAAAATCGAAATTCTAATATTTCGAGATATTTTATAATATTTCAATATATTTGCACAATTATTTCAAAATGTTTTATGGTATTTCAACTTTCAAGATACTTTGATATATTTCGACTAATATTTTGAAAAAATAATTCTTAAATTTTTTATTTTTTTAATTATATTTCCTAAATGGGTCAAATTTTTTTCGAAACACGTTGAAACGTTTCCGTTTTATAGGTGATCGAAATAATACACCAAAACAAAATTTTGATCTTTGTCTAAAATATTACCTGATTTCATGTTAGACAATTATATCCCTGAAGTACAACCTAAGGTGAATAAGAAATTGGACATAAAATCCACATAAACACAACCAAAAAAACCCTTGAAACAACTAGAATGAATAGGGATGTCCAGCTTGACCCGCGAAACTTTATTTAGGTTGGGCTTGAGTAGGGTGGGCCCAACCCACCACTAACTGGGCGGGTCTATTGGCAAGGGCTTACTGGGTGAACTTTTTATATATAACTTCATTTAGAAATAATGAATATTTTTGTAAATTATATTTTTGAACTAAAAGTAGAGTCAAAACGGACAAAAAATAAATAACGAATAATTTTATTTATAAATAGGGAAAAAACTACATCACAATAGAATGAACACATCTCAACTAGGTTGAAACCTACCCACCTATCTATCATTTGAACAATTTTACCATTTAAAGCGTGTATGTTTAATACATGAAAAAAAAAAGAATACATTATTTATAATATCTAAATTTCTAAAACTTCAGAGGGACTTATTTCCATGCTTTGACTGGGCTGGACTGGGCGGGCCGGGTTCTTGGGCCGAGTTTTAACTAATTTTTTGTGGGCGGACTATTAGGCTAGGTTTCGAGCCTGATAATGGGTTTGAGTAGGCCTCGGCAATGGACCGGGCCTACCTGTTAGGAATTTTTAAGGCCCATAGCCCTCTCGTGGGCCGGCCCATTGGAATTTCGATTACATGCTAAATACGGGCCATGCCTTATGGGCCTAAAACGGGCTTTTTATTAAAAAAATACAAAAAAGACATCAAAAAATTTATTTTTATATAAAAAATACAAAAAAGACATTAATTACATAAAGTTAGTATTTAACGAGTATTGTAGACAAAAAATAAATTTTTTTTTTAATTTTTTAAATAGTATTATATGAATTGTTGTGAAATTAAATAATTTTTTATTGACATGAACCTGACACATACCGAAAGTGACTCGATATGAAAATAATATAATCGAAAGTGACACGATAAGAAAATAATACGATACGACACGATTGACACCTCTATGTATAGTTATTGTCATTTTTTCTTCCAAGCTAGTCATCTCTATTCCTAGCGAGCGTCATAACCATGTTAGATATACGTATAAAAAACCACAAATGGTAAATAAATGCTAACACAAAAAATGGAAAAAAGCTAATCCAAGCATGTTTACCTATAAAAACGAAGGACATAAAGACCCTACAAATTCAAACAGACGATATGGGGACATGGAGATGGATTAGTTTTTGTCAGAATTCCTACATTTAACACCCATTCACTGAATCTATAATGCTAGAATCCCTAAAGTTAGTCGCAATTACAATGTCATTATTCAATTTCAAATTCAAATATTAAATTCACTTAATGCCATCAATGAATGTTATGATATATAAAAATATAAATAAGATGTAGTAGCTCTTGGATCAAGGATAGAATTGAGTTTATATCATTATTTGAGGCTAAAATAGAAATATAGAAGTTTTTCTCCTTAAGGGACAACTATAAGTAAATAGATATAGTTATATATTTTATAAGTAGTATAGATAGATTCTAGTGAGAGAGATCTTACCTTTGGACAAGTTTAGGGTTTGGAAAGATAGAAAAAGAATGATTAAAGTAATTCAATTAGAGCATCTCCAATTTTTATCCTTTTTAAAACCAAATTTAAATTTGGTTAAAAAAAACTCTTAAAAACCTTTTTCCAATTCTAGACCTATACTTATTTCAAATCAAGAGAGACTTAAATCTATATCTAAATCTTTAATTGTGAGATTTACACTCCTTTAAAGATCTAATGATCATATTTTACCCTCTTTTAAATTTGAATTTGTCCTCATTTAAATTTGAGTTTCTCTTCTTTTAAATTTGAGTTTCTCTATTGAAGAGGTCTATAACAGATCAAGTTTTTTACCTTTTTTTTTTTACTCAAATTTGAGTAAGGGTTTAGATTTTCATCGGAGATGGTCTTATATCTCATCTCTCCTCCAAGATTTGGAAACCTGTCAATTCCCATTAATTCTTTTAAACTGCAGCTCAACCAATCAGTTTATACACAATGGTCATTGAGAGAGAATCTGAAGAGTTTAAGTTAATGTTGTTACTATTCATCTAAATATTCAAATTTAACCTATTGTCTTCTAAAATGTACATTAACCTATTGTCAAATTGAAAGTTTTTCATGTTAAATGACTTTTAGAAATAGTATATATATGTGTGTATATTTCTTTTTTCATTATTTTGGGTTGACCTGTGAACCCGAGGGCTCAGCCCAAGTACGGTCCGAATTCAATTCAAATTGAGATTTTATGTTCAGGTCCAATCCAAATTTTAAAAACTTTAATCCAAATCTTACTTTTTTCGGGCTGGATTAGGGTTGGGCTCAGATTGGCCCACCCAAGTTTCACCCCTACAATGCCAACCCCATCTTTGGAAGGCACCAACCTAATTTTGGCTCCATGGGGTAGGATGGTGGGCTTAACTTTGGGTCTCCCTCAATTGGACGGGAAGGCCTAGCTTGACTCACAAACAGTGCCCAAATGGCTCAACGGTCCCAGAAGAAGTTATAAACAATTTTTTTTTTCTTTCGAATTTTTGAGTTATTTGCAAAAGTAGCATCAAAGAAATCCTAAAGAGGAGTCCACAATCTTTCATTTCTTTTAGCAAACAACTCTCTTATTTTTTTCATTTTTATGTTTTTACAAAATAACTCTAAAATAGTTAGTTCAATCAATAAAATAATATTTTTAATCCCAATTAACAAGTATTATAAGTAGAAAATAGGTATTTTATAAATTTTAAAGTTTTTTTACATAATTTCATGAGTTGTTATAAAATTAAATAATTTTTTCTTAACACGAATACTACACTACATGAAAATAATACAATACGATACGACGCGGTTGACACTCACTTGGTGCCCAGATAGACACCAAACTTGGGTAATGCTATGCTTACCAAATTTTTTTATCAAATCTCCATCCTAAATGATGTGACATAGTTTTTCACCATTAATTAAGTGGGTCCCATTAATATTCAACGACATAAATTGTACCACATCTATATAATAAAGTAGCTTACAATTCAAATTTCAAAAAATAAACAAAATGACTTTTGCTTTTCGCGGCTCAGATCACTTTAAATTGTACTTTAAAGTTAATCTAACGGCTAATATTAACACTCTAAATTTAATAAGAAAAATAAGCCCCTAAGGGTGTGTTTGAAGTGATTTTTTAAAAATATTTTTAAGTGTTTGTAAGGCTTATGCCTTTTGGCCACTTTGTAAACTCCTTTGGTGATAGTGGAAGAAATTGACCTACCGGTCGTCGTGGACGTACCTCAATTTGAGGGAACCACGTAAATCTTGTGTGCTTATTTATTTTCTGTTATTTCATTTATATTGCTTCCATTGATTTACACTTGTGGGAAAGCCTATTTTTCCCAACACTTATTAGCAAAGCTAAGAAATATATATAATTAGTTGCCAACAACATCTCAAAGCAAAATCAAAAGAGTAGGTCCATGAAAAAGAGGAAGTGAAAGAAATATACATTAACAAACACACATGTAAATCACATACAATAACATCCAACACGCATACTCTATTATTACTTGCAAATTAGAACATCTCTGAAGCAAATATTGTTCATTATTAAGAACAAGAAAACCATATTTGAACGTTTCAGTAGCTTGATCTGCAATTCTTCAGTTTCACTTCAAAAACACAACCAAACTACACTGGAACAGTTCTGTTATCCGCCATTGGTTCCACAATTTCTTCTTCATTCTCACCAGATAACTCCTCAAGCGATTTGCCATTAGGTTCAGGCACCAAGAAAGTGAAACACATACCCAAGAAGTTGACACACCCAAGCACAATAAGAGAATTCTTTATACCAATACCAGTTGGATAGCCAAGATCAGTCTTCAATGGATCTGTGCTTTGTGAAGCGTACAAAAACCCGAATGCCCCGACTATGGCTCCGGCCTTGCCTGCTGCTGCTGATATTCCATGGCATGTAGACCGTAGCCGAGCTGGGAAGATTTCAGCAGGCACAACAAAGGTAGTGGCATTAGGCCCGAAATTTGCAAAGAAAAACGTGAATGAATACATGACCAAGAACCCGATACGATGAGGCTTTAGTGTCCAATGATGGTATGGAATGGCAAGAGCAAACATGAACACAGTCATGAAGAAAAATCCCATCATTTGGATTGCAAACCTTCCAATTTTATCAATGAAAGCCACGGTGAACCAGTACCCTGGAACAGTACCGCATAGTGCAATTAGGGTTTGTGCCTTCGCAATTCGATAAATCTCATGAACTGCGTTCATTTCTTTTGCAGGAGGAATCCACCCAATTGCAGAGAACACATCTTTTTGGAAGAGATTTTGACTGTAAAAAGCTATGTCCAGTAAAAACCAAGTTGAAGATGTTCCAAGCAAGTGAAGTCCGTGTCGTCGAAGAAATTCCTTCGAAAACAATCCAAAAGAATTGGCTCGATCTTCAGTTAATCTCTCCAACTTGGCCTCTTCAGGGTCAAGCTCCACATTCAATACCTTAGCCATGTCATGTGCTGCCTGTTTTGCATTCTTAGCGACAAGGGCAGTGTAACGAGCTGTTTCAGGCATTTTCATACGCCAGTAGTAAGTAAGAGCTGCTGGAATAGCTCCAAACATCAAAATGATCCGCCAAATATAATCAGCTTGAGGCACGGTGGAAGCGGCCGGATTGGTTTCATAAGAAGGAGCCTTGTATGCATGATCAAAGGAAGTTGAAACAATTAGAGAAAAAATCCCACTAGACAATATCCCGAAACCTTGCATCGCGAAAACTGCAGCGATGAAGGCGCCACGAGTTTTCTTGTTAGCATATTCAGACATGATCGTGGCAGATAAAGGGTAATCGCCACCAATGCCAAAACCTAACCAAAACCTGAAGAAACAAAGGGTGGCCATGACACCTTTTGGGCTTTTCCCAAAAGAAAACCCCGAGGCAAGTGAGCATGTAACCATGAGAATTAGGGTTATGCCATAGACTCTCTTTCGTCCCATCTTGTCTCCGAGCCAACCGAAGAAGAGTTGTCCGAAGAGGGTGCCCACAAGGGCGACACCAGTGACTGCAGCTTGGACGCCGGGCGGTAAGGTGCCGGGCCTTTTTGGGTCATCCTTGAAGTAGTATATACGCCCCAATAGCTTGGTGCAAAGAGAAATGGCGAAGAGATCATAGGCATCTGTGAAGAATCCCATTCCGGCAATCACAATTGCAGTGAAATGGTAAAATTGGGTCTTGGCCACATCAAGTGCATTAAGCACTTGCAATTGTTCTCTAGGCATGGCGAGTTATGGTACGTAGCAATTTCTTCCTACAGTTCTTCTGCATTAGATCAAGAAAGAGATTAAAACATATATATATGATTTTTATCAGCAGCGGTTGCTGATTTAGAAAAGCTCAACACTAGATTGATTAAAAAATGGGACCCAAAAAAAAAGATTAAACGATATGAAATTTCCCTTAATAAAATAATATGGATCGATGAAAGAATATGAAATTGCATGACCAAAGAACTAAAAGGGGAAAAAAGATAGTAGGTAATTGACATAAGTAATTAAAGAAAAACCAATCAGTAATTCAATCAAGAACAATTTGTTGGGTTTTGTGTTGAATTTTCAAGGAACTTAAAGAACTATATAACCCATCAACTACTACTGTGACGGATTTGATTAATTGTCAATTTTGTGTTGTGATAGTGATATATAGTCATAGGAATACTTAGTCAACTACATGCATATTATATTGCATTATTAAATTTATTTGTTCGATGAACTACATGATATTGATACTTAACCACCACAAGAAAAGTGATTTTTACTTGGACCGGAGAAATTGATCTCGAGATGGTTTAGATAGAACCTCGAAGCTCGGACTGACTATACCACAGGAACTTAAAACTTTGTTGAAGCAATTGGAAATTACAAAACAATAATAATAATAATAATGATAATAAATAAATAAAAACTCATATGAATTCATATACCGATTAACGATGATTGCCGTAGTTTTTCTCTTTTGACAATTGCTGACAAAATCTGGTGATTATGGGCAACTGGGTAGCTAGCTAGCGTTAAACTATATCCATTGAATAGAATCAGGTATATAAATTACAACAATTCCGTGAAATTAACAGTTGACACTGTTTGCCATTGTTATCTCTTCTAAAACAGAAGATAAAATCATCCTAGAAGGATGGCCAGAGGTTAAACAAACCAGTAATTTGTAGTTTGTCAAATTAGACAAAAAAATTTTTTTACTAAAAAGTGTTCAAGTTTGTGCCGATTACTATCTCGAATTTTGAGTCGATCACCGTAATTCAAGCTAGTTTAAGGACACGTCTCATAATGAACAAAGATGGCTGACCCTTAGGGGGTGCGAAAAGTATCGAACTTAAAATCTCTTATTTGCAAGAAGGAAGACTTGACTACTAGACCACCCCTAAGAGTTAACAGTTTTTTATATTTACCAACAAATATAGTTAGCCAAAATATAATTATCTGAGATAAGTCTCTGAATGCAACCGTTTAACAAAAGAATTGTTATTTTTTCAAACAAACAAAAGTCCCAAAAAAAAAAAGAAAAAGAAAAATTAGACCCATGGCCATGGGTATCTGTATGATAAGGTGAACAATTACTATCATCTGTCTAGTACCATCTTAATAGGGGAATTGAGAGATAATATCACATAGAGAGAAAACGCCTACTAGAATCAACTTTCATATAGTCGTATCAATATCAAATGATATTTTCAATCATATATTTCAAAACCTATTTAGTTCTCGTTTCAAACTCATCCTTCAATACGTATAAATACACATAGATATACACAATATATATATATATATGAGAGAGAGAGAGAGAGAGAGAGAGAGAGAGTGAGGCAGGGGGAGAGGGTCATACCTGCCACAGAGATATTCACAGTTTGTGAGGGAGAACTGAAGGAAGAGAGATTGAGAGAGAAGAGAATGGTGGAGGACGAGTAGTGGCCGGCTATTTAAGGCGAGTGGGATCCATTTAAGTTGACAACTTCCCTGAATCCACTCCGGCATATTGTGGCATATACCATTCACATGTAGGTCAACTCTTTCACAACGTTGCTTCTTCGTCCTCAACTCTCAGCAGTAGCTGTACAACTTCCTAATAAATTATATATATATATATATATAAATGCCTTTCACCTCTGTTCATTGTTGGGTTAACCATTGAGCCACACTATTCAACCAGTGGCTCTTTTCTCCACAATCCATATTGGAAATCTCAAGATTAGATCCTGGCTCCGCTCATGCTAACACATCCACTCTTCGTCAACCTCTCATATTTTTTAGGTTAGTCAAGCCCTCGCGCGTATTCACTTGGCCGAGGCATCTATATTTTACTTATTTAGAAGACTAGTACGAATAGAGTGCACAAATGAGAAAGATCAAAAGGATCTATCTAGTAACTTTTTTGCCCTGAATGATTGTCTGTTTTAAAGTAGGGTAAAATATATTTTTAATTTTCAAATTATACATGTAATATCTATTTGGTCGTTAATATTTCAATTGTATCTCTTTGGACTCTAAGGCTCCTAATTTATATCTATGTGGTTCAATTTCAAATGTATGTCAGAAAATCGTTAACGTCTTTGATCACATGCGAATCACATGGGACCAAATAGATACAAATTAGAAACTTTGGAGATCAAATGAGCACAAATTAATAACTTTAGGGACCAGATAGACATAAAATTAGAGACCATGTGATTGACATGTGATCAGAATAGTCACGATTTTTTTATGGACGTTTGGATTTGAATTATGTAAATACTAATTAGAAACTTTATGGACTAACTAGACACAATTAAAAAAATTAGGGACCAAATATACACTAAACGCATACTTTAGGGAAAAAAATGTGTTTTGCCCATTAAACTATTATAGTTTCTTAACTTGTAAATACATACATACTAATGTGAAAGCGGAATAAAAAATAGCTAGTGTTATTCTTGACCAAACATTCAATCACTGTGTCATCATGATTTTATCTTTTGATTCGGGTCAGAGACCCACATGATACATGGATAAGGTTCTCAATGACTCACTTTCTTTTTCTTCTTCCTGTATATTTGTTAGAGAATGTGTGACTAATATTTGCAGTGTGCACAATGGCAAGGAGGCAGATGCTGGAGTGGGCGGAGCGGAGCCCGCGACGGCATCTGCCTTGCGGGGATTGATATATCGGGGGGACGTTGATTAGTTTGGGGTGCGGGGGCAACGCCCCCGCGGTATGATACAGGGGTATTTTTGTAAATACGTCAGTACTAGAGTTATATAAATACTTAAGATGTAACCCTACTTGAATAATAAGAAAAGAACGGCCGCTCGCTCTCGTGGATGTAGGCACATTGCCGTACCACGTAAATCTCTGTGTTATTTTTCTCTTGCTTTCTTGTTTGATTGTTTGATTGTTGTTCACCATAATTGCTGCACGATCTCAACAATTGGTATCAGAGCCCAGGCTACGATGTCTGGGATTTCTTCTGCAAAATTCGACATGGTGAAGTTCGACGGAACTGGAAATTTCGGATTATGGCAGAGGAGGGTGAAGGATCTGTTAGTGCAACAGGGCATGGTGAAGGCGTTATATGGAAAACAACCGGCAGGAATGGACGACATGGATTGGAAAGAATTAGAAGCGAAGGCTGTAGCGACTATTAGGCTTTGTCTGGCAGATGACGTGATGTATCACGTCATGGATGAGGAATCACCGGCGGCAGTTTGGTTGAAACTGGAAAGTCGGTATATGTCCAAGTCGTTGACGAACAAGCTCTATCTTAAGCAGAAACTATATGGTCTTAAGATGACAGAGGGCTCGGATCTGAGCCAACATAAGTTAATGAACCAATAATTTGTTAGAAATTATCCTTATTATTAGAGTTTTAATGGGTATTAGATATATTTTGTTATTATTAGATATATATAGCCGTTCAAGATATGAGAGAATGTGTGTTTAAAACGTGTAAAAGATAGGACAGTTGTATCAGTTAGTATGAGATAAGGAGAGAGAATTAGATGAGAAATACGAGTCTTAGAAAATTTTCTCATTAAGACCGTCGGATCAATAATCGTCAAACGATCTTAAATGCGAAAAATTAAAGACAAACTTTTCTAACTACTTTATTATATAAATACTATGATCCTCTAGAATTGCAGATTGGGGGAGAGAGCCTCTTTCAAATATGAGTAATGCTAAGTAGACTTAATAATTACAATCATTGAATTGGTAGTGGATCCCAATAAATATTGGGACCCACAGTGAAATCAATAGTTTTAATTATCAAGTTTACTTTTTAACTATAATTTTTAAATACATGTATTATTGCTCTTCAAATATATTCAAACCTAATTTGCAAGTAGAAGGGGAAGAGAGAGCTCTCTTGTTAGCAAAGCTAAGAAATATATATAATTAGTTGCCAACAACATCTCAAAGCAAAATCAAAAGAGTAGGTCCATGAAAAAGAGGAAGTGAATGAAATATACATTAACAAAGACACACGTAAATCACATACAATAACATCCAACACACAAACTCTATAATTACTTGCAAATTAGAACATCTCTGAAGCAAATATTGTTCATTATTAAGAACGAGAAAACCATATTTGAACTTTTGACTAGCTTGATCTGCAATTCTTCTGTTTCACTTCAAAAACACAACCAAACTACACTGGAACAGTCCTGTTCTCCGCCTTTGGTTCCACACTTTCTTCTTCATTCTCACCAGATAACTCCTCAAGCGATTTGCCATTCGGTTCAGGCACCAAGAAAGTAAAACACATTCCCAAGAAGTTGATACACCCAAGCACAATAAGAGAATTCTTTATACCAATACCAGTTGGATAGCCAGGATCAATCTTCAATGGATCTGTGCTTTGTGAAGCGTACAAAAACCCAAACGCCCCGACTATGGCTCCGGCCTTGCCTGCTGCTGCTGATATTCCATGGCATGTAGACCGTAGCCGAGCGGGGAAGATTTCAGCAGGCACAACAAAGGTAGTGGCATTAGGCCCGAAATTCGCGAAGAAAAACGTGAATGAATACATGACCACGAACCCGATACGATTAGGCCTTAGTATCCAATGATGGTATGGAATGGCAAGACCAAACATGAACACAGTCATGAAGAAAAATCCCATCATTTGGATTGCAAACCTTCCGATTATATCAATGAAAGCCACGGTGAACCAGTACCCTGGAACAGTACTGCATAGTGCAATTAGGGTTTGTGCCTTCGCAATTCGATAAACCTCATGAACAGCGTTCATTTCTTTGGCAGGAGGAATCCACCCAATTGCAGAGAACACTTCTTTTTGGAAGAGATTTTGACTGTAAAAAGCTATGTCCAGTAAAAACCAAGTTGAAGTTGTTCCAAGCAAGTGAAGTCCGTGTCGTCGAAGAAATTCCTTGGAAAACAAACCAAAAGAATTGGCTCGATCTTCAGTTAATCTCTCCAACTTGGCCTCTTCAGGGTCAAGCTCCACATTCAATACCTTAGCCATGTCTTGTGCTGCCTGTTTAGCATTCTTCGCGACAAGGGCGGTGTAACGTGCTGTTTCGGGCATTTTCATACGCCAGTAGTAAGTAAGAGCTGCTGGAATAGCCCCAAACATCAAAATGATCCGCCAAATATAATCAGCCTGAGGCACAGTTGAAGCGGCCGGATTGGTTTCATAAGAAGGAGCCTTGTATGCATGATCAAAGGAAGTTGAAACAATTAGAGCAAAAATCCCACTAGTTAATATCCCGAAACCTTGCATCGCGAAAACTGCAGCGATGAAGGCGCCACGAGTTTTCTTGTTAGCATATTCAGACATGATCGTGGCAGATAAAGGGTAATCGCCACCAATGCCAAAACCTAACCAAAACCTGAAGAAACAAAGGGTGGCCATGACACCATTTGGACTGTTCCCAAAAGAAAGCCCTGAGGCAAGTGAGCATGTAACCATGAGAATTAGGGTTAAGCCATAGACTCTCTTTCGTCCCATCTTGTCTCCGAGCCAACCAAAGAAGAGCTGGCCGGCGAGGGTGCCCACGAGGGCGACACCAGTGACTGAAGATTGGACGACAGGCGGTAAGGAGCCTGGCCTTTTTGGGTCATCCTTGAAGTAGTATATACGGCCCAATAGCTTGGTGCAAAGGGAAATGGCGAAGAGATCATAGGCGTCTGTGAAGAATCCCATTCCAGCAATCACAATTGCAGTGAAATGGTATAATTGGGTCTTGGCCACATCAAGTGCATTAAGCACTTGCAATTGCTCTCTAGCCATGGCTAGTTATGCTAAGTAGCAGTTTCTTCCTACAGTTCTTCAAAGATTTTTTGCATTAGATCAAGAAAGAGATTAAAACATATATATGATTTTTATCAGCTGCGGTTGTTGATTTAGAAAAGCTCAACAATAGACTGATTAAAAAATGGGACCGAAAAATAAAGACCAAACGAAGTGGCATTTCCCTTAATAGAATAATATTGATCGATGAAAGAACAATCATGAAATTGCAGGAACAAAGAACTAAAAGGGGAAAAAATGTAATAGGTAATTAACAGGATTAATTAAAGAAAAACCAATCAGTAATTCAATCAAGAACTATTTATTGGGGTTTCTGTTGAATTTTCAAGGAACTTAAAGAACTATATAACCCATCAACTAATACTGTGACGGATTTGATTAATTGTCAATTTTGTGTTGTGATAGTGATATATAGTCATAGGAATACTTAGTCAACTACATGCATATTATATTGCCTTATTAAATTTGTTTGTTCGATGAACTATATGATATTGATACTTAACCACCACGAGAAAAGTGATTTTTACTTGGACAGGAAAAATTTATCTCGAGATGGTTTAGATAGAACCTCGAACCTCGGACTGACTATACCACAGGAACTTAAAACTTTGTTGAAGCAATTGGAAATTACAAAACAATAATAATAATAATAATAATAATAATAATTAATAAATAAATAAATACTCATATGAATTCATCTGCCGACTGACGATGATTGCCGTAGTTTTTCTCTTTTGACAATTGCTGACTAAATCAGGTGATTATGGGCAACTGTGTAGCTTGCTAGTGTTAAACTATATCCAACGAATAGAAATCAGACACTGTTTGCCATTGTTATCTCTTCTAAAACAGAAGATAAAATCATCCTAGAAGGCCGGCCAGAGGTTAAACAAACCAGTAATCTGTAGTTTGTCAAATTATACAAAAAAAAAATTACTGCAACGTGTTTAGGTTTGTGTTGACTATTCTCTCGAACACTGAGTCAATCACCGTAACTTGAGCTAGTTTAAGAACATGACTCCAAAGGAACAGAGGTGTCTAACTCTTAGGGGGTAAGAGAAGTATCGAACTTGAGGCCTATTGCTTACAAGAAGGAAGAGTTGACTATTGGACCACCCGTAAGGGTTCACAATTTTTTATATTTACCAAGAAATAGAGTTATCCAAAATATAATTATTTGAGATAAGTATCTCTGAATGCAATGGTTTAACAAAAGAATTGTTATTTTTTCAAACAAGCAAAAGTCCCAAAAAGAAAAAGAAAAAGAAAAATTCGACCCATGTGTATCTGTATGATAAGTTCTCCCTGTTGAATACGATTTTTCAGAGGCCCAACAGTTAAAGAATGCCTACTGGGAATGCCTTCATTTTGCAGAAGGTGAACAATTACTATCATCTGTCTAGTACCATCTTAATATGGGAATTGAGAGATAATAATCACATAGGGAGAAAATGCCTACTAGAATCAACTTTCATATAGTCGTATCAATATCAAATGATATAAATATATATATATATATATATATATATATATGAGAGAGAGAGAGAGAGTGAGACAGGGGGAGCGGGAGAGGGTCATACCTGCCACAGAGATATTCACAGTTTGCGAGGGAGAACTGAAGGAAGAGAGAGAGAGAGTGAGAGAGATGAGAATGGTGGAGGAGTGGTGGCCGGCTATTTAAGGCGAGTCAGGTCCATTTAAGTTGACAACTGTCCCCACTCCGGCATATTGTGGCATATGCCATTCCCATGTAGGTTAACGCTTTCACAACGTTGCTTCATCCTCCTCATGTGTTTGGCAAACCCAATCGCAAAACATGCCTTTCACCTAGGCTCCTTGTTGGGTTAATCTAGTGTCTTGGGTTTCTGGTGTTCAAATTGTCCCATTCATATCCGACTTATTTATAATTATATATTAACAAATTTGTGTCGTGTCCGTATCATATATAAACGAAGTATATCAAATTTGTGTCGACCTATTTTGTTTAAAGGGTTTAGTGTCTCCAATTAATTGATAAATAAAATGAAAACTGTGTCACATTACTTACGATAAAAAACATGATAAGAAATCTTGGTTAACACAACTTTGTTGAAAAGAATTGTCTATTATTAATAGATATGCTAAAATTCGAACTCTTACGTCTAGTGATGGAGGGGTGTTATGGCCCAAGAAGACCATTACCTTATTTGGAGACCTAATGATGTACAACCATTGGATTAGTTTTGGGCTCCATCTAACATTGGAACTCACAAGTAATCCAATGGTTACATTAAACCATATTATTAAGTCCCAAAATAAAGTCCCTATATCATTACTCTATTTTTTTCTATCTAATAATTTTTTTGGCCCGAATGATTGTTTCTTTTATTAAACTAGGATAAAATGTATTTTTAGTTTTCAAAGTATGCGTGTAATGTCTATTTAGTTACCAACATTTCAATTTTATCTATTTGGTCTCTAAGATTCTTAATTTGTATCTCTGTGGCCCAATTTCAAATGTCTGACAGAAAATCGTTAACGTCTCTGGTCACGCATCAATCACGTGAGTCCAAATAGACACAAATTAAAAAATTTAGAGACTAAATGGAAACAAATTAAGAATTTTAAGGATCAAATAGACACAAAATTAAAAACCACATAATTGACGCGTAATAAGAACCGTCACGATTTTCTGATAGACGTTTGAGATTGACTTACGTAGATATAAATTAGAAACTTTATCGATCAAATAGACATAATTAAAATATTAGAGACCAAATATACACTAAACACATATTTTAGGGACAAAAAATATATTTTTCCCATTAAACTATTATAGTTTCTTGAATAAAAAATAGGTAGTGTTATTCTTGACCATAAACTCAATCATTGTGTCATCATGATTTTATCTTTTGATTCGGGTCGGAGACCCACAAGATGCATGGATAAGTTGGAACAATTGCTTCTTTTTTTTTTAAAGTATCCCGATACTTTACTCAGTTTCAACCAATTATAAATTATGAATTATGAATTCAGTTTGGAAACGTTTATTTATAATTTTTTGGTCATTAAAACATGATAAATAATTTATTATTGAATAAAATTAAATAAAAAATTAAAAAATAATATTTATCTCTTTTTTTACTCAACCACAAAATTGTCCGGACACAATTTGATACTTGTGAAAAGATCCCGACAATGAAAAGTAGGGATGTAAGCCGAGTGGATTGGGTAGAGATTAAGAGGTCAATTTGACGTCAACTTAAATTTTAAAATTATCGACGCATTTCAACCCAAACCCAACTCCAACTCCAACTCTAACTCGAATAACTCTTAAAATTGCTTGGGGGTTAAGGTAGGTTTGGTTTTTTATTTTTTTATTTGTTTGGGGGTGCTTGTCGTCGGGTCAAAGTGATGAAGGAGTGGCCAATAGGCAATTAGTCTGCAGCGACAGCGTAATGCATACGTTTAGAAGATGCATTGGCTAGAATGTAGGAAAACAATTTCTCAGAAACTTACCAGTATCTACCAAAGAAAATGATTGATTTTGACACCTTGGGTCACTTTTCTACTAGTAAAATTACCGGAACAAAAAACAATTTGTTCAAGTAATTTCTATATTATAGCAAAATTTATTATATTTATGAGTATTTTTATTATTATTATGAGTATTTTTATTATTGTAATTATAAAAAACACTTATAAAAGTGATAAAAAAAAATCTCACAAAAGTGGTAAATCACTGATAAAAGTGATAAAAAAAATTTGCACCGAAGAAAAGTGATAAAAATAGTTATCACAATAATAATAAAAATACCCACAAAAATTATAAATTTTTTAATTATAAAATGACTAGCAAAAATTATAAAAATATCATTTAAAATAATAAATTTGAGGTATGGTACTAAATTTTTTTTGGCTGTACTCCTAATGTGAAAACGTGTTATCTTATCTGTGACTTTCATGATAATAACCCATCAATCAAGCTTTGTTTTCACAAACGATCTCATTCAGGTTTTTTTAGTATGAAATTGAACGGCCGGCAAGAACAGACAGAAATGGGAAGGTTCCCAAGTTCTGAAGGGCATGAATAGGTGACTCAAATGGCACATCAACTCCATTGGAGAGTAATGGACACCAAGTTACAAACAAGAACATGAATCCATATCCAAGATTACAAAACCTTAATTTGAATTCAGACACAAGTTTTGTAAGTTTTGGACATATTTCAAGGTTTATTGTAGTATCGTCTTTTTGTCAAAATAAAAATAAAATTTACTGCTAAAAAAATGAAAACCCAAACGCAGATCATCTACCTCTAAAAGCCTTTAACTGATACTTTTTTTTAGGTAATCGGCTAATTTCAGCGTCGAAGTATAACCCTTGTAAAGATACCAGGTAGCACAAAACTTGGTGTTCCCCTCTGTAAATTTATGGTACTTCTAATATATTGTATCCCTTCTTTTACTAAACCCATTGGCAGCGCAAGAAGCAATCTGAACCGTTTGTAACACGATCGGCCAGTCAAACCACAAATACTTTATATATCATCGATGGTGTATACAATACTCGTTCATTGTAACAAGTTACCTGTTTGGTTTATCAAATAGGCAGTACCGTATTCTAGCAAGTATTCCATCATCATTGTTGTAACATAATTGTGTCATGCATGATGTAAAACCAAACATCACGATCCAGTTGTTTATGTTGGCGACCGAAGCGACTTACAAGACATATTCAAATTTTTGATTGGGTGTAATTTCTTAACCTAACTGACGTTACCTTATTCTACTGAACGGTTAGTCATAAAAATTGGGTAGAAATGCGGAAAAGTTTTTGATCTTCCGATTAAATCGGATAGGAATGCGGAATAAGTAATACTATTTAGACCTAAAAATTTGACTTAATTTGCTGACACAATGATGTGGTTTCATATTAATTATTAGATTAACATCAAGTTTCAATGTTGGATGGGGTCTACAGTGAATCCAAATGTCACAATGAATTAGGTCAACAAATTATGTCAGTAAATTAGGTCCCAGTAGCATTGCTCATGCGGAATACCCATCAATTTCCGCATTCCTACCTTACCCTACCCTCATTAATTAATTAATTAATTTATATATATATATATATATATATATATATAGTTATTTTAAGTTTTAGTGTTATTGATTTATTGTGTTGTTAAATTGATGCATGTTATTTAATTGAATTGTTAAAATGATCCAAAAATTAATAGCTGCAAAAGTGTTTATCCGACTTTCTACCCGATTAATCGGGTAGGAAGTTGGGTAGGAATAACACATCTGATCGGGTAGGGTAGGTCAAGAAAAAATTCTTCCGTAAAGTATCGGGTAAGAAGACGGAAGATTATATTTCATACTCATAGGGTAGGGTGAATACCCCTACATAGTATTTAAAAGTTTATATATGCACATCTACCTATATACTTATTCGTTTTTGAGTTATTGTAACATACTTTATCCATTTACGTACTGATTAAACTTTGTGAACATAATTGGTAATATTCACATTGAAACTTAGTTATTGGGGCTTGTTGGCATCATTGACAACCAGTTCTAAGGCATAAAATAGGGGAAAATACATTGGCGACCCCTAATTAAACTTAGACCTTTGTGTCAATAAAAGACCTAAACAACTTTTTTCTCCATTTTTCGTCCTCCGACTTTGGACATTGTACAATGTGCCCCATCTGGAGGGGTAGTTGGATGGCATTTGTGGTATATAAAGTTCTTCCTCTTACTAAAATCCATCAACCATCTCTCTGTTCCTTTCCTATTCCCTTCGACAACTAGTCCCCCTCCTCCGCCGCCCCTCTGGCCACCAGTTATCCTTCCCCCCACCCAAGTACACAAAAATTTTCAATTTAATGGGGACACGACATCAACGTCATCACGTGGTATCACCGTTTAATAAGAAGTGAACAAATGCACAAGGTGTACCCCGTTTCTTTAAATGGGATTGTTATTATATTATACATGAAAGGGTAGTTTCTTAAAAAAAAAAATGGGATTCACCTTGTGTATTGGTTGGCCTTTCATTGGACATACGTGACAATACTGGCATGTGTTACAGTTATGTTGAATATTCTTTCAATAGGTAAACTAGTTAGCACCTTCCTGTAATGTTCCCTTTTTTTCTTAAGAGAGATATTTATAACCCTCTCCTTTTTTTTTTTTTTTTTGAAACTGAAATATCAGGTTCCCTCTCCCGGAAAAACAACCATGACATTTATTATATTGACTTGTACAAGAATAACTCATTTGATTTCCAAGTCTCCCCAAAGTCATCTGTTTTTCCCCTTCTTTTGTTCCCACTTTTAGTTTCAATCAATCAACTAGGATGCACATGAAATTCAAAGAATCTAAGAAAGGCTTTGATTTCATACAACATTTTCTTTGGCAGTTTCAAAAAGTGTTATATGTTTTATCCAAATGCAATGAGGGCCACACATCCGTCAACCCTGCTGGAAATGCTTTTTAGATCCAATCTCCTAGTCTTTCGTTTACTATTTGAATGTCTGGACCAGTAAAAATGTACGAAAAATGATCTTGTCCTTTCTTTTCCAACTAAGTAGTTAGTAAGGACAATACCAACAGTTAGTTAATTTCGAGGAAAGAGTTGATGATTGCTATTGATAGAGAAATTACATGTGAATGCCAGGACCAAATACATCTTAACTTACAATGACCGCAAAGTCAAGGTCATTTGGCCATTGCTTTCAAGAGGGAAGAAACCTTGATGCTCCGTTTGGTAGGAAGGATGAAAAGTAGGAGGGATATATTTTCTATCCTTCAAAGAATGAAAGTAGGATGGATACACTTTCCTTCTTCGTGTTTGGTTGGATGGATGAAAAATAAAAATGACTAATTTTTTTTTTTTTTTTGTGCTGGATAAGATTAGGGGTGACAATCGAGTCGTATCGTGGCAGATTCGTGTTGAGTCATTACAGATTTATGTCGAAGATTAAAAAAATCTAACTCAACTCATTTAATTTATTGTGTCGTGTCGAGTTACGAGTTGACCTGTTTTTTATTATTATTTTTTATATTTTTATATTTTTATATTTTTTTAATTTTTTAAAATTTTAAAATTTTTTATTTTAAAATTTATTTTTAAAATATATATATAAATATATATTTTATCATTGTATTTTTATATGAAATTAATGTATATATATAATATATGTATCTATTAAAAGATATATAGACAAATAAGATATATCTCAACACAAATAATTAACTTTCCATCCACTTTCCTTCCGATTTTGGAGGGATTGATTTTGGTGAGTTGGAAGGAAAGTTAATCCATCCACTTTTTTATCCTTCTTACTTTCTTTCCTTACCAAACATGATGTTTTATTTGCCCCAAACTGCACTACACATCAAATTCGGTTTTTTTTTTTTCGGTTTTATCTATCGACTTTAGATATTGTACGATGCAGCTCTTCCCTTAGTTTTCCTCTGTTTTGTTGACCGAAGTGCCTTACGTGAGAAGAATGTTTACCTAACTCCATCAATTGCCTCAACCGTTCTTAATTCCCTGTTCCCAAAGTAGTCTTCTTTCTTTTTCCTCCTCTTGCCCCCACTTTTAGTTTCAATCAATCCCCTAGGATGCTCATGAAATTCCAAGAACCTAAAAAAGACTTCATTTTATACAACATTTTCTTTGACAGTATCTCGAGTCTCGTTACGGTACCGAAATGTCATTTTTCGGTTCTATACTTTTACTTTTTATCTAATAAAAACACGAGAAACATAACCAAATAATTTTTTTAACATAACCAAACTATCTTCATTAAAAATAATTTTTTTTAACATAACGAAATGTCATTAGCGGTTGATTTTTGGACCAAAATATTGAAGATAGTTTTAAATTTTGACAAAATAAGATTCTGAACATCGTTTTAAATTTTGAATTAACATCTCATTCTAAATTTTAGTATTAGTATTTTTTTTTTTTTTGCTGGTAATTAGTATGGGTATTTTGTTTAGTCAAAACTACGATGTTAATTTTTGGGTCCGTCTAGCATTATTTTTTGTTGGAAAAAATTGGATACAAATAAAGTAAACGGCAGGGTGAGGCGCGGACTAGGTCGCTCTCTTAAGACGATTCGCGCCCTTTTATGAAAGAATCATAGCGCAGAAGGCAGTAACGCGTCGTCCCCAGGATACAACAGCCCAACCTATTGACTGTTGCTTCACTCAGATCTGCACAATCGAATGAAGCACAAGCTTCACACACACCTTTACTATTGCCTAGAAACTTATATATGAAAAGATAGCTGATATCAGATTATATATCAATACTGAAAATATGTATCTATATATATACAAATAATATATGTGTTTAATAGGCTGTAATTACTTCTATATTTAATTGGATAATAAATTAAAATATGGTTGTTGGAATACTAGCCGTTGGAGGTTATTGGTATTCAGCAACTGAAATTTTAATATAGAAGTAATGACAAAAAATAATTAATCAAAATAATAAAAAGTGGGTTTAATACTAGTGAATATTTTTATGTAATTTTGGCAAGCCATGGGGACCCACTAGCCGGTCCGTATCTCCTCCGCTAGTCTCGCCCCTGCGCACGTGAGAGTCCCAAGATCTCTCTTATTTCAAAGGCTAGATAACACTTGTATACATATATACCCAAATACTTTTGGATATTTAGTCAATGTGGGATTGAGTTCCCACACATAAAACACTCTTTTACTTAAAATATTCTAACATTTTTTAATAAAAACTACACTTTGATATGATTTTACAACAATTTCACCTTATTTTTTCACTTTAATCATCATATTCATTCCAGCAAGTGTATTTATTTCTAAAAGAAACGCTCATCCATTTGATAATATATCCCTTATTTGATTATTAAATATCAAGTCACTAATTTAAAAAAAAACAAAACACTAGATATACCCAACATACAAAATTTGTTTGGAAAAACTAATGATCTGTTTGCTAGGGTGAATAGAAAAATAGAAAATATGAATAATACACTTTCTATCCTTCAAGAAATGAATCATTTCTTCCTTCCTTTGTTTTGTTTTTGGTAAGAGTGATGGAAAGTGGGAATGATAAATTTTTGTGTTTGGTAAGTTAAAAAAAAAAATTATAATTTTTAAAATTTTAATATTAATGTATACATAATTTGTAATTGATAAATATAATGTGTGTGTGTGTGTATATATATATATATACATTAGTGTTCATATTATGTATACATTACTTTCATATATAAATATAATGGTAAAATATGTATTTATAATTTTTTCTAAAATAATTTTAAAATTTTAAAAATATTTTTTTTTTCATCTTACCAAATACAAAAAAAAATCGATCATTCTTACTTTTCATCTCTCTTACCAAACATAAAGGAGATAATGAATGATTCCTCTCTTGAAGGATAGAAAATGTATCATTTCTATTTTCCATCTTTTTTTTTATCCACTCTATCAAACAGACCATTAGTCCTACGTGTAGTTTCGTCCGTGATTATAAATCATTTAAATTAAAATCAACGATGAATTTTTGCAATGTCTTTATCCCGCCGTCTCAACACACGGCATTGGCAATTGATTAAACTTTTTATTTAAACAATGTTTTTGTGGCAAACAATTGTTACGTGTTTCATCCAAATGCCCTGCCCTTTCCCAGGCAAAGAGATAGTTGTTTAATAAAAGACAACAACGTCAGTCTCTAAATTTCGAGGAAAGAGTTTATGATTGCTATTGACAAAGAAATCCAATGTTAGTGGGAATGTGAATCTGAGGACCATATTCACATCTTAACCTATAGTCAATGCAAAGACAACGATGTCATTTCAATGTGGTTTTCAAGTAGAAATAATTTCGATCATACATAAGTCGAATCGAAACCACGAGAATAGTGTGATTATGATTCGGTTGCATCATCGATCTTCGATTGCATATGAAATTTTGCATTCATAATGACATTATCATAATAATAATGTCACATCATTTAATTCATATTTTTAATCAATCTAACATTACACGTTAAAACAAGATGATTATTACACACGCGTTTACGCGTTGATTACTACATGGAACAAGGTGATGGGACCAGGTGACCATGCCGACTACTTTGGAGGAATATATGAAATCACAGTAGAGTCCAACATTGTATACATCGAATGATTGCGATAAGGTTGTCTGTTTGTGTGTGTATATGCACTTAATAGACAAATGCTTTGGACAAGAATGCCGAGGTCATTGGAGTTCTACCTTCAACTGCTCAAATTCAAGCAAAAGTAATGTTGAATAACAACTCTAATATAACTCCCATGTTGGTTGTACCAACCATCGACAGAGGAATTATGTATAATTTGTGGTTATCGGATGGGAAAATTAGGGGTTAAGGATAGCTATTAAAATATTATAGGGCACAACCAAACCCAAATCATTATTCTATCTGACAGGCCCTAAATTAATTGGGCTAGGCCCAACAAGTCAAGAAGGCCCAAGTCAATAAAAAGTGACTCAGGCCCAAAGGGAGACCAAAACACCAGCGCATAAGGAGGTCACCCCCAAGGGGCGCGCCCAAGGAGGCCACCCCAAGGGGCGCCGCCCAAGGAGGCCACCCCTGCTCTCCTTCGTTCATGACTAAGTGAAACTCATAAAACGAGTAATTTTATACATTTATTAGATCAAAATGACCCAAAACGTGACTTGTACCCAAATCGGGGGCAATGCACTCATTTATCCCAAGGAAAACTAAAGTGGGGAATCCCTATACCAGGAAAAGGCCAGTGTATCAGTATTTGTGTGTGTATTTTTCTGTGTATTAAGGTGTGTTTCATTTGATAGATTACTGTGTTTATATTTAGAGTTTTAATTATTTTACAGGTTAATGAGTGCAACCCAATCCGTTATTATTCATCCCATTATAACATGCTTGTTAAGCATGTTAAAAATTGATTGAATTTATTTTGCACTCAACCCAATTTAAAACAACTCATAACCAACTTAACCCGTCTATTTACCACCTCTAATCATACTTAATGAAAACCCAAAATGAGGCTTTCCCATGTCGGAATACCATCTTTATCTAGTCCCGGAGGCCACTTCTTTGAAGCTATAGATTGCTAGAAGAGCTTCAATTTCGCAATGCCAAAGGAGTTAAGTACCACTATACAGTATTTTTTAAACAAATTTATCAAACTAAGACACTTTTAAACTTATTTATCAAACTAAGACACTTTTAAACTTATTTACCAAATTACGACACTTTTCAAAAACGAGATCAGTGACTCCATTTTTATCAAAAAACAGTTGTTATTTCTACTTTTATTAGAAAGCAGAGTTGTTGACCCCACTTTCTTGTTGGCTTAAAAATGTGTTGCGTCTAGTAAACACGTTTTTAAGACCCTCTTGAGAGGGGGCGCTTCACAAGGCAACCACCATGCAAGCCTTTCAATCCCCAGCTCTCCCTCACCTCTCTATCTCTCAACAATTTTTCGTTTCTATATATATCACTTGGTGTATATATCTACTAGGAATAACCCGTGCCTGAAGGCATGATGCAACTAAAAAAAATCGAACATTGAATTTGAACGTGAAATAATCAAGCACTGAACTCGGATACGTACTAAAGTGAAAACCTAAACTCGCCCTATATCATGTGTCTGAAGACACTGTACATAGTTCTTAAATACGAAATAATCAAACAATGAATATAAACACGCATTAAGCTGAAAATCGTTTGGTAATTTTTAATGTCATGACTTTAGTGAAATAAAAAGGGTCAAAATGTAAAAAACTTTCAAATTTTTGACAGAATATCTTCTGAAAATATGATGCCACAAATATATCAACCTAAAATCAGTTGCTCTCATGCAAACAATGAGAACAAAACTGGTGGCTCATAGGGACCCGTTTGTGTGATTGGGTGGGTGACATAATTTTTTCTAAAATTAAGACTCCATAAAAATCAACATGTATATCAGTATTTAAAGGAAAACATAGATGAAACCAATTAGTCAACTCACTATCACGCCCAATCCTCCCTTCATGTACCAATTTATCAACTATCGCAACTCCAAGCTACATAAATGTCCTTAATTTAATCCACTACAAAATTTTCAACATCATCAAACACCACTACACTAAAAGAACCAATTGAATATAGTTCTCAAGATAAAAGAACCCGTGGATCATTATCAGTGTCTGAAAAATATAGTTCTCAAAATAAAGAAGGATTTTAAGAATAGCAAACCTACATGGGCAGCCAAGCACACAACTAAACAATTCTTTTGAAGAAGAATGACATCTTTTCCATTAGTTTCTAAGCGCCAAACGTAGCAAAAGACAATGACATTAAAAAAAAAAAAAAAAAAAGAAGAAGAAGAAATTACTACAAATGAACAAAAAATAATAATATATCAACTAACAAAAATTGAAAAGAATTTAAGTTTGATAGTATATCAACTAACAAAAATTGAAAAGAATTTAAGTTTGATAGATTACATCATGCATTTAGTGAGACTGAGGGCAAAAACCCCTAACAAATAGAAAACCTTTCAATACATGGTTGTTAGAGAGAGAGAGAGAGAGAGAGAGAGAGAGAGAGCATGATAACACCATTAGTTACAACAGAAGGCATTGAACATAGGTCATCAATGCATTCAATAACAAAAAGGATTTCTTACAACCATACACATAGGTCAAATGTTAATGTCGAAGGGGTAAAGTGAAATTGGGGGGGGGGGGGGGGTTAATGGAGAAATCCTTCTAGAAGGGGTAAAGTGATACCGGGAACCATATTTTATTGGGGTCTGACTATCATTTACAATTACTTTCAAAATATTTTTGCATTTCACTCTCATTTCTAGTGCATTTCGTTGTAAATTTCAACGCCATTTCATTTCCATCTCCATTTCACTCTCATTTCCAGTGCATTTCGTTGTAAATTTCAATGCCACTCTCATTTCCAACTTGTACGTTACTCTCTCTCTCTCTCTGAACTCTTCACACTTTCCACACTCCCTCTCTTTTCCCCTCTCTCTCTCTACAATATAATCCAAGCCTTCATTTTCACTTTCTCGATCTATATCAGTCTAAACATACACACAAACATCGAATAAGGGCGTGCTTATCAATATCCAATATCAATATCTATGTATGTATTGGATCTGCGTATCTATCGTTTTCGAGGGAAGCGATTTGCTGTGTTTTGTCGAATATCAATATCTATGCGTGTTGGTCTTGACGGTGTTTTGTGCGTGTGTGGGTGGGTGGATGATGTGTATGGGGTGGGTGGGTGTTGTGTGTTGGGGCTGGGCTGGTAGAGGGGCAGAGTGAGAGAATGTGTGTTGGGTGCGTGTGTTGTGTGATGTGCGTGGGTGCTGCAGAGAGAGAGAGAGAGAGAGAGAAGAAGGGAAGAGAAAGAAGGAACCTGAATCGCTGCTCTCCATGGTGGTGGGTTTCTAGCCGGCGTGAGAGTGGTGGATGGCTGTTTGAGCAAATAGAGAAGAGAAGAGAAAGTGGAGAGAGAAGAAAGAATGATTAGATTAGAAATTAGAGAATGGGGAAGATAAATTGAGTGACAGGTAGAGGAAAGAGTGAAAATTGGGAAGAGTGCTTGACAAGGGGGCTGACAGGTGTGCTGTTCCAGGTGCCTGTGTATTGGGTGTGCAGGTGAGGGGGCAGTGTAACGTTAAAAGGGAGGTGATGGGTGTGATAAGATGGTTTTTTTTTTTTTTTTTTGGGAGGGGGGGGGGGGAATATGTGTAGGATAAAATTCAAACTCCCTCCTGTTTTATTATATAGATGTGTGGTTGGCACTCTCACTCTTACCTTGCAGAATTTAAAAGGTTTGTGACTACTGGAAAGGGACCCAAACTCCAAAGGTTTAGAGGATGATCCACCATGGCTTCTTGCTCTGTTCAAAAAAAAAAAAACCATTGCTTCTTGTTAATTTCTTTTTTGTTTTGAATTGCTTCAATGAAATGGAATGGAGCCTATAAAAAGAGCTAAACTTGCAGAGAAAGGAGAAGACTACGGTACGGGGGAAAAAAATTTGATACCATAACTCCAATTTTTATCACTTTTGTGGGTATTTTTATAAAAAAAATAAAAAATAAATTACAATTTTTGTGGGTGATTTACAACTTTTGTGAGTATTTTTACAACTGTTATGGATATATTTTTATCATGTTTGTGATACCTTATGATCAATCATAAAATGTTGTAAAAACAGGTACCACAAAGTGGTAAAAAACATCCTCAAAAAATGTAAATGGCAGAATGGTACCGAATTTTTTTTTTTTTTTTTTTGGTACCCTAGACAACTCAAACAGGTAGTATGAGAGAAAGAAATGGACTTGCAAACTAAAAAGCTAACACAGCCCCACTCATTTTAGCAGGGATGTAACACTCCACGGGTCATTTGCTTCCAGTATTTATACTTGACTGCACCAGTATGGTCCAAGTACAATAAGAAAAGGTTGGCAGCAATTTGTTGGGGGAGAATCCTATCCCCCAACCCTAGCAGGCTGTATAGCTAACAAGGGAGAGAATTTATTACAAACCATCCCAACGGATATTTTCGGAATGACATCTTTTATATTATCGGAATGACGAGCCATTTAGATTAATTGAAATCATCTTACTTACCGGAAAAAAAGAAGATATTATCGGAATGACATCTTTTATATTCTCTTTCTACAGATTGCTTGCAGTAAATTGCTTCCCTTGATACCTCTGATATACACACAGATACAGACATCTTTTAGCAGCCTTTTGCCTTGAACATCACAGAACGTATCTCATTCTCCATTGATACATTGATCAAACAACCAATTTCATCCTATATTTGCACCAAGGAATGGCTGCACAGGAGAAATTTATTTTTAAAATTCTGACTAG
>OX637401.1:26714279-26926779 GCA_951799425.1 Ilex aquifolium
AGCAAAATATAACATCCCAGATGACGTCGAAGTTAAGGTTGCTGGGAAAGATGAACCTCTGATTGACACAAGGGAGAGGATCCCCATCCCTACTCGTGCCATTACAGAGGGAGGAGTGCGATTCCCTCTCGACCCTCTCCTTATTTGGGTATTTTTTGCTGCGAAACTATGCCCTCTCCAATGCTGTCCTAACTTCTTCAGGATAGTGATGGGGGTATCTGCTTTGAACAAGCTTCTGGGCTTAAACCTGGGTTTATGGGAAATTTTGTATTGCTACATCATCAAGCCTGCTGGAGACAACTTCTATCTAGCGGTGAGGAAGAAGGACCGCTATCTGGTTACCCATCTTCCAGATTCTAACAAAGGTCATGAAAATGACATTGTGTTCATTTCTGGGAATTGGGAGTATCCTGCCGGGGCCACACCTTCCTACCGTTGCCCCTATGAAGAAGGCATTTTAGGTATCTGAATCCTTTACTCTTCTAATTTTTTTTTTTTTTTGCTGTTTTCTCATCTAAGTTCTCTTGTGGACAGGCAAGACTGTCAAAGGTAGGATTCTTGAGTCTTCCGTAAAAATGGACGAACTCAAAAAGGTTTGAGATTTCAACAAGTCTTTGTTCTGCCGAGCTGCCCACACCCTGCTAGGGTACACACCGACTTATAAGTCGTTCATCGCCATGCCGAACCGACCCAATGCCAGTCTGGCCGCAGACCGAGAAGCACTCCAGGCTGCTCGGGAACAGACTCCCCGAGCTAAGAAGAAGACTTTACTTGCAGCCTCTGGACGTAGAACGGGGAAGAATTTTTTGGATTTTTTATCAGCTGTTGAGCTGACCCCATCCACCGAACCTGTTCCGACATCTTCCGTGCCCTCAATCGCTGTTTTAGATGAGCCTGCTGCTGAGGTTCCTGTCGAGACTGTTCCCCCAATCGATGCAGATGTTCCGAGCAGCGACCAGGCAGATAAGGTTCAAACTATGGAAACCTCGATTCTAGTAGAGTTGGATCTCCCTGATTATGTTCATTCTCCCCTCCCTCAAGATGACTCCATTTTTGAGCTTGCCGAGGACCCCGCTCCTAAAAGGTGAAGGACTGTCGAATCCGAGGCGAGTCTCTCTCCCCCAGACCAATCACTACTCCTTTCCGACCTATCCTTAGAGCAAAAAGGAGAGAGATCACCGCAAATGATTCTGCCATTGAAGACTTTAATGTAGTAGTGGGGATCGCTAGAGGAGCGATCTTGCCTCGGGACCTGGCTATGAACGAGGCTCTTACTGATGATGAAGTGTCTCACCAAGCCATTCAACATATGGTTCTGGTAAGACTGTTCTTTCGGAATTTTTTTTTTTTAATTTCTACTTCAAAAATGTTTCTAAGTCACCCCTTTTTTTTTTTTAATCAAGGGTCTGCAAAAAGTTCATGAGGTAGGGGCCAGGATAGCCAGAAAAGACAAGGCTATGAAGGATACTATCCACGCCCGAGCTTCTGCCCTGGCCAAGAAAGAGAGTGTAGATGAAGAATATGCCAAGCTCTGCGAAGAAGTTAAGGTTCTACAGGCTCAAAACCAAAGCCTGACTGAGGAGAACCAGAAGCTTCAGACTGAGATTGGGCAACAAAGCAGAGGAAAAGGTGAGGGAGGGTGCTACTTATGATGAGGGAATTGAGAAAGCTGAGAATGATCTAGCTCTGTAAATCCCACAGCTTCGGGATGCATTCTTCAGCAAGGGCTGACAGGCTGCTTTGATCGCTGCCGAAGTGGCTCCTTCCTCTGAACTTTTTTCCAAGCACCCTCTTCCGAGCTTTTCCCAGCCTCCTGCTACATGATCAATACTTAGAATATTTTCTGTAATTTCCTGCAAATCTGTAATCTTTTGAAGTTTTAAATGAAAGTAACTCTTTGGTTTCAATAATCCTTGCTTATTACTTATTCACCGAGCTCGGTCTCTTATCAGAGACCTTTTACACTAAAAAATTAATTTAGATTCAGGCTCTTGAAGTGGTGGCCCTAGCACGACCCTTCTTCAAAGAGTTCGGTCTTTACAATAGAGACTTTTTAAAATAATTGGAAAAAACTTTTAACTCTTGAAGTTATGGCCCTTGCTCGGCCTTTCTTCAAAGAACTCGGTCCCTAATCAGAGACCTTTTAATACTTGGAAACTACTTTTAACTCTTGAAGTTATGGCCCTTGCTCGGCCTTTCTTCAAAGAGCTCGGTCCCTCAACAGAGACCTTTAAATACTTGGAAAAAACTTTTAACTCTTGAAGTTATGGCCCTTGTTCGGCCTTTCTTCAAAGAGCTCGGTCCCTCAACAGAGACCTTTAAATACTTGGAAAAATTTTTTAACTCTTGAAGTTATGGCCCTTGCTCGGCCTTTCTTCAAAGAGCTCGGTCCCTAATCAGAGACCTTTAAATACTTGGAAACTACTTTTAACTCTTGAAGTTATGGCCCTTATCCGGCCATCTTCAAAGCGCTTGGTATCTCGGTAGAGTTATTCTCAGATCCCCTTGGGCATCTGAGATAGTTTCCACCTCGCACCGACCCGCCAATCTTGTTGGACTCCAATCCATCACAAGTCAGCTTACATCGCCATGCCTAGCTGTGGGACTGGATTAGATCGGGTGGCTGCGCCTGATTTAAGTTGATACTTCTATCAGGATTTTTTGCCTCCCTGCCTTAACAGTAGGACGTATATAACAAGAAAAGTAGAGTGAGAACAGGGAGATGACTCCTCAAAAGATCTTTATTGATAACTTTAACTCGTCAGTACATTTGCAAAATTCTTGTTCATTCCTAAGGGACACCCTTAAGTTTCCGAAGGCACTTCGGAGTTCTATTAAAAAGGCACTTCTTAGAAATAGAACTTTCTTAAATTCGCTGTGTTCCAAGGACGTAATACTGCTTTATGGTCCAAGGTCTTGAGCTCATAGTATCCACTGCCGCCTATTCGGGTAACTCTGTATGGACCCTCCCAATTTGCTCCGAGCTTTCCATGCGCTGGGTTCTTTGCCGACCCCAGTACGTGTCTAAGGACTAAGTCTCCGAGTGTGAAAGATCGAGGGTTAACTTTCTTGTTATAACATCGGGCCATTTGATGCCGATAAGAAGCCATCCTTAAGGCTGTCTGTTCTCTTTTCTCTTCTGCTAGATCAAGATATCGGGTAATAACGGTATCGTTACCGTTGCTTTCAACTAGATCGGTTCTCAGGGTCGGTAAGCCGATCTCTAATGGGATTACTGCTTCCATTCCATAAGCTAGGGCGAATGGGGTTTCTCCAGTTGAATGCTGAGGTGTGGTCCGGTACGTCCACAAAACACTCTGCAGCTCTTCCACCCATCTCCCTTTAGCATCCTCTAACCTTTTCTTGATTCCATCCAAGATTTTCTTGCTGGAGATTTCTGCTTGACCATTGCTCTGAGGATAAGCTGGGGTGGAATAGTGGTTCCGAATTTCATATTGCTGACAGAAGGCTTTGAAGGGACCACTATCTAACTGTGTGCCGTTATTCGAAACAAGTGTGTGTGGAATTTCGAATCTGATAATGATGTTCCTCCAGACGAACTTCCTTGTATCAATATCTCTGATGTTGGCTAGGGGCTCGGCTTCCACCCACTTTGTGAAATAATCTGTTGCAACCAGAAGGTACTTCTTGTTGCCCGGCGCCCGAGGTCGAGGTTCCACTATGTCCAACCCCCATTGCGCAAATGGCCACGGGCTTGCCAATGGAAGCAGTTCCTGTGATGGTTTTCTCGGTATTGGTGAGGATTTTTGACACTTCTCACATTGCCTACCAAATTGTTGAGCATCCTTTTGCATATATGGCCACCAAAAATCCTGGGAAATAGCTCGGTGTGCCAAAGATCTTCCACCTGTATGAGCTCCGCAACTTCCATCGTGAATTTCGGATAGAAAGTCGGGAACCGTTCTCGGGTGTACGCACCTCAGGTACGGGCCTTCGAATGAGCGTCGGTAAAGCTCATCTTTTGGGGATATGCAGAATCAGGTCGCTTTCAGTCGTAGCTTATGAGCTTCCTTCTTGTCCTTGGGTAGGTCACCATTCTTCAAGAAATCGATTATCGGGTCCATCCAACTCGGTTCGGTTTCATTCTGTAACACTTCATTAAAGATGGTCGGCAAAATGCTAGGCTCGGATTGGAACTCAACGGTTAGAGTTCTTTCAGTTTCTTGGTCAAGTGCCGAGGCCAGTGAGGCTAAAGCATCAGCATGCGAATTCTTTGCTCTTCCAACCTGCTAGATTGAGTATTCTGGGATTTTGCTTAGTTCTTTTTCTGCAATGGCATGATACGCCATCATCTTTTCATCCTTTGCCGCGTACTCCCCTATTATCTGATTCACCACCAGTTGTGAATCGGAGAATATCTGGAGCTTCATTGCCCCTAGTTCGGCTGCTAGCCTTAATCCAGCTATCAAAGCTTTATACTCGGCATCGTTGTTTGAAGCCTGGAAGCCGAGCCTGATGGCTTTCTCCAAAAGACAACCATCTGGACTCACCAGAGTGAGCACCCTTCTGATTCGAAGATCCATCAACAAATATGGTCCAACCTCTGTCGTGCCCTACTTTCTGACCGTCATCAATTTGTCCTTTCTGATCTGAGCTATTTTTAGATTGAAATTCTGCAATGAAGTCTGCCACTACCTAGCCTTTGATCGCCTTCCTCGGTTCGAACACAACGTCGAACTCCCCAAGCTCGACTGTCCGTTTAGCAACGCGCCCGGATAGGTCGGCTTTGTGAAAGAGCGACTTCAACTGTTGGTCGGTAAGCATTGTGATTTGGTGGGCCTGAAAATAATGTCTGAGTTTCCTAGCCGAGCTAATCAGTGCGAGCACGAGTTTCTCCAACGGAGTATACCTTGACTCTGCATCCAAGAGCATCTTGCTCACGTAATAAACAGGTTTAAGCTTTTCACAATTATTCCTCATCAACGCTCCACTCACCGCGTGTTCCGATACAACTAGGTAGAGGAAAAGTCCCTCCTCGGGCGATGGGGTTGAGAGGATGGGCGGACTGGCTAAGTATGTCTTAAGATTTACGAACGCTTACTCGCATTCCTGATTCCAAAGTGCCCCCTTCTTTCCTTTGATTGATTGGAAAAAAGGTCTGCATTTATCAGATGCTCGGGATATGAACCTCCCGAGCGCAGCTGCCATTCCAGTTAGCCTCTACACCTCCTTTACAGACCGAGGTGATTGCAGCTCTACAATCGCCTTCACCTGATCGGGGTTCACCTCTATACCTTGGTGGGTAACAAGGAAACCAAGGAATTTCCCTGACCCGACCCCAAATGCACACTTCGAGGCATTTAATTTCATCTTGTATTTCCGCAAAACATCGAATGTGCTTCTTAGGTCGGAACAGTGGTTAGTGGTCTTTCGGCTTTTAACCACCATATGGTCAATATAGACTTCTATAGTATCGCCTATCATGTGTGAAAATATTTTGGTTACCAACCTTTGATATGTAGCACCTGCGTTCTTTAACCCGAAGGGCATTACTTTGTAACAGTACGTTCCTCCAGGCGTTATGAAGACAGTCTTTTCTTGGTCCTCTTCAGTAAGGGGGATCTGGTGATATCCCCTGTAGGCATCCAAGAAGCTCATTTGCTCATGCCCGGCTGTTGCATCGACCAATTGGTCTATCTTAGGCAGGGGGAAGCTGTCTTTTGGGCAAGCTTTGTTGAGGTTGGTGAAATCTACACAGACTCTCCATTTACCATTGCTTTTCTTTACCACCACTGTGTTTGACAACCAGGTCGGGTATTGTACTTCCTTGATGGCTCGACTTTCAAGCAGCCGTGATACTTCATCTCTCACTACCTCCTGATGTTGAGGGGCCGACCTCCTGAGCTTTTGCTTGACTGGTTTGAATATAGGATCAATGTTCAACTGGTGACACGCCACTTCGGTTGAAACGTCTGGCATATCATTCGTGCTCCATGCGAAGACATCGGCATTCTGTCGAAGTAGGGTGACTATCTCTGTTTGTTGCTCAGGGCTAAGAGCCATCCCCAACAAAAAATACTTATCTGGGTCTCCGCCTTTGTCTAAAGGTACTTTAGTCAAATCTTTGATTGTTCGGTCGATAACTTCTTCTTCTGTGCCTAAAGGTACTTTAGGACTTTTCATGACAGATCGGTTGGAAGGATCAACCGAGCTGTCTAACGTTGGCTGCTATTTTGCCTACTCGACAATTGAACTCCTCCCCCGATCCTCTACTGCATCCTTGGCTTTTACCGAGGCCAGTAGGTAAGTTTTGGAGCTGACCTGGTCTCCTCTGATGTTGACTATTCCTTCTGACGAAAGGAATCTCAGCATCTAATGGTACGTTGAGGGTACCGCCTTCATCTCATGTAACCAGGACCGCCCCATTATCGCATTATAAGCCGACATCATATCTACTACAAGGAACTCGGTCATGACACAAACTGGCCCCGTCTTCACAAGCAGCGTAATCTTTCCCCTAGGAAGGACTGTTTTTCCACTGAAGCCGATTAATGGAGTATTGGAGGGTTTCAGATTCTCCTGCTTGAGACCAAGCTTCTCAAACAGATCCATGTACATGATCTCGGAGGAACTTCCCGAATCGATCAGTACTCTTCTCACGTCATAGTTGGCAATCCTTACTGTTATTACCAACGCATCATTATGCGGTTGATAAATCCCGATCAAATCCTGCTCGGAGAAGCAGATCACCTCTGCTGCGTTTTCTAACTTCATTATTTTGGACCTCACCTCTGGGGTCAATCTGGATGTATGCTCTAGCAGCATTGTTAGTGGCCATTTGCGGGTTTGTGGCGGCGTGGATTACGTCTATCACTCCCGCTGCCGTGGTCTGGTCGCCTTTCGGCTCGGCTCTTTCTCTGTCAGCTCGCGTTCCATCCTCGACGAACTCAGAGAGATGCCCAGCCTGAACTAGCTCTTCCAAATGCTGCTTCAAAGATTTGCAATTTTCAGTCATGTGCCCCACATCCCGATGATAGGAGCATCTGAAGTTTGAATTTCTTTTCGAGGGATCTCCTGTTAACTTGTTGGGCCACTTGAAGAATGGCCTCGCCTTGATTTGGTTCATTATCCTATATATTGGTTCTTTGAACAACTTATTTACCCCGAGAAAAGGGGACTTCTAGGGATAACCTTCTTTATTATTATTCCTTCCACCCTCTCTGCTCGGCTCGGTCTGCTTGTCACGACCGAACTGTCTTCTGTCTTGATGTTCTTTAACCACATCTCTGGATAGATCGTCGTCGACTTTGGCATACTTTTCGATCCTTGCCATCAATTCCTCCAGGTCGAAGGTTGGCCTTCTGGTGAGCGATTGGTATAAAGGGTTCTCCTTTGGCAACCCAATTTTGAAGGATGCTACTGCAATCTCAGGGTTACATCCTTCTACCTCATTCATCGTTTCCCAGTAACGATGAGCATACTCTCGTAGTGTTTCATTGTTCTTTTTCTTTAACGTTAGCAGAGCCCCAACATTCTTTGGCTGCTTACTGCTTATAATGAACTGAGCCGTGAACTGCTCGGCCAGCTGTGACCATCCATCTACCGATCCCTTCGGCAGACTGTTGAACCATTTCATGGCTGATTACCCAAGACTGCTGGGGAAGATGGTGCATAGCAGGGGTTCGTTCCTTCGGTGAACGGTCATCAACTGCCTGTAATGCCTGATGTGCGAGACTGGGTCGGTCTTTCCGTCGTACAGTTTGAAATTCGGGACGGTGAACTTGCTCGTGATTCGTCCCCTTTCAATCCATGAAGTGAAAGGTGACGACTCCGATCCGTCCCAGTATTCCCCAGTCGCTCTCCTGGCTAGGTCCCTAGCCGACCTCTGTTCTGGCCTCTTCAAGTGATTGTTGAGTTCCCCGGTGATGAACTGCTTCCACGTATCCTCCTCCTGGATCCGAGGTCTTTTCTGTTGGTGTTTGTGTTCATTGGCACTTTTGATTTTGTTGTGCTTCTCTTCGGGACTTTCTCGCCGATTTCCCTTTACATGCTTCTCATTCCTAGTCATCTCTTTTAGCTTGACTTTCAACTCCTCATTTTCTTTTATTAGGCCTTTCTCCCTGGCATATGATTTCTTCAACAAGTTATCGTGAGCGTCAAGACGGTCCGGCAGGGATTGGACCAACTTTGCCAGGGACTAGTTCTCCCCCTCGGCACAGAGGGAGTCACCAAGATCTTCAATCTACTGATTATGATTCCTGGTTCGCTTGAAGCTTGGTGAGGATACCTCATAATCCTCATGGGGCCCAGATGGGCTTTTGTTCTCGTGCGATTTAATGTTTCCGTCAAACGCCAGCGACGCCGGATCTGAATTTCCCATGACAAAACTGCCTCTAGGAGATCCAATAGCACTTATGAGTCTTGACATTGTTGCTTTTTGTTCGAGTGATGAGAATCTTCCCACAGACGGTGCCAAAAATGTAAGAGGCAAAAATATGATTACCTCTTGACTGAAATGAAGGTTCGATATTTGAGGTATTAAATTCTTCTGAACGTGATCTTCCAGCCTTTTCCCTGCAAAACGAACAAACTGCCCAAGATCGAAGTGCTTCGATCGAAGGCCCTTTGATGCTTAAGTCAGTAATGGTCTTGAAGGAATTGCTAATAGACAGAGAGAGTTCAACGTACCTTTCACCCTGGCTCCTTGTGCCTTTTATAGATCACTGTTCCATTAGGGTTTCCATGATTCCCGATTCTAGGTGGTACACCTTCTTCCAATCAGGCAGCTTTAGTTGGGAAGTTGCTGATATTTCTCCAGCAATTCCTCCTGGCGTTCCTATCATTTCGCCCATTTATTTAACCAAAATGCATGAGTTATAGGCATCCCCTTAGCTCTACATTTATCGTTTCAAACAGCTCGGTTATGATGTGGACCGAGCTCTTCTATTTATTATCGAGCTCTTTCGATCAGATCGGTCATAGTAAGAACCGAACTGTTTCACCAAATACCGAACACTTTTGACAATAGGGTTTGGTAAGAGCCGAGCTCTTTAACTGTTTGCCGAACACATTGCTCAGTTCGGCTCGATCCATTGAACTGAGTGGCTAAGGACTTCATCACGTGCCTTATCTTGTCATTCTCACGTGGGTTCATTTAATGTCTTAACACGTGTGATAATGAGAGCCACCCCCTTCAAGCATGATGATCTAAATTGGTTCAGATCTTTATGGTCAGTTTGGAGTTTGAAAGAATAGTGGTCATAAGCCTGAAATCAATAAATTTTACTCTAACAGAACCAAAACAAGTTTCATTCGCTGGTTAGGTTAGTCCTTGCACTAAAAAAAAACAATTATGTTCACATCATGGTCCTTTCAAAATTGATTTAGAAGAAAAATAAGAGATTTACAGCTTAGAGTATATCTATGGATGTTGATAATTAAAACAAGACCTTGTCCGCTTGAAAATGTTATTAGGCTCTAAAAATTTGACATAATTTATTGATTTAATTTATTATGGCATTTGGATTGATTGTCAGTTCCATCAAACATTGAAACTTGATATTGATTTAATAATTCTAATAAAATTACATCATTATATTAACAAATAACATCAAATTTTTAAATTTAAATAGCATTACTATTTCGTTTATTATTGTTGAAAAGTTAAAGCCGACAAGGTCTTGTTTTAATTATCAACATCAACATCAACATCAACATCGATAGAGATGCTCTAAGCTGTAAATCTCTTCTTTTTTCTTCTAAATCAATTTTGAAAAGACAATGATGTGAACATAATTGTACTTTTTTAGTGCGATGACTAACCTAAAGTAATATGGGGTTTATCACTTTTTAGTCTTTATTATTTTAATTGTATTATTTTAATTTTTGAAGTATTAAATATATTTATACGTGGTCCCTCAAATAGATTGCGGTTAAATTATTAATAAATTTTTATCATAAATTTGTCACGTGATACCTAAATATAGGCAAAAAAATAATTTATATAACCTTTAACTAAATTTTTATCCAAATTTTGGTCAAATAACTACCAAAATTACACAGTTTTAATCATAAGGTATCCAAATTTTAATCAAGAATTACCCATATTTAGGGCTGATAGTCGAACGAGCTCGAGCCGAGTCTAAAAAACTTGTTTTCTTAATCGAGCTTAGAGCTTGAACGAGCACAAAACGAGCAGAATCCGAGCCGAGTTTTAGTATTTACACATAAACGAGTCGAACCAGTCTAGTTTGAGCCGAGTCTGTCGGACTTGTTTTTTAAATGAGCCTAAAAAATTGTTCAAGTTTGGTTCATTTAAAAAAGAGCCGAACTTGAACGAGCCAAAAACGAGTTGAATCCGAGCCGAGCTCGAGTAGCTTGGTTTGATTAACAACCCTACTCATATTACACATTTTTTATCATAAGTTACCCAATTTTTGGTCAAGAACTACCCAAATTTTGGTCAAGAGCTGCCCAAATTATTTTTTTGCCTATATTTAGGCATCATGTGACAAAAAATGTCTCGAATTTAAGTTAAGAAAAAAAAATATAATTTATGAAAATTAGATTACAAATAATATGTCAATTGACTTTAATTGTAATAAATTAAAAATATTGCATGAGAAAATAACTCATTTTTTCAGTATTTACATAAACACAAGTAAGAGTGAAAAAATAAAGGTAAATATAAGAATAATCATCTAATTATATTGTGTCAAAATTTACTTATGCATGTCTGTCCAACTTATAATCATGTATAATTTAAGGAGTTTGTGTTGCGTTTCCTTGAGGTTATATCGACCTCTTAATTTGAGAGATAGAATAATTTCATTAATTTATCATCTAAATTTACTAAGATTACACTTAAGCTCATTAATGTCGTGTCAATTTTATTATTGATCCATATATTTTACCTAAAATTGCAAGATTAATTAAATTGGGGGTCCTAAAATTATTTTAATTGAATCTTAAAAAAAAATTTGAGGGCCCCAATATTATTATTTTTTGAGGGCCTTAGTCGCCTATGCCTAGAGCGGCCCTGTAAGGTGTAATCATTCAAGTGTTAAGAGGTAATTATTCATGTTCTTTCTTTTTGTTTTGAAAAATTTAGAAGTCGGTACAAAAATTTATATTTAGTTGAGGTAAACAACATTAAGAGAATTTATTTATCTCTAAGTGCATTTTAAAAAAAAAAATACTAAAAAGTCATTCATTACTCAATTATTCTCTATTTTTCTTTCTCTCCATTACTCTCTCACTCTTTCTTCCCTAATTTTTCTCTCTATCTATCCCCTATTTTCTCTCTTTCACATTGATAATTTATTTTCTTTTCAAATATATAAATATTTTATTTTATTTTATTTTTTCATCTCTCTTTTCCTTATTTTTCTCTCTCTCTCCCCCCTATGTATATAGTAACATTAAAAAAAAATTCTAATTTTTTCTTTTTAATATTCAAGTGTTTGTTTACAAAGGGTATTGCCTAATTGAATTGTACTTTTTTGTCAATGACCTTAACCTTCGGAAATGGGGTAAAGATGCTTTATGGGTTGGAAGAGTTGTCCAAGCCTTCCAAATGGAGCAAATGTGTAAGATAAATGAAGGCCTTTTTGTGGAAGCAAAAGGAGAATGCTCTAGCCGGCTAAGTTGAAACGACAAATGTCAAGGGTGCTATAAGCACAATCATATTCAACAATTATTCAATTGCATAATTGATGTATCTCTCTAGTAATTTCTTAGGCCTTTCTAATTTGAATTTTTTTTCCACGACAGTTTTTGGTGGTTTCCACATCATCGGTTTTGCTTTCTTCAGTCCTACTTTTGATTTAATTGTCATGAATTCAATTTGGATCCATTTTGGATCCAAACATGATGGACACTACATTAAAGTTGTAATTTGATTTAAGGTATGGATTTGTTGAGTTTATATGATACTTCATTATTGTCAATGCTAATAATTTGTTTGCTAATTCAACGCATTAGACATGTGGCGTGATGATAAAGACTATCGACAGTTTCTAATACGCTATCTTGTCACCACTTACTCGCTCTGCTTTCGGCATTAATCCTCCTTCCGACTCAGGTGTGTACTTTAGACTTGCTTTTGTCTCCATTATATACTATAGCCATCAACTTTACCATTTTTTTCCAGCGCTGTGTCTACATCACAATAAACTCTGCAACCACTTGGCTTTTCTTCCAACTCTAAAACATCTTTCTACTACTCTCATATAAGAGATGGGCAACACTACTATACTGTCAAACTACTTTTCGGTATCATATCGAAAAGTAGGTTGACTGACACGTTGGTCTTAAAATCGGTGAAACCGGTTGCTCTTTCATTACTTAGCCAAAGGTAACAAGTTGTTGTACCTAGTCCCAAAAGTTGAACCACCAAAACAGTTGTAACCCTCCTGTACTTTATCCCTTTGATATTACACTTTTAACTTTTTGATATTATAATTCATCAAATTAACATCCAAAATCATCCAATAAATATTCAATTTATTAAATCAACAAGTAACATGCAATTTCATCAAATTAATACTCAATTCATCAAATTTACACCAAATTAACATTCAATTCTTTAAATCAACATTTAATTTTACCTAATAAACATTTAATTCATTAAATTAACATTAAATAACATTCAATCTCATCCAATTTATATTCAAATTCATTCAATTCATAAAATTAACATGGAAAATCCTTCAAAAAAGATTTTTTTTTCTCAATTTATCAAATTACCATCGAAAATCATCCAATAAATGTTTCATTTAACAACTCAACATCAAAATAAACATACAATTTAGTTCCGACTTTTATGGGGTAGGAGTTCCAACTCTTAGGGTAGGGGTTCCAACTCTTGAGGGAGAGGTTCCAACTTTTTTGGGTAGGGGTTCCAACATTTTTAGTTGGGGTTCCAACTGTTGGGGGGTAAGGGTTCCAACTCTTGGGGGGAGGGGTTCCAACTCTTTTGGGTTGGGGTTCCAACTTTTTTGGGTAGAGGTTCCAACTTTTTTGGGTAAGGGTTCCAACTTTTATGGGTAATAGTTCCAACTCTTTTGGGTAAGGGTTCCAACTTTTGGGGGGGGGGTTTCCAACTTTTTTGGATAGGGGTTCCAACTCTTGGGAGGAGGGGTTCCAACTTTTTTGGGTTGGGGTTCCAACTCTTGGGGGGAGGGGTTCCAACTTTTTTGGGTACGGGTTCCAACTTTTATGGGTAATAGTTCCAACTTTTTTGGGTAAGGGTTCCAACTTTTTTGGGTAAGGGTTCCAAATTTTTTGGGTAGGGGTTCCAACTCTTGTGTGAGGGGTTCCAACTTTTTTGGGTAGGGGTTCTAATTTTTTTGGGTAAGGGTTCCAACTTTTTTGGGTAAGGGTTCCAACTTGGGGGGGGGGGGTCCAGCTTTTTTGGGTAGGTGTTCCAACTCTTGGGGGGAGGGGTTCCAACTCTTGGGGGAGGGGTTCCAACTTTTTTGGGTAGAGGTTCCAACTTTTTTGGGTAATGGTTCCAACTTTTATGGGTAATAGTTCCAATTTTTTTGGGTAAGGGTTCCAAATTTTTTGGGGGGGGGGTTCCAACTTTTTTAGGTAGAGGTTCCAACTCTTGGGGGAGGGGTTCCAACTCTTGGGGGAGGGGTTCCAACATTTTTAGTAGGAGTTCCAACTGTTGGGGGGGGTAAGGGTTCCAACATTTTTGGTAGGGGTTCCAACTGTTGGGAGAGGGGTTCCAATTTTTTTGGTAGGAGTTCCAAATTTTTGGGTAACGGTTCCAACTGTTGGGGAGGAGTTCCAACTCTTTGGGTTCCAACATTTTTGGTAGGGGTTCCAACTGTTGGGGGTAGGGGTTCCAACTCTTGGGGAGATGGGTTCCAACTTTTTTGGGTAGAGGTTCCAACTTTTTTGGGTAAGAGTTCTAACTTTTTTGGGTAAGGGTTCCAACGTTTTTTGTAGAGGTTCCAACTTTTTTGGATAAGGGTTCCAACTTTTTTGGGTAGGGGTTCTAACTTTTTTGGATAGGAGTTCCAACTTTTTTGGGTAAGAGTTCCAACTTTTTTGGTCGAGGTTCCAACTTTTTTGGGTAAGGGTTCCAACTTTATTGGTAAATGTTCCAACTCTTGGGGAGGAGTTCTAACTCTTTTGAGGGAAGAGTTCCAACTGTTGGGGGGAGGGGTTCCAATATTTTTGGTAGGAGTTCCAACTGTTGGGGGTAGGGGTTCCAACTGTTGGGGGAGGGGTTCCAACTTTTTTGGGTAGGGGTTCCAACTTTTTTGATATAGGTTCCAACTTTTTTGGGTAAGAGTTCCAACTGTTTGGGTAGAGGTTCTGGGGAGGGTTTCAACTTTTTTGGGATGGTTCCAACTCTTGGGGTTTCAACTCTTGACAATGAATATGTATGGGATGAATTTAATGTTAATAGTTGAATTTAAATGTTAATTTTATTAATTGAATGTTTATTAGATGAAATGTAATGTTAATTTAGAGTTGAGTTAATGAATTAAATGTTTATTTGATTAATTTTCATATTACTTTGGTTTGGTGTTGATTTGAAAAATTAATTTTTTTTTGGATTATTTTGGATGTTAATTTTGATAAATTGAGTGGTAATTGGATGAATTGAATGTCGTATTAATTTGATGAATTGAATATTAATTGGATGAATTAAATGTTAATTTGATATTAATTTGATGAATTAAATACTAATTTCATGAAATTGAATGTTAATTTAATTGTGTTGAGTTAGATTGGGAACAAAATAAAAATAGTGTTATAGTTTAGGAGTGTAAATGTAATTTAAACTAAGACCGGTCCTAACAATGGTGGACCGATCGTGTGTATAATTACACTTACATCTCCTATCATATTATACTTTTATCCCTTTGATATTACACTTTTAACCTTTTGATATTATAATTCATCAAATTAACATCCAAACTCATCAAATAAATACTCAATTAATTAAATCAACAAGTAACATGCAATTAATACTCAATTCATCAAATTTACGCAAAATTAACATTCAATTCTTCAAATCAACATTTAATTCAACTAATAAACATTTAATTCATCAACGTAACATTCAATCTCATCCAATTTATATTCAAATTCATTCAATTAACATTCAATTTATAAAATTAACATCGAAAATTCTCGATTTAACAAATTAACACCAAAGTAACGTGCAATTTCATCCAATAAACATTTAATTTTTCAAATAAATAACAAATTAACATTCAATTTCATCTAATCAACATTTAATTCATCAACTTAACATTCATGACTGACTTCGGCCTCTCCCAATTCATGATTGCCTCAACCTTCTCCGGGTCTACGGATACACCCGAAGCCGACACCACATGTCCCAAAAATTTCACCTCAGTAAGCCAAAATTCACACTTGCTAAACTTGGCATACAACTGATAGTCTCTCAAGGTCTGGAGAACGACCCTCAAGTGACATTCATGCTCCTCCTCAGACTTGGAGTAGATCAAGATGTCGTCAACAAAAACCACGACGAACTGATCAAGGTAGGGTTGGAACACCCTATGCATAAGATCCATGAATGCCGCTGGGGCGTTCGTTAATCCGAATGGCATCACTGTGAACTCGAAATGCCCATACCGCGTCCGAAACGCCGTCTTAGGGATATCTGCCTCCCTAACTCTCAACTGATGGTAACCGGTGCGGAGATCTATCTTGGAGTAGACCCGCGCCCCTCTCAGTTGATCAAACAAATCATCAATCCTCGGCAAAGGGTACCTATTCTTGATAGTAACCCTATTCAACTGCCGGTAGTCTATGCATAGTCGAAGGGTTTTGTCCTTCTTCTTTGCAAATAACACCGGAGCGCCCCAAGGTGAGGTACTCGGTCTAATGAACCCCCTGTCCAACAATTCTTGCAATTGGACCTTGAGTTCTTGCAACTTAGCAGACGCCATCCTATGTGAAGTCATAGAAATGGGCGATGTACCAGGATGCAACTCTATAGTGAAGTCTACATCCCTATGTGGAGGTAATCCCGGTAGTTCATCCGAAAAAAACATCCTCATAATCACTCACAACCCGAGGTAGACCCAACTCATGTCTCACCTCGTCCTCCAGGGTAATGCTTGCTAGCCAACCCATCAACTGACCGTGCCATCTAGAGTCGTACACGGCTTGAGGAAAAACATCGTGCTTATCCCCCTGAAACATGAAACAAACCCCATCCGGTGTGTAAGCAGTGACCCGTTTTCGGTCACAATCAATGACGACTCGGTGTGCCGCCAACCAATCCATTCCCAGGATTACATCGAACTCCGACATGTCCATGACCCGAAGGTCCACAGTGAGTAGAATCCCTGAGATCTCTAGCTCACAACCCCGACATATTTGATCAACTCTCACCCTAGCTCCCAGGGGAGAACTCACATGCAATGGTTCTTCTAAGGTCTCAACCTCTAAACCCAAATCTTTCACACAAGATGCATAAATGAATGAATGTGATGCACCAGAGTCAAATAATACTCTTGTCCATAAACGAGATAGTAGAAATGTACCATGTATCACCGACTGATCTGCCGGCTCGGTCTGTGGCATAATGGCGTAGACACGCCCCTGGGTCCCTGAAGTCCCGGCCTGTGAACCCTGGCCTCGCCCTCTACCCATGCCCTGGCCCATCTGGCCTGCTTGCGGAGTTCCCGCTCGAAAAGTAGTAGGCGCTGGTGCAGCACCCTGAGACTGGTACTGGCTCCTTTGACCCATGGTGGGGTAAGGAGGAACAAACTGTGTCTACGACTGTCCCACAGAAGACTGGGATTGGGATGTCCCATAGCTCTGGGATCCCTGCCGTTGAGAACACTCCTTCCTCATGTGACCCGGCTGGTGACAAAAATAACAAGTCTTCTGGCCCGTCTGGAAGGCGGTCCTGAAGATTCCCCCGTCTTGGGAGAATCTACCCTGGCCTTGGCCTTGATAGCCGCGGCTCTGCCCTTGAGATCCTTGCGGAACAAAAGTCCTTTGCCTCTTTCCCACACCAGAAGAAGAGGATTGACCCTCATTCTTTTTGTCCTTAACACCCGCTTCCCGGATGTTGTGCGCGTCCTCCACCTCTCTCTCGATAGCCATTGCAGTTTTGACCATCAAATCAAGGTCTTGCAGGAGAAGTCCCACAATCTTGCCTCGAATGGACAACTTCAGTCCATCCTCAAACTTACGTACCTTGGCCATGTCTGAGGCCACATAATCATCAGCAAAACGGGCCAACTCCGTGAATTTGGCCACGTATTCTAGCACACTCATAGTCCCCTGCTTCAATTCTAGGAACTCCTTGGCCTTAGCATGTCGAGCAGCTGCCGGAAAATACTTTCCCATAAAGAGCTCTCGAAACTCTGCCCAAGTCATGGCCTCCAAATTTCTGGAGTCCTTCACCCAATCCCACCATAGCTGGGACTCTCCCTCCAGCTGAAAAGTCGCCAGAATTATCTTGGTGGCATCGGAAGTGATTTCCATAGCCCTCAAGATCTTCTCCACTTGCCGAATCCAACGGTCGGCTACTATTGGATCCGCCCCTCCCAGAAAAACCGGAGGATGATGGGCTTTGAACCTCTGGAGGTTACTCGAGCCTCCGTGTCCCATATTTGCACCAGTCTGTGCAATGGTAGCGGCTGTAGCACTAGCCTGTGCAATAGTCGCCGCCGCCTCACCAATAGCCTCTGAAAAGGCTTGGTGATCAAAGGCGGGAGGTGGTTGGTTGTTCCACCTGTCGACTCGGCCTTGGCCTCGGCCGCGCCCTCTTCCTCTTCCTCTTTTTTCCATCTACACACACATTAGATAGCAATAGACTAACAATTTAGTACCCCAAAGTTAGGGATCAAACACAAACGTTGAGAATTCTCTCATTGTCTCCCCTAGTAGAACATGTGTCGCATACTAGTAGACGTTTAACCCTTGAACCATCCCGTTCATCCCTTTTCCGAACCCAAGGTTATGTTTTCTAACCCTAGTGTTCCTCCTTTCCATATACATTCTACAATGCATATAATCCACATAGCACATAACATGTAGCATTTAAACACATAAGATGAAATGCACAATGCATGCAATGGTCTAGACCCATGCCCATCAAGCCCTAGGTAAATCGTATACCTAGGCTCTGATACCAAGCTGTGACACCCCAAAATCCGGGGGTCCGTTGATTACCCATCAACCCGCGGAACACCCGTAGATATCGAGTAACTCGATATCACACGGTTATGCCCCATTTACCGGGGTCCATAACTTAACAAAATTTGGGCAGAGTCTCCTTCGTACAGGGAGCTCTACCCAAAACCCAACATGTGCAATTTAACATCACATGACCCATCCGAGGCCCAATATAAAAAAAATGACCGCACCGGATCCATTTATAAGTAAACATTGGCCACACTGGGTCCAATTATCCATACTTATATCAAAACATGCAAGATTACTTTAACATTAGTCTATATAATGTCTATTACAATTAATTTGCATAATTTACCTGCCAAAGGCCAAGTTTTCATAACTCTTTTACAAAAACTCAAAATAAGGCCACAAGTCGGCCCCCTTCATGCCTGATGCTCTCCAAGTGAGCCATCCACCGGTGCAAACCCCACACCTGAAATGTTTTCCGTATAGGGTGAGCCAACGCCTAGTAGAGTAGATCCTACAAAGGCTACTCCCCCCCTAGATGTTCATGCTCATGCAACATTCATTTGCAACATATAAACAATCATTCCTTATAAGGATATGCATTCTAAGTTGGAATGCAACAATACCATGCCATGAAATGAGATGACACTCACTCATGCACTTTAACCCGAGTCCTCACCTACTCTCACTACACGATGCAATGCCAAAGTGTTTCATTCCATCATTTATGTTTACATCAAATGACATTTTCAAAACTAGGGTCTTTCTTGGGGTTGGATATTCATGGACTTACACCAAGAGTCTTCCATACCCATACACTTTATGGACTTTTACACCAATGGAGTGAATCTCCCAAATCACCGGGCCTTGCACCCGAGAGGTCGTCGTGCCTCTTCTTGCTAACCCCAACCCAATTTATCATGCAACCAAGCGGCTTAGCTAGGTCTTCGACCCAACTTTTTCCAAGCCATACCGTCAATCACCAAGTGTGGTGTTGACATTAACCATGCACACACCCATGTGATGAGATGCTTCCGTGCATATGCAATGCCATGTCCCATTGCACACAACATAATACTCAATATGCCAAGAACAACACATGAACAATTTCAACACATCCATGGTAAATTTATATCCTAAGCATATAATTACCACATTCATCTCAATGTTAATATATCAACACATGCATATATCAACAAGCACATTCAATTATAAATCATATCATAAGCATATGATTCCACAAGTTAAACTTAAGCATGTTATTTCAATTCAATCAAAACAACAATTTCCAAATACTCAAGGCATTTCACCAAACACTTTCAAGGCATAATTTATATAACACATAGCATGCCTTTAATTTCACGAAGTTACATAATAAATCACATGTAACTTCCATATATCAAAATCAAGCTAGCAATTAGCTTAAGCCTTTTCTATGCTCTTTTTTCCATTTCCATAACATAAACCTACATATATATCAATACATAAGTTACATATGTCAATCATATGTAACTTCCATATACCCAAAATCAAGCTAGCAATTAGCTTAAGCCATTTCTATGCTCATTTTTCCATTTCCATAAACATAAACATACATATAAAAGTCTATCCATATGCATAACATATCAAGCCTTTAAACTACCAACATCTAAGGAAAGATTAAACCAAGGTAGGAAGAATCCTACCTCTTGAAGCTTGAAATGAAGACTAGGCTTCAAGAACACACCAAGAACACCAAGAAAAATCCCAAAATCCTTGATTTCTCCAAAGACTCCACTTGAATTTTCGGTGAAATCCCTCTTTCTTGGTACGTACGCGTAGCCCTCGTCGAGGAGATGAACTTTGCCTCTTGGATCGACGGATTCCGACCGACGGAACTTCCGGAATCGGAGCGGGAAGCTTGAAGAATTTTTTTTTTCTCTTTGGTCTTGGCCGGCTGGTTTCAGTCAAGGAGGAGATATTTCTTCTCCAAAAAGCTGATTTTTGAGGATATTTATAGGCAAAAATGTGCGGTCCACATCGCACCGCATATTTTCGACTTTCGGGTCCATTTTTCGTCCCGAAACGATTCATTATACCTCGGATTAAGTTCAAATTAATTTTATTTGAACTTTAACTTAATTTTAAGGAAATTTTATAAAAAATATTTTTGGGGACCTTTAAAATGTCATTCGTCACGCAGTCGCCTCGAACGACGTGCAAAAATTTGACTATCTCGGAATTCGACGAAATTTGACAGGGTGACTAGATTTCGCGATACGAATCTAACGGCGAACTCCGTTTCCTCATCCGAGGTCTAGAGTATGAGTATTTTAAATAAGCATTAGGATGGCAAATGACCATTTTGCCCTTATTCACAAAAATTCAAATTTACCTGGGTTTCACAGAACGTTTGAGCTTGGAGCTTGCTTATCAGAGAAGAAGGTGAACAGTCTATGAGATAGGGCAGCTGAACAGACGCGTGAACAAAGGAGACCAAAACACAGACTCTTGCATTTTCGATGAGAGAAACAACCTCTGAGAGATCTTCTCCCTTTGACCACCTGCAAAATAGCAGACAAGAGAAGATCTTGCACATGTTCAGGCGTTGGCTTCATGCCACAACAAAGAGAAACGAAAGCCTTTTATCCAGAAGTATGGTAGAAGATGAATATCCAGCATGAAGACCAAGAGACGTGGATAGATCTTGGAGGATGCAGAGAGAATTCTTCGTGGAGTGCTGGGATATAAAGGTATATGAAAAGTCCTCTGCTTCCAAAGACGTCTGTAAGAATGGTGAAGAAATACAAATGTTGGAGCAGGACACCCAGAGAAAGCATATGAAGATAAGACAAGAACAGTAAATGGGTCCAGATTTCTTCTCCATATCCAATGCACCAAATAAAGAAAGGGTCTGATTCTGGGTAATCATGCCCAGAAATTGAAGAGAATTCTCAGAAATTCCAAGGCAGCATAGAAATTGAAAGTACCGGCAGTCGAAGCAGAAACAGATTTGAAATCTGGATTCAGCAATGGACAACAATGCAATCGAAACAGAGAACCTAAGGTGGAATCTGAAAAGACGGAGTCTGTAAATCCGAAGGGTCTTCCAGGACATGATGCAAGGGCTGCATTGTGAGTTTCCATGTCCAGGTACCTGCTATATTCTTCTCCACTTGAGCTTCTATATCTCTCATATTCGTAGAAAATGAATGATACTGTATTAAATTCTGAACTGCATTTTTTTTATGACTCTCAATCATCCAAAATTTAAGCATGTCTTATTTCTTAAGACTTTTAGCTTCATCATAGCATCTTGAAGCATTAAAAATCTTGCAGAGGTGGGAAGAAGATCTGAATTAGAATAGGTAGAAGAAGATTAACACCAAATTAACATTCAATTCATCAAACTAACACCAAATTAATATAAAGAAGTATGAATTGAATATATATTTGGTATTGATTTCATCAATTGAACATAATTTTGGTGTTAATTTGACGAATGAATATGTATTGGATGAATTTAATGTTAATAGTTGAATTTAAATGTTAATTTTATTAATTGAATGTTTATTAGATGAAAAGTAATGTTAATTTAGCGATGAGTTATTGAATTAAATGTTTATTTGATTAATTTTCATATTACTTTGGTGTTGATTTGATAAATTAAATTTTTATTGGATTATTTTGGATGTTAATTGGATGAATTGAATGTCGATTTAGTGTTAATTTGATGAAGTCATTATTAATTGGATGAATTAAATGTTAATTTGGTATTAATTTGATGAATTAAATATTAATTTGATGAAATTGAATGTTACTATTTTGTGTTGGGTTACATTCGGAACAAAATGAAAATAGTGTTATAGTTTAGGGGTGCAAGTGTAATTTGAACTAAGACCAGCCGTAGGAATGGTGGACCGATCGTGTGTATAATTACACTTACCTCTCCTATCATATTACACTTTTATCCCTTTGATATTACACTTTTAACTTTTTGATATTATAATTCATCAAATTAACATCCAAAATCATCCAATAAATATTCAATTTATTAAATGAAGAAGTAACATGCAATTTCATCCAATTAATACTCAATTCATCAAATTTACACCAAATTAACATTCAATTCTTCAAATCAACATTTAATTGTACCTAATAAACATTTAAATTCATTAAATTAACATTAAAATTCAACTAATAAACATTTAATTCATCAACATAACATTCAATTTCATCCAATTTATATTCAAATTCATTCAATTAACATTCAATTCACAAAATTAACATCGAAAATCCTCGATTTAACAAATTAACACCAAAGTAACGTGCAATTTCATCCAATAAACGTTTAATTTTTCAAATAAATAACAAATTAACATTCAATTCTTCAAATCAACATTCAATTTCACCTAATAAATATTTAATTCATCAACTTGACATTCAATCACATCCAATTAATATTCAATTTATCAAATTAACATAAAATTAACATTCAATTCATTTAAATTCAAGTGAATTAAATTAACACTCAATTTATCAAATTACCATCAAAAAATTTATTAATTGAATGTTTATTAGATGAAATGTAATGTTAATTAAGAGTTGAGTTAATGAATTAAATGTTTATTTGATTAATTTTCATATTACTTTGGTTTAGTGTTGATTTGATAAATTAAATTTTTTTTGGATTATTTTGGATGTTAATTTTGATAAATTGAGTGGTAATTGGATGAATTGAATGTCGATTTAGTATTAATTTGATGAATTGAATATTAATTAGATGAATTAAATGTTAATTTGATGAATTAAATATTAATTCCAAGAAATTGAACGTTAATTTAATTGTGTTAGGTTAGATTGTGAACAAAATAAAAATAGTGTTATAGTTTAGGGGTGTAAGTGTAATTTAAACTAAGACCGGTCCTAAGAATGGTGGACCGAACGTGGGTATAATTACACTTACGTCTTTTATCATGTTACACTTTTTTCTCTTTGATATTACACTTTTAACCTTTTGATATTATAATTCATCAAATTAACATCCAAACTCATCCTCAATTTATTAAATCAACAAGTAACATGCAATTAATACTCAATTTATCAAATTTACACTAAATTAACATTCAATTCTTCAAATCAACATTTAATTTTACCTAATAAACATTTAATTCATCAATGTAACATTCAATCTCATCCAATTTATATTCAAATTCATTCGAATAACATTCAATTCATAAAATTAACATCGAAACTCCTCGATTTAACAAATTAACACCAAAGTAACGTACAATTTCATCCAATAAATGTTTAATTTTTCAAATAAATAACAAATTAACATTCAATTCTTCAAATCAACATTCAATTTCATCTAATAAACATTTAATTCATGGGTTAATTGCACTAGAGGTCCCTAAAATATGGGGTTTGTCTCATTTTAGTCCCCAATGTTTCAATTGCATCATTTTGGTCCCTGAAATATTGAATATGTTTTTATATAGTCCCTCAAGAAGATAGCGTCCAGATTGCTAACGATTTTTTATCATAAACTTGTCACATAATACCTAAATATAGACAAAAAAATAATTTTAATAGCTCTTAAACAAAATTTGGGTAGCTCTTGACAAAAAAATGTGTCATATGGGTAATTTTTTACTAAAATTTGGATAGTTCATGATCAAAACTGTGTAATTTATGTAGCTATTTAACAAAATTTGAGAAGAAATTTGGTCAAGATTTATCCAAATTATTTTTTTGTCCATATTTAAGTATTATGTGACAAGTTTATGATAAAAAATCGTTAGCAATCTGGACGATGTCTGCTTAAGGGACCATGTAGAAACATATTTAATACTTCAGCGATCAAAATGATGCAATTGAAATATTGGGGACCAAAATGAGACAAACTCCATACTTTGGGGACCTCTAGTGCAATTAACCCTTAATTCATCAACTTAACATTCAATCACATCCAATTAATATTCAATTCATCAAATTAACATAAAATTAACATTCAATTCATTTAAATTCAAGTGCATTAAATTAACACTCAATTTATCAAATTACCATCAAAAAATTTATTAATTGAATGTTTATTAGATGAAATGTAATGCTAATTTAGAGTTGAGTTAATGAATTAAATGTTTATTTGATTAATTTTCATATTACTTTGGTTTGGTGTTGATTTGATAAATTAAATTTTTTTTGGATTATTTTGGATGTTAATTTTGATAAATTGAGTGGTAATTGGATGAATTGAATGTCGATTTAGTATTAATTTGATGAATTGAATATTAATTAGATGAATTAAATGTTAATTTGATATTAATTTGATGAATTAAATATTAATTTTATGAAATTGAATGTTAATTTAATTTTGTTGGGTTAGATTGAGAACAAAATAAAAATAGTGTTATAGTTTAGGGGTGTAAGTGTAATTTAAACTAAGACTGGTCCTAGGAATTGTGGACCGAACATGGGTATAATTACACTTACGACTTTTATCATATTACACTTTTATCTCTTTGATATTACACTTTTAACCTTTTGATATTATAATTCATCAAATTAACATCCAAACTCATCCAATAAATACTCAATTTATTAAATCAACAAGTAACATGCAATTAATACTCAATTCATCAAATTTACACCAAATTAACATTCAATTATTCAAATCAACATTTAATTTTACCTAATAAACATTTAATTCATAACATTCAATCTCATCTAATTTATATTCAAATTCATTCAAGTAACATTCAATTCACAAAATTAACATCGAAAATCCTCGATTTAACAAATTAACACCAAAGTAACGTACAATTTCATCCAATAAACGTTTAATTTTTCAAATAAATAACAAATTAACATTCAATTCTTCAAATCAACATTCAATTTCATCTAATAAACATTTAATTCATCAACTTAACATTCAATCACATCCAATTAATATTCAATTCATCAAATTAACATAAAATTAACATTCAATTCATTTAAATTCAAGTGCATTAAATTAACACTCAATTTAACAAATTACCATCAAAAAATTTATTAATTGAATGTTTATTAGATGAAATGTAATGTTAATTTAGAGTTGAGTTAATGAATTAAATGTTTATTTGATTAATTTTCATATTACTTTGGTTTGGTGTTGATTTGATAAATTAAATTTTTTTTGGATTATTTTGGATGTTAATTTTGATAAATTGAGTGGTAATTGGATGAATTGAATGTCGATTTAGTATTAATTTGATGAATTGAATATTAATTAGATGAATTAAATGTTAATTTGATGAATTAAATATTAATTTCATGAAATTGAATGTTAATTTAATTTTGTTGGGTTAGATTGAGAACAAAATAAAAATAGTGTTATAGTTTAGGGGTGTAAGTGTAATTTAAACTAAGACCGGTCCTAGGAATGGTGGACCGATCTGTGTATAATTACACTTACTTCTTCTATCATATTACACTTTTATCCCTTTGATATTACACTTTTAATCTTTTGATATTATAATTCATCAAATTAACATCCAAACTCATCCAATAAATACTCAATTTATTAAATCAACAAGTAACATGCAATTAATATTCAATTCTTCAAATCAACATTTAATTTTATCTAATAAACATTTAATTCATCAACGTAACATTCAATCTCATCCAATTTATATTCAAATTCAAATCTTCCACTAGTAAAAAAGCCAGGAGGTTGTGGGCGAGATGGCTTAATATCTTCAGCTTCAGCTTCATGTTCCTTCTTCACCCTAATAGCTTCAGCTTCCTTCTTCACCCTAAACATAAAATAAACCATTAACCACAAAAATGGCTTCATCATATAAATTACGATATTAACTAAAAAAAATGTTCACTTACATTAGAACAAGTCAAGACTTGGATCACCAAGATAAGCAAATTATCAAAGACAAAGTCAGCAAAGGAGTTTCACTTCGCGAACTCAACAGGGAAGGCAAGACCAGTAACCACAGTGAAAGAGATGGAGGGAAGACAAGACCAGTAACCAGTCGTTTAGGCGGGAAAATGGGTAGAGGGAGAAGATAAGGTTTTTATGATTTGTGGACCACAATATTCACAAGAAAAAAAATATATATATATATATTGTAATATGTTATAGTGTTATGGGAACAAAATAAAAATAGTGTTATAGTTTAGGGGTGTAAGTGTAATTTAAACTAAGATCGGTCCTAGGAATGGTGGACCGATCTGTGTATAATTACACTTACTTATCCTATCATATTACACTTTTATCCCTTTGATATTACACTTTTAACCTTTTGATATTATAATTCATCAAATTAACATTCAAAATCATCCAATAAATATTCAATTTATTAAATTAACAATTAACATGCAATTTCATCAATTTAATACTCAATTCATCAATTATGGGTAATAGTTCCAACTCTTTTGGTAGGGGTTCCAACTCTTGGGGGAGGGGTTCTAACTTTTTTGGGTAGGGGTACCAACTTTTTTTGGGTAGGGGTTCCAATTTATTTGGGTAGGGGTTCCAACTCTTGGGGGGGAGGGGTTCCAACTCTTGGGGGAGGGGTTCCAACTTTTTTGGGTAGGGGTTCCAACTTTTTTGGGTAAGGGTTCCAACTTTTATAGGTAGTGGTTCCAAATTTTTTGGGCAAGGTTCCAACTTTTGGGGGGTTCTAACTTTTTTGGGTTTGGGTTCCAACTCTTAGGGGAGGGGTTCCAACAATTTTAGTAGGGGTTCCAACTGTTGAGGGGTAAGGGTTCCAACTCTTGGGGGAGGGATTCCAACTTTTTTGGGTAGAGATTCCAATTTTTTTGGTTAGAGGTTCCAATTTTTTTTGGTAAGGGTTCCAATTTTTGGGGGGGGGGGGTTCTAACTTTTTTGGGTTTGGGTTCCAACTCTTGGGGGGAGGGGTTCCAACTTTTTTGGGTACGGGTTCCAACTTTTATGGGTAATAGTTCCAACTTTTTTGGGTAAGGGTTCCAACTTTTTTGGGTAAGGGTTCCAACTTTTTTGGGTAAGGGTTCCAACTTTTATGGTTAATAGTTTCAACTCTTTTGGGTAAGAGTTTCAACTTTTATGGGTAATAGTTCCAACTCTTTTGGGTAGGGGCTCCAACTCTTGGGGGAGGGGTTCTAACATTTTTGGGTAAGGGTTCCAACTTTTATGGGTGGGGGTTTCAACTTTTTTGGGTAGGGGTTCCAACTATTGGGAGGAGGGGTTCCAACTTTTTTGGGTAGAGGTTCCAACTTTTTTGGGTAAGGGTTGCAACTTTTATGGGTAATAGTTCCAACTTTTTTGGATAAGGGTTCCAACTTTGGGGGGGAGGTTCCAACTTTTTTGGGTAGGGGTACCAACTCTTGGGAGGAGGGGATCCAACTCTTGGGGGAGGGGTTCCAACTTTTTTGGGTAGATGTTCCAATTTTTTTGGGTAAGGGTTCCAACTCTTGGGGAGAGGGGTTCCAACTTTTTTGGGTAAATGTTCCAACTTTTTTGGGTAAGGGTTCCAACTTTTTTTGGGTGAGGTTATTACCGGTTTAGCAGGTAATCGGTATCCACTTTAAAAAAGGTTCCAGGTAACCGGTATTCACTTTAAAAAGTGATCAATGACTACAAAAATAGGAAAATTCCATCAAAGGCCCAAAATGAATCTCGGTACAGTACCGAAAAGGGAAATTCAGTATTGTAGCCTGACCCATAAGAGATATTTTGAACGGTAAACATAATGGCTACCTAATGGTGTACTTGGCTCAATCAAGTCACTCGTACATTCTGAGACTCGTTTAAATCCATTCTCGTAAAAAATATACGTCATTTTCTAGGTCATATGAGCAAGTTCAAATGACGGTGGTGTTCAGTTCTAAAAGAGGGGTTGTTATGGAGGGAAAAATCGGTGGTTTTCAGTGATGAATTAGTTGTTTGGGCAAGGAGGACTCACAACATTAATTATGGGTATCAGGTAAATTTTAGAGACACCAATAAGAATGAAGTCCAAAGCTTTTGATTAACAATTTGTCCTAAGTTGATTTTAACTTGTTACCCACTTGAGTTCAAAAACACCATTTTTGGTCAGGGCGATAATCGAGTCAAGTTACCAGAATTCAGTTAGTTTTGGGTTCAGTTAGAAAATGAGTCGAGTTTGAACAATTTTTTAGGCTTGTTTAAAAAAAAAATAATGTTACTATTTTTTTGTATTTAAGTGGTATTATTTTTTGTGTTTGAATATTACTATTTTTTATTTTTAATGTTATTATATATATATGAGAGAGAAAAATAAATAGTCATATTTTATATATGGATATCTATATAATAAAGTAGAGCTGAATTTGAATTTTAGAGACAAAGAGAGGTCCAGATCATTTTGACATAAAACATAAACACATCCAACGAACAACGTAATCCCAACATAAAAGACGGTTCAAATCATTTCAAAAATTTTGATCTAACAGTTTACAGTGAGTATTAAATTTTGTTTTCCCGCTCAACAACATTTCCTAACTGACGCTTCTCTCTCTCCCAATCTCTCACGTCTCATATCTTTCTCTCTCTCCCAATTTCATCCCATATACAACTCTAGACTCCTATTGCTCATGTACCTCTCTCTCTCTCTCTCTCTCTCTCTCTCCCTCCCTCAGTCTCCTCTCTCAGTCATGCCTCTTCTCTCTCTCTCTCTCTACGCATAAAACACACAGAGAAAACAAAAACACTCACACATGCATTCAGATCCTACTGTTCACTTTTGCTTCTTGGAGTCCCTAATGTCAGGTTTGTGTTTACTTCTGCTATTGCACTTTGAATTTCAGTATGCTTCAGTTTTTATTTTTTTGTTGTATTTCTCCGTTTTCTATACTCCACTTCATCTGAACTCTTTGTTATTCATTTTGTTATATTCATGCTTGGTAGTCTTCGTTGTCTTTGCCTCAAATCATTTATGTGATCTATTGATTTTAGGTAGACTGAGATGGGTTTCTTCCATTCAAGCTTCTAAGCATTTTCTTGATTTTATTGTAATGTCCAATACAGGTATGTGTTTGGACCTATCTAATAAATAAATAGATAAATAAAAATAGAGCAAATTATTTAGAAATTTAGAATTAGTTGTACGTGGATGCCTTATGGTTAAATTTTATATATATATAGTGTATTGGGTACTAAGGGTAATTATAAAATAAGAATAAGAATAATAAAAAAAAAGGGAGGATAAAAGTGAGATTAAAATAAGTCCCCTTGTTGTCCTAGACGTTCACTGATATATGGATATATATATTCTCTTTCTATAGAAACAACTACACATACGTTAGAATAAGAAAAAGGAGGGAGAGGCTAGGGTTTCAAGTAAAGAAAAAGGAAGAGAAAGAAGGAAGGGTTTTAGAGAAGAAATAAGGAAACTAGAAGATTTGATCATCAAGGTTAGTCTTCATATTGGAATTTAATTTTGTATTTAATCATTATATGTACACATATACAAGTTTGTAGTATGATATAATCTTGCAAGTAATCCATATGAGTAGGTTTATAGGGTTCAAATATATTAATTCAAATATAATAGGGTGGTATTTGTGTTAAGAAGATGTTGGGAAAGAAAAAGGGAGAAAAAGAAAAGTTACAGACAAGCTTCTGGACGTAAGGTTGAAGAAGATGAAAGTTTTGAAATTATGGAAACCTCCCCCTTAGTTTTAAGTAGTTTTATTTTGATCCCTATACTTTTATAAACTCAATTTTTTGACTACCATGGAACTTGATAATTTATAGAACTGACCCAATATGTTTATGGTCATTTCAAAACAGCCCCCGAGTCTTGAAAAATTTCTGAAATTTTGAAACGACCCCTAAAAGTTTCGATTAAGTGTTTAAAAAATCAATGGTTATTCTAATAAATCAAATTGAGGTTGTATTTTCGAAAAATGGGTCTCTAGAACCTTAAATACTATTCTGGAAAATTTATGGCAGGCCCGAAAACAGAAAATTCGTTTTTAAGGAAATTACACTTTGACCCCAAAAGTTTCAAAAATTATGATTTGACCCCGAAACTTTAAAAACTTTTTCTAAACAGTCCAGAATACTTCTACACCATATTACCTCATATTAGAAAGGATATTTATATGAAAAAGAGATATTAAGTATATATCAATGGGTAGGAAGTAAAAAAATTAAATATCTAATCGCGAAACGACGAAATTAGGAATATAGCTTTATTGTTATATGTTATTTTGAATTAGGTGGTGATTGCATTGAGATTGAGAAAGAGTTCTTTGAATTGAATTTTGGAAATCAATGTGAGTAGTTTACTATTTCTTTTGAGAGGATTTTCTATATTAAATGTGTGGGTGCGTGCGTGTGGATTTTTCATATATATGATATATGTGTTGATGTTTGTGATTGCTATTGAATGTTTTGAAATTGTGAACTGTTATACATGTGAATTTTGGAAAACTTGTGGGAAAATTTTATATCATTGCTTTGGTGATGAAAGGGAAATTTTGTGTGCGTTGGGATTAAAACTACAGTTTTGGTGTGTGTGGAAATCATGTTTATGAGACGGGGACTAGGGTTACCAGGTCTACTGGTAACAAGAGACGGAGCCAGTCATCAGGCTAGTGATGACAAGAGACTAGGCCAGTTACCAGGCTAATGGTAACAAGAGACTGGGCCAGTTACCAGGCTAATGGTAACAAGAGATGGGGCCAGTCATCAGACTAGTGATAACAAGAGACTGGGTCAGTTACCAGGCGAGTGGTAACAAACATGATTTGACAAATGTATTTGAGACTGAATGTGTGTGTGTGAGTATTTTGGGTTATAAATATATTTTTATTTATAAAGTTATTTGTGATCATGAGATCATTTTATTTACATGATTATGTGGGAGGAATTGGGGTATTATTTGTTGTACTTATGTATATATATCAAAGTTAATTTTTTGTATATAAATTGTGGGATTTATTTTCACACCTCATTAGAGGTGGTTCCTATTCACGGGTCTTTGTGCTCACCCAAACATTTAACATTTTTCAGGTGAGGACAGGGTGAAGAGTAAGTCCACAGATAGACAAGAGAGTAGAGGAATCGAAGATTTATTTTATTATAGGTCTTCAAGAATAAAAATCTTTTATAATTTTGAGACAAATGTTTAATTATTTTGGGAACAATATTGCTTATGTTTAGAGTAGTGAACTTTATGGTTTAATTATTGTTTTACATGAGTTTAATAATGACGTCGGTGATGTTTAGTTTATTCCTCTGGCGTTCATTAGGTCGATGGATTGGATCATTTTATTATTTGTCTTCCGCTTTATTTTGCATTTATTATGCACAAAGATGGTTGGTTAAGTGATTAATCCGAATTAATGCATGAATTAATTAAGTTAATAGGTCAATTGTGTTAGTAAAACAAAGTTAAATTAATCAAAATTGACCTATTAAGGGTTAGTGTGTGAATTAGGGATAATGCATTAATTGTTGTTTTTTTCAGGGTTTTATGCGTCAAAACTACAAACTATCGGGGAGCCAATTGCAACAAAGTTACAAATTCTAGGATGACAATTATTAAAGCTCTAAACAAAGAGAGATTAAAGTAATCCAAATGTCATCTTTTGGAGGTTTGTGAATGACAACTTTTGGAAGCTTGTGAATGACAACTTTTGGAAGCTTGTGAATGTCATCCCTTGGGCTTGTGAATGGCATCTTTGGGGTTTGTGAATGTCATCCCTTGAAGTTTGTAAATGCTATCTTTTGGTTGCCTATAAATACCACCCCTTTGTGGCTTGTAAAATCATAAAATTTTTGTTAGAGCTCTTGGTTGTAGAAAACCCTCCAAGTTGTTATTTTATTTGTATGCTTACTAGATTTCTCTTGGTTGTGGAATACCCTCCAAGTTGTTATTACTTTCTTTGTATTATTGCTTTCTTTTATGGTATTATCATCTCTTGGTTGTGGAATACCCGCCAAGTAATTATTGCTTTCTTTAATTTAAGTATTGTTTTATGTTACTTCCATTGTTGGAGCTCCCTTCTTCTCTTATAGGAGTGAAACTCTTCCACTTTTCTAGAGCTTTACCAAAGCCGTGAAGGGTGGAACGTGATTCACTCATTCTTTAGGAAGAAGTGGTGTATAAATTATCCCGAAGTTATATTAATGCATTTCTTTTACGCTTAGCTCTAATCTTTATTTCTTTATAATGTCTTCTTGTTATATTGTTGTATTTCCTTTTAGCATGAGTAGTTAGAGTTTTAGTTGGTTAATCCAAGGGAGACCTCCTCTTGGGTTTTCCAATTCAACTCATTTTCTTTCCTCTCTCGGTGTACGATGGTTCGGTTTGACTGGGTTGAGGGTGGATAAGTTGGTGAGTCTTTGATATTCCGTAGGCCTAGTCACGGTTTATGCTTAGATCCTCACTCAATCTTGTCCCTAACTTCCCACGAATCAATCGTTCATCTATAAACCCTCGGAGGAAGGTTTTGAGTTGAGTTGGTATTCCCATTGGAATGACCCTTTGGATTAGCCAACACTTGTTTTCTTGCATTTTCATTAACACAACTCTACAAAACAAACTAAAAGATTTTACACTTTTTATTTTTATAAAATCACCTTCACACAATTCCTTTCCTTCCCTGAGGAGACGACCTTGGAATACTCATTCCAAGTAAAACACGACAAGCAAAAGACTCCTTGCGCTTGGGGAGCACTTTTGTCCATTTCGCACATTCCATTTCATACATTTCATTTCCACCACCATTCTGTTGCCCTTTCTTTTGACATCATCCCAAGGGAGAGTGACACTCCCCCTCACACATACATCATATATACATTGTAGGAGATGTTAAGAGGTTAGGAACAACAACGGTTTTCGTCAAACATTTTTGGCGTCGTTGCCGGGGAAGGTAAAGCGTTGAGTTCAAAGGGTGATTTTTAGGCGGCATGGTAAGTCTCGTGATTTTCATCACGGGCCAAGCTATGTCGTTTATTTTGTAAATATTTTGTTTTAGTTTGTGTTTTATATTATGTCTTATAATTTTTATGAAAATGTATATAATGCCCAAAGTTTTCAAAATGTGTGTGAGATTTGTGATGAGTATGGGCATGTTACTAGTGAGTGCCCAATAAATGCCCCTTATTTTGAAAACGTTTGCGAGATTTGTGGTGAGTATGGACACATCACTAACGAGTGCCCAATAAATGCCCCTTATTTTGAAAACGGTTGCGAAATTTGTGGCGAGTATGGACATCTCACTAGTGAATGCACAATAAATTATCCGGTTCAAGACTTTGCTTCTGAAGGTCCAAATTCAAGTTTGGCCTACTTAAATTTTTACCGCAACCATTATGATACACCGAGTTATTCGAGTTATGGTTGGGAGAACGAACCGTATAATTTTCCATCCGATCTCACACCACCAAATGATTTTTGCCACTATCCAACATATAGGGACTCAAGCGAACAAGAATTGGAAAATATTTGGTGCGATTTTATGCAATACCAAATGGAATTCAATGCCCAAATAACCCAACAACTTAATACATTGACTAATGCTATAATTACTATGCATGAAGAACAACATCTTGAGCACAGTCAATGTATTGAGGATGATCATCCCAATGTAATGCAATTTGATGTTGAATCTCCCACCACTCTAGATTGTGAAACATTTGATGAAGTTATTATCTCACATGAGGCTAATGAGCCCAAGGTTATTTTGCCATCTATGAGTGGTGTTGAGATTCACATTTCTGAACTTGGGAAGGGCATTGAAATGGAGTTAAGTGTAGAGACTCTTAAAGAGAAATTGAATACTCCATCTTTTGTATTGCATAAACTTGTCCACATCTCGGTTTGGTTGAGACTTTTGAATAATTATCCCTTGTATTATTGGATAGATTGGTTAGAAAGGGCATTTATACACCAAAAAAATTTTAAAATCAAAAAAATCAATGGGCGCAAGCTCATATCCGAATTGAAGCCGGATTGACATGAGCCCTTTTTGAACAATTGTTTTAAAAAAAAAAAAAAGAAAAGAAAAATGGTCCTGCCGACACTAGTGCCTGCCGACACTCTTTTTTTTTAAAAAAAAAAAATTTAAAAATAAAGAATATTCCGCGAATATTCGCTCCTACCGACACTTGTTTAAAAAAAAAAAAAAAAGTCATAGGGATGCCTTTATTAGGCCTTCCACCTTTTTCTTTTTTTCCCATTCACCGGTGTTGGTCCCCCCCTTTTTTCTTCTTCTCTGCTTCTTCTTTTATTTCCCTTTTCTTCTTCTTCTTCTTCTTCTTCTTCGTTGTTCTCTGTAAAAACAACCCACCCCCTACACTTTCATGGCTGTAGAACCCGAAGACCCAGTCCTTTGTTTAATAATTTGCGTTATATGTCTGTATTTGTTCATGGGTGTTCTTCTTCTGTTCACATTTAAGATTAAGGGTTTCCAGCCAAACCCAGATCTCCCTAGAAGATGATTAATTGGTGTGTGTTGTTTGTAGGTTTTGGCGGATGAACAGATCTGTACCTTACAACCTCATTTCCAAACTTCATACACTGGTAAATTCGAAACATTTGGGACAATGTTCAGTTTAGATTGGAGGGTGTGGATCTACTTTCTCTTTCTCTAGTTTCGTATTTGTAATTCCAGTTTTAGATCTGAACAGTTCACAGTTCTGAAAAAAAAAAAAGGGGGTTCTGCTTATTTTTATTCTGGATTGCGTATTTTTACAGTATTTGTGCCTATATTTCATGATCACATCGGATGCAGCTTCAATTGTCTTTGTGACTGACAGACGTTAAAGAACCAGATAGGGTGTCTCTAATTTTAGCAAGCATGGATAGTAGACTTTTTTGGTTTAGTTTAGGCGTTTTACGCACCTTTCCATCTGATGTGTATGTTGTGATAATGAAAAAGGCAAGAGTTGTGAGACAAATTGAAATCCGGGAAGCACAAGCAAAACCATTGTGTGGCAGAAGCACTTATGCTAAACGTCGTCGTGCCAAACGACTGGGTGCTTGTAAACAATGTGGCAGGTGTTTTCACATGAAAAAATACAATCAGTGTTCTGAACCAATTTCGGGTCGTGCAACCGATCGATTAAATTGGATAGTGTATGGGCAGAGCAAGGACTTTCCTGACACGCCATCCTATTCCAGCCCGGGACTTACACGTTATGTGTTACAAGAAGTTGGAAGGGTCACTAATACTGACATAGACACAAGCGATGACTCGGATTAGATTTTGACTAATAAAGACAAAGCTGTGGAAAAACGTGTTTTGGGATGAAGGTTAAGGGTCCGAACTTTTTTGTAAATATTTTTTGTACAAAGTCTTGTTGTTGAAATAAAGATGTGGGCCGAGTAAGGAATGTCCTAAAATGCCAACCTATAGCGTGGGTAGGGACTTATCCTGAGACGCCATAATTTTCCAAGTTCAATTTGTGTATCTAGTCTTGTTTCAATTTTCATAGATAAATGAGTATGTTAATAATTTTGAATTTTATTTAATGTTCGAATGTAATATTTACATACTCATTTATCCTTGAAAAATAATATATATATATATTTTTAAATGTCAAATGTACCTCATTTCCCATGTTACTTTCATTTTTCTCATTGCATGCTTCTTTATGCATTGAGGACAATGCATAGTTCAAGTTGGGAGGTGAGGTGCACCATTTACATTTTCCACCAATCTTTGTATAGAATAATGGGAAATGTGAAAATTTTAAACATTTTGGACATTTTTTTTTGTAAAGTATCTAATATTGAACTATATTCCTCTATCCTAATTGTTGTGGGAGTTGTGATTGCTTGATCCTCATTTTGAACTTTGAATACATGAGCACATTATAGAAGTTTATCCTATTTCTAAGAGTATCACATACTTGTTTGCTTTTGAACTTATCCATAAGTGCACCATGAACTTGTAATTTTGACAATTTACGGATTGAGTTCACATTTAGTGCTTGACATGAATAGTGGAGATGAGTAAGAACCCATGTGAGCTTTTAGTACCAATCCTTGCTGGAGGGAGCTTACATTTACTCAATGAACAATTTTTCAAATTCCAAATTTGTTCAATAATCTCATTATGCTTGTTTTGGTTAGAGTGCATTTGGGTAGTTGATTGATTTGGTCTTGAAACGAAAAATGCTCCCCCATGCTTATTTAGAAATGATTTTAGGTCATCTTTGAAATGTTTTGAGCCTTACCCTTTTTCTTGTGAAATTTTATCTCTAGTGCCGTGATTGAGCCTTAAATTATAAATTCGTTTCCATGCCACACATTTGACCAATCCAGTGCAAAATGATAAAATCTACCTCACCTTGGTTGTTCATAGTACTGAGTATGATAGATCATAAAAGAGAAGGAATTATGGTGTGAAAATTCAAATAATAGGGATGAATGATGTTGAAACTCAAAAGAGTTGTAAAAAAAAAAGGAAATGTTTAGGAAAAGAAAGAAAAGAAACAAAGAGTGTGGTGATGGTGTTAACCTAGAAATCCCATAAAAGGGAAATCTTTTTGAAATAAAGGTCATTCATTCGGAACAAACCTCTTTGTTATCCTATATCCTTCATTTCATTTACCTAGATATCACCCCAATGCCTCATTACAACCCTTGAAAGTCCTAAATGATCTAGAGAACCATGGGGATGCATACTTTTAAAAAGAACAAGAAAGGTTGATTTTGCTATCTAAATGCCCTAGCATTCTTTTCATGAGATTATGCCAAGGTTGTTTCATTTTCATGTATGAACTTCATTTTTGATTATATGTGAGCATACTTTGTTTTGTGCACAAGATTCTACCTCACATATACACATGGAGAGCATGCCAGGATAACCAATGTGTGATTCATTGTTGAAAGACACCTTTGGTGAGTTTTGCATCAAAGCTTAATTTGGATAGCCAAAGTAAATGTGAACTATGTTGTGTAAATGTTTAAATTACGTGTTTATTTCACACACACGCGAGTTTTTGAAAGGAAATGTGTAGGTGAATACTCTAGAATAACATTTAAAGCTATGATGTGTTTCATGTGTGATTAGTTCAGGTGTGTTAGACAAGATTATTGTTGCCATCCCAGTACTAGTTAAGATAGGGGAATATGCTTTAAATATTGAATATAAGGAAAAGAAGTTTGTAGGTACCTTCACTGGAAACCTTCACGAGACAAAACTCGTCCACTAGGGATCACCTAGGGGTTTAACGGCTTGTTGCATATGCTAAATGCAATCGTGTTATCTACGAAAGTGATGTTTTATGTTCTTATTTATTACTAGGGACTAGTAATGTTTAAGTTGGGGTGTGTGATTAATCCGAATTAATGCATGAATTAATTAAGTTAATAGGTCAATTGTGTTAGTAAAACAAAGTTAAATTAATCAAAATTGACCTATTAAGGGTTAGTGTGTGAATTAGAGATAATACATTAATTGTTGTTCTTTTCAAGGTTTTATGCGTCAAAACTACAAACTATCGGGGAGCCAATTGCAACAAAGTTACAAATTCTAGGATAACAATTATTAAAGCTCTAAACAAAGAGAGATTAAAGTAATCCAAATGTCATCTTTTGGAGGTTTGTGAATGACAACTTTTGGAAGCTTGTGAATGACAACTTTTGGAAGCTTGTGAATGTCATCCCTTGGGCTTGTGAATGGCATCCCTTGAAGTTTGTAAAAACTATCTTTTGGTTGCCTATAAATACCACCCCTTTGTGGCTTGTAAAATCATAAATTTTTTGCTAGAGCTCTTGGTTGTAGAAAACCCTCTAAGTTGTTATTTTCTTTGTATGCTTACTAGATCTCTCTTGGTTGTGGAATACCCTCCAAGTTGTTATTACTTTCTTTGTATTATTGCTTTCTTTTATGGTATTATCATCTCTTGGTTGTGGATTACCCACCAAGTAGTTATTGTTTTCTTTTGTGTTATTGCTTTCTTTTATGGTATTATCATCTCTTGGTTGTGGAATACCCGCCAAGTAATTATTGCTTTCTTTAATTTAAGTATTGTTTTATGTTACTTCTATTGTTGGAGCTCCCTTCTTCTCTTATAGGAGTGAAACTCTTCCACTTTTCTAGAGCTTTACCAAAGCCGTGAAGGGTGGAACGTGATTCACTCATTCTTTAGGAAGAAGTGGTGTATAAATTATCCCGAAGTTATATTAATGCATTTCTTTTACGCTTAGCTCTAATCTTTATTTCTTTATAATGTCTTCTTGTTATATTGTTGTATTTCCTTTTAGCATGAGTAGTTAGAGTTTTAGTTGGTTAATCCAAGGGAGACCTCCTCTTGGGTTTTCCAATTCAACTCATTTTCTTTCCTCTCTCGGTGTACGATGGTTCGGTTTGACTGGGTTGAGGGTGGATAAGTTGGTGAGTCTTTTATATTCCGTAGGCCTAGTCACGGTTTATGCTTAGATCCTCACTCAATCTTGTCCCTAACTTCCCACGAATCAATCATTCATCTATAAACCCTCGGAGGAAGGTTTTGAGTTGAGTTGGTATTCCCATTGGAATGACCCTTTGGATTAGCCAACACTTGTTTTCTTGCATTTTCATTAACACAACTCTACAAAACAAACTAAAAGATTTTACACTTTTTATTTTTATAAAATCACCTTCACACAATTCCTTTCCTTCCCTGAGGAGACGACCTTGGAATACTCATTCCAAGTAAAACACGACAAGCAAAAGACTCCTTGCGCTTGGGGAGCACTTTTGTCCATTTCGCACATTCCATTTCATACATTTCATTTCCACCACCATTCTGTTGCCCTTTCTTTTGACATCATCCCAAGGGAGAGTGACACTCCCCCTCACACATACATCATATATACATTGTGGGAGATGTTAAGAGGTTAGGAACAACAACGGTTTTCGTCAAGCATTAAGGCCTTGGTGGCTGGTCCGCCACCCACCCTATGTGATCCGGGGTGGGGGTGTGACATTTATCAACTCTGATATATGCCCATGATTTTGGGCCTCATTCTGTTTATTTATGCATTGGTTTTTCAAGAATTTATATGTTTTCATATTTGTATTGATTTCATTTTGGAATAGCCTTTGACTTTGTAGATTTTCATTGCAGTCTCACGTTTACCCCGTTCGAGGACCCAACGTGCACAGAGGATGGCAGCGTCTTCGAAATAATGTAATTATCTCTGCAATCCTCTCGCCAAGTCTCATTACTCAATTGCAATTTGCATTCTAAGCAGATTTCAATTGTAACTTTTTTTTTATTTTGGTAAAATTACCGAGTGATATTGGATTTGTTTTAAAATTCGGGTGCAGGAACATAATTCCGTACATCAGGAAGTATGGGAAGCATCCCGTGACAGGTGCTGCGCTCAAGCAAGAGGATCTCATCCCACTTGTGTTTCACAAGAATTCCGAAGGTATTTACTCATGTATTTGCTTGATTTTAATTTTGGGAACATTCAAGTAGTGTCTGGTAAAGAATGTGGTAGTATATAACAAATGGGGCAATGTTATTATATTACTGATAAGGTGAGAAAATCAAACTGAAAGAAACTACATGAATAACCTGAGCTTAGTGTAGCTCAAACTCGAATTCATAGTATAAGAGGAAGGAGACACTAAATTCACACAATGACATAAGCATTTTCCTCTTCATATAGATATGCATTTTCCTCTTCATAATAGAAGTTCTCATTAGAAATCCGAATTGTTGCAATTAACCTCGAATGTATATAAATTCGTGAATATGGGGCACCCGGAATTAATTGGGGAACTGAATTTATTAATGCAATTTGTGCTAAGAAAAATCGAATGTATATTTAGAAACTGGATTTGGGATTTTTTTTTTTTCTAAACTTGATTATGTAGATATATTGAATAGATAGTTTTGGTTTTGGGTTTGAGATACTTATCAATTTCTGGTTTTGGCCTTGAGTGAATTCTATGGTTGATTTAATTTTCTCTTATATATTGATGCAGATACTGTTTCATATGTGACATTGGGATAATTTCGATTCTTGAATCGGGATTTCGTTTGCGGTTGCTGCTACCCCCTCTCTCTCTCTCTCTCTCTCTCTCTCGTTGTTACTATATTTCGCTGAACAATATTCCTAATTTGTTTAATATTCTAATAGTCCAGGTTGGTTTAATATTCATGATTTTTACTATTGTTTCATCTGCTATCACTAAAGATTTGTTTATGTTATTGATTTGTTTACTATCAAATTTATCTACTATCACTAAAATCCGTTTTTAATAGTTCAATGTCCAATCTCAATGCTTTTTTTTGTATGTGGACATAATAAATTAGGAGTATATTTACACATTTGTATCTATTTTAGTGAGGCTGGATTGATTGATTTAAAAATTAGAATATCATTGCTACAAATTCTTGCATAATTCTTGAAATATAGTCGGAATCCACAATGTACTCTACTCGATCTTTAATGTTATGATAGTTGTTCATCTTTTATGTTTTTTACTTCTTGGCACTGCTACAACATTATTTAGTTCATAAATAATTTAACATGTGTGGACATTTTTTTTGTTTGAGATATTTATTACATGGGTGAATTGAGTTTATAATTATGTTTTGTTATTGAATTGGATTATGGTAATGGTGAGGAATGCAAGAAAAAATTTATTGATTTCATTTATCACTTAAAGATTGTAAATTTGATTTGGTTCTATTAGTATTTTTTTTTTCCCTGATGCATTTGTATATGTGTTGTTACTTTGGAGAATTTTTTGTTCATTTTTTACCAGTAACGCAGTGCCTTCAGGACCAGACAATTTGTTTCGACTTTGGGAGACAATAGCATTATGAAATGGGTTTTTTTTTTTTTTCCACTCATAGTAGTTTCTTTGCTTTTGAGGTCCAATTCCATTTGACTTTCGTAGGCATCTACCTCATGTTTTTATGTATTCTTAAACCTTAACTTTGGCAATCTGCATTTGACAACTCTAGGATGAAGCAAGATGGCTATATGAGCTAGCAAATTTAAGTGATCGAGGTTATGAGGATGAAGAGAGACCAATGATGGCAGAATTTATTGGTTAGAATTGTGAAGTAATTTGGCATCCTATATTTTTTGAGATTATCATTTTTTTTTATTTCTCGAGTTTGTTGTACTAAGAGAGAGACTTAGGATTATAAAATATAATTTTTCTTAATTCTTTTTCATATATTGACTGGGATGGTTTTGACCTATATTTTACTTCTTATGGATGTGAATTGAATTAAAAACAATTGCTCGCGCTAAACAGACATAAACTACGTATTTCATATAACATATAAGTTGTGTTTGATTTAATTGTGTTATAAGCGAGTGATGTTAGTGTTAGGTTATTCGACACGATTAACTAAATTGGTTGTGTTATGGAAGAGGGGTTTTTCACATTAATTTGAAATAATACGAAATAATATGATACAACACAATTTGATTGCCGCTTAATGGGGGGTTCTCATTTTTGTAATTAGTCATTTTTTTTGTGTTATAGATTGCCTTAACGCACATACAATTATTTGTGATTTCTTTGTTTAATAGATAGTGCCTTCAGGCACGGGTTATTTCTAGTAGATAGATATGAGAGAGAGAATTTTAATGTTATAGCTTCTAAAATTTAGGAATTGTTAGTTTTTAAATTTGTGATAATTAAATATAATTAATGAGAGTATTTTAGACAATAAAGATCAAAATAGACTTAATATTAAACAAGTTGGGTGAGGCTATTCCCACCTCATTTAATTTATCATTGTCAAACTACTAAACACACTCCTTTTATACCTACTCCATCAGTAACTAAGTCTATTTCACGCTACATACATCTCTCGTATTTTTTCAAATTCTATCACATGATATCTTCTTAATACATTCAAATTTGACAGATGTCCATGCATTAAACGTTTTTGAGATTTTATATTGTAAGTCTAAATAAGTCTAAATTCAAATTTGATACAAAAAAAAAAAATACTCGATACAATAGAACATGAATTTTGGTTGTAAAATTTAAAATTTTGATATTCTATCTTGGATTGAAGTATTTTTTGTCTAAGTATAATATTTTAAATTTAAGAAGTCTAAGTATTATATGCGTACAAACTTCAATGGGGTCTAGGTGTACTTTATTAACGGATATATTTACAGCATGGGCCTAAGTGTTATGCGCATACAAACCTTATGGGGTCTGTGTGTAATATTTCAAACCTCAGAGGGTTTGAGTGATTAAGTGACAAACTTCAGGGGGTCTGGGTGTAATTCTCCCAAAATTTATTTCACAATCTCAAATAGATTTTTTTAGTATTTATCAATATTTTTCTCAAAATCATTTATATTATACAGTGCCTTCAGAAACAGGTTACTTCTAATAAGATGACAAACTAGGTTTATTGATTATTAAAAAAGAAACTCCAAAATAGTTCAAATAATAATAGAAATAAATAAATTCAGACGTTCTGAATTTAAATCTTAACAATTTCTTGAAATTAGGTCATAAGAGATATCCTATTTTTGGCGTGAATGGTTTACATTTGACCGGACTAAGGAGGAGATTAATCGAGATACGTGTAAACTAGCTTAAATACTATTAACCGTCGAAAAAAAAAAAGAATATTAAAGAAGGTAGATAAGTTTATGCCCATAAAAAAAAAAAAAAAATTTGGTAACCAATAAATTTTTAAGATTTTTTGTACAATGTTTTAGGTTTATTTATAATTTTTTGGGTTTTTGCAATCCATCTTAGAATTATAAGGACAGAATCAAATAATTTTAAGACCGATCTTAAGAATCCAAAAAGTTATTAGATGATCTTTGAAAAATTATAACTAAAACTCTAAACATTGTAATATGACCCAAATAGGTATAAATTTTTTTATTATGGATCCTAATATTTTAAGATTAATCTTAATTTTCTTTTTGTTGTAAATAAATTTTTAAAACTTGTATTTTAATTTTCAAAATTTGTGAACTTGAATACTCAAGTTGAATCCTAAAGAAGGGTGTTGAATTGTCGTGTTCGGGCTCAATTCACTTCTAAAATTCATTAAAATTACAAAATAAATAGAATGTAATTAAATATTTTAATTCGTTATATAAACGAACCGAATCCAAGCAATTAGTAGTTCGACTATAATAGATTTACAATTTTAAATTATTCTAACTTTATCAAGGTACAAAACCTCTTTGAAAAGTTGAAAATTTTCAAATTAATTTTGAAGTAGTTTCCGATCATACCCTTTTCTCCTGCTCTGTTCTTAAATATATGTCTAAAAAATTTAAACTTTCGGAGATTAATTTCATGATTGCATATACATGTTTTTGTTGAGTAATTAATTATTCTAAAATTTTTAGATAGTAATTAGTTTAAATTGATAATAAGATTAAAAAAATTTTACTAAGTAATTGAGTTTGATTTGTTATGGTGATGTTCTACAGAGCTGAGTAGGAACCTATTATCTAGAGGTTTGAGAATCAGTAGAATGTCCTCCTAGGCTCTTGTTGTTTAGGCAACACAACTAGGGGAACTGTAGACAAAATATTTATAGTGGTTCATCAGTTCGAGAGTTCGACTAATCCACTCTAATGGAGTCTTTTACTCTTAGAGAGGGTTTTCTATTAATCAAGGGAGGAGTTTACACAAGGTAATATTGCAAACAGATTGCTTGTATTACATTATGAGGGATTGGCCCTTATTTATAGTCTTCAGATGTCTTGAGTGATTGCCTTGCGTAATCTTTGCCACTTCCTCGTAATCGACACTGTCTTTGCGTAATCAACGTGAATAGTGTTGAGGCAGTTGCGACTCATTTGCCAGAATGTTGGGCCGTTGCGAGTTATACGCGGCCTTTAGGAAGGTGTCAACTATCGTTGTCATCGTACCCACGAGGATCTTGTTGCTAGAGATTTCCGACCTGCGTATCCCTTGCTACTTATCATGAGCTGCATGGTCTGAGCTTAGACGCCCAAACTGAGTGACCCGAGTTCAACCTTAACCAATTTTTTGGTATCATCAATTTTAATTTGAATGCTCATAACTCATAAGCTTAAGTTGAACTGAACCAAACTGAGCTTAGTGAGAATTATGAGCTCTATAGTTAAGCGCTATTTGAACTCGAGCTTAAATAATCATAACAAAATCCTATTGCAATATACTCAAACTTAGGTCTGGCAATTTTAGAGACGACTTGTGAAATTGATACGAACTCAACACGGATTTAGCGGGTTTGGATGTAGTCTTAACGGGTTCGGGTGGTTAACGGGTTAACTCGACAGACTCATGAAATAAACGAACCAGTTTCATGTTTAACTCATAAACTCGTTCCAACTTGTTAAGAGTGGCACTATAAATTTTAAAAAAAAAATTAAGGGATTGTTTGGTTTGCATCTCAAAAAAACAGCATTCAAAAATAGTTTTTGAGAAGAGTTTTAAGAAAGTGTTTTTGAAAATTTTAGATTGCAAAACTTATTTAGTTATATGTTTTTGAAAATAGTTTTGAAAAACAAAAAAATGTAAAATCTGTTTGGACAATAATCCACAAAATCCCCAATTCTCATCTCTCTCCACAAAATATATACACACACACATAGACGTCAAGGATCAAAATTTTGTTTCGATGCATTGTTTCGATCACCTAGAAAATGGAAACGTTTTGACCCATTTCGAAAACATAATGAAAAAAAATAAAAAACTCAAGAATTATTTTTTGAAAACATTGGTTGAAATATACCAAAAATATCTTAAAATACCTTGAAACATTCCAAAATAATTGTGCAAATGTATTGAAATATAACAAAACATTTCGAAATATTATGGAACACCTCGAAGTATTAAAATTTAGATTTCATCACTGATTCGTTTCTGTCTCCTTAAAAACGGAAATATTTCGGATGTTTCGTCCGTTTCGGAACGATATTTTGATCTTTGATAGACGCACACACAGACGCATACACACACTCACACAGACGCACACATGTCTGTGTATATGCATAAATATGTGCTTAGATTTGAAGCTTCAGTAGTTGCGAGAGAGAGAGAGGGGTAGAGAAGAAGAAGTTGAAGAAAGAGAGAGAGATAGCTCAGTGAGGCGGTGGAGAAGAAGAATGAACAAATCTATGCTCAGATTTGAAGCTTTAGTAATTGCGAAAGAATGAAAGAGGTGGAGAAGAAGAAGTTGGAGAGAGAGAGAGAGAGCTCAGTAAGGCAATGGAGAAGAAGAATGAACAGATCTGTGTATATACACAAATATGTGCTTAGATCTGTGTATATGCACATATCTATGTTCAGATTTGAAGCTTCAGTAGTTACGAAAGAGAGAGAGCGGTGGAGAAAAATAAGTTGAAGAGAGAGAGAAGAAGCTCAATGAGGCGGTGGAGAAGATGAATGAACAGTCTCTCTTTTTTGTCTCCAATGAAACTCGAAGGGGAGATCTCATTAATTTGGAGATAGGTTGTTTCCTTTGTTTTCATTTTGCCTTAGAAAACAGTGAGAACATCATTTTATTGTTCTCTAAAATTACACCTTAATTCCTAAAATTTTTAAAAAATTAGAAAACAAAAAACCTAACGAAACAACATGCCCTTATTTTTAGAATTTTGAAGACAAAAAACTGTTTTAAAAAACTAAACCAAACAGGCCCAAAGTCTCTCAGTCTCTGTCTCATCTCACATCTCCCATCTCTCAGATTCATTCGAATTTGGTACTAATTTAATGTTTATTTTTTGTCTTTACTTTTTTTGTTTATTCATGATTTATTGTTCTAATAAACAAGTTAAACATGCATAATGTATAACAAGTTGATAATTTTTCGTGTGAATTCAAAATACTCTAATCGATTTTCTTATTTAACAGGTGACACACGGATTGTATCGAATAATCTGTCTAACAAATGAATCGTATACGAATGTAATAGTTAAATCCGTTTATATAAATAAACAAGATATAAATGAAATTTTTTTTTAACGTAAATTCAGTCCACTCGGCACGATTGCGGTAGCTACTCAAGCTCAATGACTTTGACTCGTTTTGATGCCCTTACAACCTTCTGATAAAAAAAAAGAGAGCATCAATTAGTGTAGTTATTACTTTGTTATATGGATAGCCACCCACTGCAGGCCATAAGTTCTGTGGTCCAGCTTGAAGGATGTAATTTACTCCATTTTTTGGAATTTCAAAGTAACAGGAATAATGTCCGAGCAATCCTATATTGACCAAATTGTTACTCAAATTTTGTATTTTAAATCAATGCAGATGGTTAGATTATTTGGGCTCACTAACTCTACCAAATATTCAATGTATGAGATTTTGACACATTACTTAGGATATAAAATTTTGGCAATAATTTGTGCAGCACAACTTTATCCAGAATCCAGCGAAATCTATATAATAAGCGTATTCTTACGTATTTTTCTCGCTGACTCATTTTTATCACTTATTTTTATTATAAGTAAAATTATTTAATTTTTGATTAATTTGTGACTTATAAAGTTTTTATTAATTATTTATATACGATAGTGTATATATGTTGGTATTTTTTTGAGGTCATGTATTTTAATTTTTTTTCAATTTTTGTTCTAAAAAATTATAGGTATAAATTAATTTTAAACTATGTAATTAAAGAAAGGGAATAAATATTTGATATAGTAGAATCAAATTTTTATACGCTCGGATTTTAAGTTACACCATGTCTTCAAGTACGGGTTATTACTTGTAGATTAGTAGAGAATCTAGATTTCGATGCTTTCACATTTATTTATTTGTTTATTATCAGTTTCAATTCTCAATAATTAAAATTATTGGATTCTTTTTGGATTAATGGGACATATATTAGTACATTAATCAAATTAGGGGTGTCAACCATGCTGATTAACTGAATTCGTGTCGGGTTTAATTGGGTTTTTATGAAAAATTATTTTACCCGTATACGATTTATTTAATTAAACGGGTGAAAATTTATAAACCGAAAACGATTCGTTTATTAAACGATAAATTACATATATTATTCTGACTACAACTAAAATTGAATAATTATTAATTTATTATTATATTAATTTTATTTAAACAGGTAATAAACAAGTTGACATATCTCACCTGAATACAATTCATTTATTAAACGGGTCTAATAGGTCTAACAGGTCCACCTATTCACCACCTACACCTGTTAAGACCTCACTTAAACTCACTTAATTTTGTGTCAATTCGTGTTGTTTCATATTTTGACAGGCCTAAATTAGACAAAATGAATTTGACCACTTATGACTTGAACTAAGAAAAACCAATTTGGAATAATACAAAAAATCCCATCAAATTCAATTTTGAGTTTGAATTTTTTTAATTATGGAAAATGTAAATTTATTTAATTACATTATTAGTGAATGATTTCGTGTATTTAATGTTACGTTTATCAATTCAAACAACTCGTAGTTATGACGTGTTCTCGTTATAAAGAGGAAAAAAAAACAGAAGCAACTGACTTAATTTTTGTTATGTGCAACATTAAAACATCTTCAATATTATTCTCTATTTTAAAGAATATTTTTTAAAAATAAAAAACATCTTCAATGTAAAGACAAAATAAAAAGTGAATGTTTTTTAACAAATCTAATAACACTCTATTTTATTAGAAATATTCTCTATAGTAAATAACATTTAGTACAAAATACACATGCGTTGTTTTTTCCTCATTAATTATAGAATAGAGAGTGAGATTGATTTTCTAAATATAAAGAGTTAAATTAGACTTTCTATTTTATCTTTTCCAAATAAAGAGTTTATTGGATGTGAATTTTTAAGGAATAAGTCTCTAAAATATAGAATTGAATGATAATATTACAAACTTTGTATTTATCTTTATATATATATCAAATAATTTTTCAGGGAGAGCCTTTGAGAAGCCTTTCATAATACTTTTCTAAATTTTTTAAAATTTTAAATTATTAATTAAAAACCCTCTAATCACAATTTTTTTTTCCTTTTTTTAACTACCCATTTACTCTATCCTAATTAACCACCTTTAGTTTGAAATTATTCAAATAAAATTATGATTATCACTCTAACTTTTAGATAATGGAGGGAGATAGCACGAAAAGGACGGTTTTCCCAAAGCTAGGCCAAAATCTTCTCATTGTGGACCCCACCGCATGACCCAAAATTCTCTGAGTGGGCTTGTCGGCCCGAAAAGTCCATCTACAAGACTACAATACATCAATAGTTTTTATTTTTTATTACTGAACTTTCGGGTGGTTCGGTAGTCAAAATTAACATCTTACAATTAAGAAGTTTCGGGTTCAATACTTCTCATACCCGTAGGAGCTGTTTGGTAAGGGGGTAAGGGGGTATGGAGGGCTTGACAAGATGAATTTGAGAAAAATAGTTCAAAAGACTCCCAAATCTCATGTTTGGATTGAAAATTTAATCTTGAGTTTTTAAACACGACACATAACTGATCCGAAGATTAAACCCATGATCATGAGTTTTATCAAATCTAGGGAGGGGGTGAGTTTGGGAAGATGGGTTAAGGGGTTAAGAATTTAAAAGACAATTGTACCCTTTAACATGAGTATGAATTAGATTGATTAAGGGTAAAATAGTTATTTACATGACAAATAATTTTTAATAATTATGATATGATCGTGGGTCTTACATGTGTATGTGTTACATATCAAACATGCGTATGAACCGGATTGAATGTTGAATCCCATCTTTGTAAAGAGGGATTTTGGTTTAGAAGGATTTGGAGAACTCAATTCAAACCCCTCCCCAAAATTCATCCAAACAAGCCGTAACAGTCAATCTTTCCGTCATGTATTAGCATGATGATCTAAATTAGCTCGGATCTTTAAGATCAGTTTCGAGTTTGAAAGAATAGTCGTCATAAGTCTGAAATCAATAAATTTTACTCTAACAGAACCAAAACAAGTTTCATTCGCTGGTTAGGTTAGTCCTTGCACTAAAAACATACAATTATGTTCACATCATGGTCCTTTCAAAATTGATTTAGAAGAAAAAATAAGAGATTTACATCTTAGAGTATCCCTATGGATGTTGATAATTAAAACAACACCTTCTCCACGTCAAAATATTATTAAGACCTAAAAATCTGACATAATTTATTAATTTAATTTATTATAACATTTGAATTGATTGTGAGCCCCATCAAATATTGAAACTTGGTATTAATTTAATAATTTTAATAAAATTACATTATTATGTCAATAAATTACGTCAAATTTTTAAATTTAAATAGCATTACTATTTCGTTTATTATTGTTGAAAAGTTCAAGCCGACAAGGTCTTGTTTTAATTATCAACATCAACATCCATAGAGATACGCTAAGCTGTAAATCTCTACTTTTTTCTTCTAAATCAATTTTGAAAAGACAATGATGTGAACATAATTGTATTTTTTTAGTGCGATGACTAACCTAAACTAATATGGGATTTATCATATTTTAGTCTATTTTAATTGTATCATTTTAATTCTTGAAATATTAAATATATTTTTATGTGATCCCTCAAGTAGACTGCGTTTAGATTGCTAATAAATTTTTATCATAAATTTGTCACGTGATACCTAAATATAGCAAAAAAATAATAATTTGGATAACTTTTGATCAAATTTTTATCAAATTTTGGTCAAATAACTACCAAAATTACACAATTTTAATCATAAGTTATCCAAATTTTGGTCAAGAATTACCCATATTTATGGCTGATAGTCGAACGAGCTCGCGGAGTCTAAAAAACTTGTAATTGAGTCTAGAGCTTGAACAAGTACAAAACGAGCCGAACTCGAGTATTTGCACATAAACGAGTCGAACCAGTCGAGTTTGAGCCGAATTTGTCGGACTTGTTTTTTAAACGAGTCTAACAAATTGTTCAAGTTTGACTCGTTTAAAAAACGAGCCGAACTTGAACGAGCTAAAAACGAGTTGAACCCGAGTCAAGCTCGAGTAGCTCGGTTTGATTAACAACCCTACTTATATTACACATTTTTTATCATGAATTACCCAAATTTTGGTCAACAATTGCCCAAATTTTGGTCAAGAGTTGTTCAAATTATTTTTTTGTCTATATTTAAGCATCAAGTGACAAAAAAGGTCTCGAATTTAAGTTAAGAAAAAAAATATAATTTATGAAAATTAGGTGATAAATAATCAGTCAATTGACTTTAATTGTAATAAATTAAAAATATTGCATGACAAAATAACTCATTTTTTCTGTATTTACATAAACACAAGTAAGAGTAAAAAAATAAAGGTAAATCTAAGAATAATCATTCAATTGTATTGTGTCAGAATTTATTTATATATGTCCGTCCAACTTATAATCATGTATAATTTAACAAGTTTGTGTTGTATTTCCTTGAGGTTATATCGACCTGTTGATTTGAGAGATCGAATAATTTCATTAATTTATCATCCAAATCTACTAAGACTACACTTAAACTCATTAATATCGTGTCAATTTTTTATTGATTCATTTATTCTACCTAAAATTGCAAGATTAATTAAATTGGGGGTCCTAAAATTATTTTAATTGAATCTTTAAAAAAATGTGGGCCCATTATTATTATTTTTTTGAGGACTTTAGTCATACCTAGGGCCGGCCTGTAAGATGTAATCATTCATGTGCTAAGAGGTAATTTGTCCATGCCTTTACTTTTCGTTTTGAAAAATCTGAATGTCGATACAAAAATTTGGACTTAGTTAAATTAAATTACATTAAGAAAATTTATTTAGTTTTAAGCGTATTTTAAAAAAAAAAAGACTAAAAAATCATTCATTAGTCTATTACTCTCTATCTTCGTTTCTCTCCATTACTCTCTCACTCTTTCTTCCGTATTTTCTCTTTATCTCTCTTTCCATTACTCTCTCTATCTATCCCTTATTTTCTCTCTCTCTCTCTCACACACACTTTGATAATTTATTTTCTTTGTAAATATATAAAAATTTTATTTTATTTTTTAATCTCTTTTTTTTCTCTCCCCCCCCCCCTCTATGTACATTGTAACATTAAAAAAATTCTATTTTTTTTCTTTTTAATAGTCAAGTGTTTGTTTACAAAGGGTATAGCCTAATTAAATTGTACTTTTTGTAAATGACCTTAACCTTGGGAAATGGGGTAAAGATGCTTTATGGGTTGGAAGAGTTGTCCAAGCCTTCCAAATGGAACAAATGTGTAAAGATAAATGAAGGCATTTTTGTGGAAGCAAAAGGAGAATACTCTAGCCGGCTAAGTTGAAACGACAAAATGTCAAGGGTGTTATGAGCACAATCATATTCAACAATTATTCATTTGCATAATTGATGTATCTCTCTAGTAATTTCTTAGGCTTTCTAATTTGAATTTTTTTTCCACGACAATTTTTGGTGGTTTCCACATCATCGGTTATGCTTTCTTCAGTCCTACTTTTGATTTAATTATCATGTATTCAATTTGGATCCAAACATGATGGACACTACATTAAAGTGACTGAAGTTGCAATTTGATTTAAGGTATGAATTGTTGAGTTTATATGATACTTTATTATTGTCAATACTAATAATTTGTTTGCTAATTCAACGCATTAGACATGTGGCGTGATGATATTGGTGAGTCTTTGTGTGTCCTGATGGATGCTTCCTTTTGGTAATGCTCATTTTTTTTTTAATTTTTTAATTTTTTTGTTATGGAGTGTCTTCAGGACATTAGCTAGTATATACATATGAGAGAGAGAATTTTAATGTTTGTCAAATTCCTAAAATTTAGGAGTTGTTAGTTTTTAAATTTGTTTTAATTTAATATAACTACTAAGGGTATTTTAGATAATGGAGATCAAAATAGACTTAATATTAAACAAGTTTCTGTGATAGACATATCATCAAATAAGTCTACAAAGGGAGACCGCTCTTCAAATTTTCCTATTATATACGGTCGGGTCGGTCTTGTGACTCTGGCCATTTGAAAATTGGTGATCCATGAAAGATAGATTGGGCTTGCAAGCCTGCAAAAGTTGAGTCCGAACGCACATACACCGTAAAAATTGGGCTGAAGCCCGAGAAATCACAACCCTCAATCTTATGTGGGTTGGACCGAAGTGACCTAAGTGGTATGTTTTATGGTTTATAAAAAAACTCATTTTTTGTGGATGGTGCTAAAAGCTCGAACTTTGTCTTAACTCTTAAGCCTAATCTCACTTGCTCGGTAGTCTAACTTGGCCATCATTATTTGACTAACCCCCCCCCCCCCCCCCCCCCCCCCCCTTTTGTTGATTGTCATGTATCTTCCTTTATTATTATTATTGTTATAGTGTTATTATCATTATTGTTGTGAGAGATTTGAATCAGATATAATTGTGTTAGTTTAAATTCAACTTTTTCAACACGAACTCAAACTCAGTTTTCTATTGACCTAAAAAGAAAAAAAGCTTAGAGCAAGAGACTCTAGGATAAAGAGTTCACAAACTCAACATTTTAAGGGAGACTCTTATGTAAACTTTTATTTGATTAAAGATATCAATCAAACCCTAATTATAAGATATAGAATAATCATGATTTTCACATAAGTTATAATGTGGAATTAAAACATCATAATCAACATATCTGAAGCCAATATTGCTAACCTTGAATTATTTGATCAAGAATTGAACGATCATTTGGTGTAACCCAGAAAATCGGTTTCTCTCCCTTGACTTTTATCTTACGATACATTACTCGATGGGGGCATGTGTAAATTTATAGGTAGAGAGAGGACCAGTTCTTTAGTTCAATATCAACTCCACTTTCTATCAAAGTAGGACATCAAGAAACCACATTTTCTTATTGACCAATCAGAAACCATTATTTATACTAGTTAGATTAAGATTAGTAACATTATCATTATTTGACATAAACTAATTATCCAATAATAATTAGTAAAATCACATATGTCAAATTACGTGGGTCACATTAATTCTTACATGTTATTGGAGTTTAGACTCGTAGGATGTGTCAGTTAAGTACAAATAGTCATAATTGACTGAGTAGTAAAGCTGTGAAAACGTCTGTTTCTTGCATATTTCACACCCTAGCTTCAGTTTTAAACCCTAACTTAAAGGAACAACATGTTATTGCTAAAACACGTAAGAATATAAATCATTACATATGGATGGTATGAACTGCCTAAATAAAAATTCTTGAAATACTGAATAGTGCATTTAGATAAGTATGAGAATTAAAAGTGGCTAGAAATCAAGCTCGCTCCTACCATATAAGTACCCCCTTAGATCCAAAATAAAAATATATATAGGTCAATGCTTTCTTTTCATCTTTAATACTCCGTTTGGTACGATGAAAAAATAGAAGGATAGATAAAACATCATATTTGGTAAGGAAAAAAAATAGGAAGGATGAAAAAGTGGATGGATGAACTTTCTTTTTAACTCACTAAAATCAATCTCTCCAAAATAAGACGGAAAAGAAAGGAAAATAGTACTCACGTTAGATAAAAATATGTTATTTACTTTTTTAACTTTTAACTTATTACTTATTTACGTTAAACATCTAAACCCAAACTCATATACCAATTGGTGGAATTATATTATGTGTTAAAATTGTGTGTGTGTACTTGTATATTAGTGTATTTATTTTTTATTTAAAAATCGAATAATAAATAGATGTACTTTTATGCGATTTGTTGTTAAAACACATGATGCATATACCATAGTGACATGGTGTATAATATATACACTAATCTCATATAAGGATAAAATAGTAAATTATGTATGTATATTGTTTTTATTCTTCTATTTTTTTCATCAATATCAAACACAAAAAAATTAATCATTTTTACATTCCATCCATCCTAACAAACACAAAGGAAGGAAAGTGTATCATTCCTACTTTCCTTCATTTGAGGATAGAAAGTGTATCCTTCCTACTTTCTATCCCTCATACTTTCCATCATTCCTACCAAACGGAGCATAACTTACATTATATAATTTAAGGATTATAGAGCCTTATGCTCAGTTTAGTAAGAATGATGGAAAGTAGGAATGATGAAAAGTAGAAGAGATACACTTTCTAACTTTCAAAAAATAAAAATAGGAATCATACACTTTTCTTTCATTTGTGTTTGGTAGGATGTATGGAAAATAAAAATAATTAATTTTTTTTTGTGCTTGGTAAGATAGAATTTTTTTTTATTTAAAAAAAATATAAATACATATTTATCATTGCATTATATATGAAATTAATGTATACATAATATGTACTTGATAAATAAATATATACACACACACACACACACACACACACACAAAAAAATAAGATACAATTCAATACACATAATTAACTTTTCATCCACTTTTTTTCCTGTGAGTTGGAAAGAAAGTTCATCAATCAACTTTTCCATTTTTTCTATTTTTCATCCTTATCAAATATGATATTTTATCTATCTCTCCAACTTTTCATCTTTCTATCGTACCACATGGAACATTAGAATGACACTACACTATTGGTTAATGTTTTTTTCATTACCTCTAAAGCTTTGCTTTTTATCCATCTTTACATGTACCTAAAATGTTTTGACCACTACATATGTTTTTACATCACTGTTAGTGTCATCAAAAACTTTATGTTAACAATCAATAATCTATTCATTTTTCTTTCTTTTTTTCCTTGGTGCTTTTCATGTTTTACCATAGACTAAAACATTCACATCTTTCTTTTTTTCCTTGGTGCTTTTCATGTTTTATCATAGACTAAAACATTCACATGTATCATACAAAGTTTGAACAAGCGTGGTCAAGAAAACAACATATTTATGATTATCGAAGCTTGAAATGCACCCGCACTGATAGGTAATTACATTTTAGAGCTACCACATTCATGCATGCCGCAAGAAATCATATGAAGAGGTCTAACATACCAATATACTAAGATCACAGAACTTAAAACGATTTTAAAATAACGTACTACATAAATCCGTAACTTTAGTTATGCAAAATAATCTTGTTAATTAGAGAGAAAATCAATTTCTTGCCCCCATTTTTTTTTTTTTTTGGGGTAAATGTCAACACTATTAGATCTTCATATATTCTCTCTTATTTTTGTGCAAGGATCACCTCTATATTCTATCAAAATTAAAGGTGGTCCAACGGTTTGTTTTTTGACCGACAATATTATAGATTGTTCAACAATCGAATATTCTTGAAAAAACCAATCCTACCCTGGATTGCTTGATGTTGGAGAAGTTTATGGTATCGAATTTTGTTATTGTATCGTAATAACGTTACAAGTTTGATGAAATTTGAGGATTGCGAATTATTTATAACTTTTGAAAGTTATTTGCGATTGATACTAAAAATTCTGCGATCGATTACAAATAACTTCAAAAGCTATAAATATAAATACATATTTATCATTGTATTTATATATGAAATTAATGTATACATAATATGTAATTGATATATATATATATATATATATATAAATGAAAAGATATATAGACAAATAAGATATATTTCAATACAAATAATTAATTTTTCATCCACTTTCGTTTTAGTGAGTTGGAAGGAAAGTTCATCCATCCACTTTTCCATCTTTTCTATTTTTCATCATTACCAAACATAATATTTTATCTATCTCTCCAACTTTTCATCCTTCAAACTTTACATCTTTTTATTTTTCTATCGTACCACATGGAGCATTAGAATGACACTACACTATTGGTTAATGTTTTTTTCATTACCTCTAAAGCTTTGCTTTTTATCCATCTTTACATGTACCTAAAATGTTTTGACCACTACATATGTTTTTACATCACTGTTGGTGTCATCAAAAACTTTATGTTAACAATCAATAATCTATTCATTTTTCTTTTTTTTTTCCTTGGTGCTTTTCATGTTTTACCATAGACTAAAACATTCACATGTATCATACGAAGGTTGGACAAGTGTGGTCAAAGAAAACAACATATTTATGATTATCGAAGTTTGAAATGTACCTGCACTGATAGGTAATTACATTTAAGAGCTACCACATTCATGCATGCCGCGGGAAATCACATGAAGAGGTCTAACATACCAATAGACTAAGATTACAGAACTTAAAACGGTTTTAAAATAACGTAATACATAAATCCGTAACCTTAATTATGCAAAATAATCTTGTTAATTAGAGAGAAAATCATGTTCTTGCCCCCATTTTTTTTTGGTAAATGTCAACACCATTAGATCTTCATATATTCTCTCTCTTATTTTTGTGCAAGGATCATCTATATATTCTATCAAAATTAAAGGTGGTCCAACGGTTTGTTTTTTGACCGACAATATTATAGATTCTTCAACATCCGAATATTCTTGAAAAAAATCAATCCTAGCTGGATTGCTTGATGTTGGAGAAGTCTATGTTATCGAATTTTGTTATTGTACCGTAATAACGTAACAAGTTTAATGAAATTTAAGGATCATTTATAATTTTTTAGAGTCATTTATAATTTTTTTAGCTTAAGTTACAACTTTTGTGAATTATTTATAACTTTTGAAAGTTATTTGCGAGTGATACTAAAAATTCTGCGATCGATCACAAATAACTTCAAAAGTTGTAAATAACCCACAAAATTCTGACTTAAATAATAAAAATTGTATCTTTTTTTTGTCATAAATAAATTTAAAAATTTGTATCTCATTTTAAAAAATTTGTAAAACTTGATGGTACCGTACCGATATTTTTTTTCTTTTGATACCGCCCTATTATGTTTGGCTAAGTATAGGAAAAAGGGTCTATTTTTCTCTGGGTATCATAATATTTTAAATATTTACCAAAAAATATGACACACACACACACACACACATATATATATATATGTATATATCTTATTTTAATTTATTATTTTAATTTTCAATAAATTCGAATAAATCAAACAAATATCTGTGATAATAAATTATGTTTTGGTACCACGACCTTATCAGGATGAAAAAATCACAATAGAGAGATGAACCCTAACGTGTGTTTGATATACACCTTTGGTTTAGTTGAGGGTCATAAATGACCACGTAAAGTAGATCAAGGCCGTCCATTTCTCATTGATGAGCACGGGATTCCACGTGGGTTGATTAATGATTGACGGGGAGGAGTAACGTCCGTTTCAGGATCTGTGGGCTTTGGTCCAAATCTGGCGGTGAGAAAGAAAGAGATGCCTTTCCGTTGGACAGTAGTTGCCTAGTTGGCTTAGTTGAAATACTTGGCTTGAGGTCACAGCTATACTTGGCTTGAGGTGACAAGACTCTCTTTATTTAACGGAATAATGATAAAAAATTAATTATTAATTACATATAATCAATTAGAATGAATATTACAATATTCAAACTCGTGACATCGAGATATATTTTTTTTTTCTAAAACATTAATTTGGGTTTTCGAGCAAACCTTCGTCAAGTTAATTTTTTTTTTGTCTCTTTGGTTAGTTTATTTAAATTTGAATCATTTTTCATCGGGGTGAATATATTTTCAACCAATTTAAGTTTAAATTAAAATAAAGTGAATTTTATGCTAATTTTTATTTTCTTTCAACAGAAAAATACAACATTTCGAGTGAGATTTAATTGTAGCATCACTAATTTTATGGCTTTTGAAATATATGTTTACTTAGAATTAAATTCTCTCTAATTTATTTTTTTTGAATTTTACTTAATTATAAATCACTTATCACAAAAAAAAAAAACAGAGGAACGATTAATAGATAATAAATTCTGTTTAAATTGATATTATGTGATATATAATTGATTAAAATTATAAAAAAACACATTAAAAGAAACCTCACTCTAGTTTAATCAAGTTGGCAATAGGATTGATAATCGAATTAAGTTTTGCGAGTTCGAGTTAAGTCTATTGAGTTCATTTTTTTAAATGAGCCTAAAAATTTGTTTAAGTTCGGATTGTTAAAAAAACAAACAGAGTCCGAACCCAAAATGAACTGAGCCTGAGTAGTTCGACTATTTTATATATAAATTAGCTGAGTCTTTTAAGCTCATTTTTTAAACGAGTCTAAAAAATTATTCAAGGTCGACTTGTTTAGAACACGAGTCAAGCTTGAGTCGAGTCGTATCCGAATTGAACCTGAATAACTTAACTCAACTATCAGCCCTAATTGACAAATACTGTTTGAAAACTTATCGTTAATTAATTACTTTGTATACTGTCAAGTTAAGAGCGTAGACATTGACACAATAGTTAATTTGCTACATTATGAGTTAGATATTAATTGTTTGAGTCGTGAAAATAATTTTTATGTCGGATTAAACTGCATACAAGGGTCAAAAATAACAAAGAAAAAAACATAGAGGAGAATTTGGTCAAATCAAGCAAGCTATTTTAGGTCGACTCAATGAACAACCAGCTTGAAAATTAAGCCCAGCCTTGTGACAGCCAAATCTCATCTTTGACTTTGACTGAAACCCTCCGACAAACACACATCCCAAACGTGCACTCCACACTCCCATTATATATACCTTCCCCACATAGCACCCTTCTGCGTTCACACAAATCCTCTCTCTCTCTCTTTCTTTCTCATAGAAAATTGCATCAATTAGCACATACCCATCTCCTTTCTTTGCTTATGGCGGACACCCAGATGAAAAACTCAGGCAACCGGAGACAGTCAAGCAGGTTACAGCGAAGAGCACCGGCATCGATACAGATAAACCGGACATCCGATTGGAACGTGGCGATACCTCTATTATCACCGTTGATCACGTCTCCGTCGGAGGCGGAGTCGAATAAGTTAACGGCTGAGATCAAACGGGGTAATAGTAATCAGAACACGGAGCCGGAGAAGGAGAAGGCCGTGGTGTTCAAGAAGTGGCAGCACCCTGCGGCACCGTTCTGTTACGAGCCGGCGCCGTTAGTGCCGTTTGTTTGTACCGGTGGATCTGATAGGTCTCTTTGTAGTTGATTAGTGATTTTGTGTGTTAAGAGTTACTATCTAACGGTGTAATTTAGACTCTTTTAATTTTGTTTTTTTGCTTTTGTTTTTCCCTTGGGGGGAGGGGTTTGTGTAGGCATGATGTGGTTATAGTCCGTTTTACCCCTTCCCAATGGGATATTTTTGTGCACAATAGTCCAAGAGTTACAAAGTTTATGTAATAATACATTAACACATCTCATGATGTTTTTTTTTCCCTTTATTATTCTTTTCGTTACCACTAGATTAATTGTCAATTTTAATATTAGGTGAAAGTTACTTTCGATTCGATAGTTACGTTAAACAGATTAGCTTCGTATGTAAAATGATGGTTTGACAAACCACGGCGCCACCCCATGGCTTTATCCCATTTAGGAAAGTGCAGTTGTATTTTCTGTTGACATTTGATCCCATGGACTATTCAATACCAATTGGCCTGACCAATATCAATGTGTAACTGCAAAATTGGGAAAAGTTATCATGCAAGTTGAAACTCCTTCCTAGTTACCCCATAGTATTATATTGTACTTGCATTCTCTTTGATTCTCTATCAATTAATAATGTGGGGCTTTTAAGATGATTAAAGCTAGATCGTTTGAAGTTTAGACACAATATAATATTCTTTCAATCACTTTGTTAAATATATGAATATTTTATCAATATAGAACATGTCGTTAGTTTGAGAATTTCAACCACCTAGTTGTATGTAAACACAATATAGAAGTTTGGTGAAGTTGGGTGGAAAATAAAGAGAAACTTGATGGAGCATAGAATTATTAAGCATGATTAGACATTTAATGATTCGAAACAAGTATAAGCATGTAACAAAAGTCACGTGACCAACATGGTGATTACTCGGAACGTCGATAAATTAGAGCAAACTAAACCATGTGATAAGTTAGCCTTAGAGCAGGCACCACGTGTTCAAAAATGGTTCAACATTCAATAGTTGCTCGATCAGATAGGCTGATAGACAACTAAACAAAAATTCAGTTCGAACGATAAGAGTGGACAAAATTTAACTTGGATTAGCCTTAACAACGAAGATTACGTCACTTCGAAGAATCAGATGCAATGCTATATTGATAAGAACATTCCCCAAATCATGGATGAATATTGTTAATATGCTCAAATAAATAGGTGAATCAGGAATGTTGGAAGGGATTCCAACATTCATCACTAGCAATTTGACTAAATATGAGGTGTGCTACCTCATATGGCTAATGACGGGAACCCTAGCAGAAAAGGTATCAGAAGATGCTATAAATAGAGAGTTAAGCTTACGAATTAAGGTACACGTTACTTTTCCTGCAACTAGTTTTGAATACACTTTCAAAACTTTTACTGACTTAAGTATCGGAGTGTTTCCTACCCCCCCTCTCGGTCTCTAGCAGTTTGCTCATTTTCCAGGAGGAACGATGAAACTTATGTCCGGTTATTCTTGATTGATTCATTTAAGTTTGTAAGATTTTTCACCCCTTACAAAACTCATATTTAACACTCAAGGGAAACTTTGCTTAGAGACCCAAACTCGTTTAGGGTGTGTTTTCTTTAGATATTAAGAAAAAAGGATTGAAAAAAATATAGATGGGTCAACCTTATCCGCTTTACTCTCATGTTTAATACACACTTTGGGTCTGGTGTTATTACTTAGAAATAATCAAAGTCTGGATGAATAGTATATTTATATCCACATACACATTCTTAAATAAACTCACCTATTTTGTGGGTTTAAATAGTCCGGTTGAGGTATATTTTGGCAAAAAATATTTTTACCCTCAGGAAACTCTAGGATATAATTATCTTAAAGGCTTTTTAGTAATTTAATGTTTATACCATCATTTAATATTCCATTCAAACAAAGTATTAGATGGGATAAATGTGGAACCCATTACTTCTTAATACTTGAAGCAAATATGGGATGAAGAGATATTATCACTATAATTAGTCCAAGACCCGAATAAATGGGTATGAGATGAACGAGTTTATCTAATCCAGTTCTTCCTAATACCTAAACCAAATACACCATAAAGTTTCAAACCTTCAATTACATGTAGTGAGTCAATTAAGTCGAATTGAGTTAATTGCGAGAAATAAGTCATTCCTATTGGGATAGCACTAGGGCACAGGAAAAAAAATTTGGTACCATATAAAAAATTATTATTTTTATAAAGTTAAATTATACATTCTAAAAGTTAAATTATAACTCTTTAGGTAAATCGTGATTGATCATAAAATGTGGTGATCGATTATGAATTATTCAATCAGTTGTAACTTGATATTTTAGAATAATAATTGATCGTTAAACATTGTAATTTAAATGATTGATCATAACATTTCACGATTGATCAAGTTGTTTGGAGTTGTAAATACACCCCAAAAATTATAGTTTAACATTAAAAATATTATAATTTTTAGTACAGTACCACTTTCAAAAAAAAAAAAGGATGTAAAATTTTATTTAATTCAGAATGAATACATCATGTTGAAGGGTAGCTCACAAAAGACATTGAGACACTCCCCCTTCCATGTACAAGAATCTGTACAATGTGGTCGCGGGTTAATATTAAGTTTCGATTTGACTTGATTGTGATTAGTTGAGTTGGTGTCGTAGATTGAGTGAACATAAACTATGGAGCTTAAAATTTTGCTCGATCTCGATTTGATGGAAACTTGTGAGTATTCGTGTTAATTTGAATTGAAATTGAGTGTAGATTCGAAATAATATATTTTTTAATATTAAATAGTAGAATTTAATAATCAAAGCCAATTCAATCAATTTCTCACAAAAAAAAAAACCCTCCAAATCAAAAATTTTGAATTTTTTGAAAAATCTATTAGAGAAGAGAGAGAGAGAGAGAGAGAGAGAGAGATAAAGTTTATATGATCTAATATTTTTATAGATGAACTAATCATAATTCGTGCTTGAAAGCACGATGTTACATAAAATTTGAGCGCCCAAAAAATCGATGTCACTATATTAAATAAAAAAAATTATTTCCTTCTCTTTTTTAATTACATAATTTGAAATTAATTTTTACCCATTATTTTTTTAAAAAAAATTGACAAAATGTTCTCAAAATACATGACCTAAAAAAAAATAATATGTGTACATTATCCTATATGAAAAATATCTGAAATAAAAATTACATTGAGTCAAAAATTAATAAAAAATTAAATAATATAAATTGTGATAAAAATGAGTGATGTGATAGAAATAGAGGAAAAAATTATATAGATTATTATAATTTTAAAATCTTTACTTCCTTATTATATAGATTTGAAATTGCTCATAATTCAAGTAGGGATTGCTAAATAATAAAATTAGATTATTGAGTTGATAGGAACCTATTTGGTCCACAGATTAACACATAAAACAAAAGTGTTCAAAGATTAAGATGCTTTTCTAGATTTGGAAAAATATTCCATATTGATAATATTTCAATGACCTCCTTTGACTGATGAAAGCTTAAAAGGAGTGGTCCTCTCTCAATCTTAGATATACATTTGTTTTTTTGTTTTGTTTGGAAAAAAATGGTAGGGGTAAAAGAAAGTGTCCAGATACTACTTTGATAGACTGGTGGGATCATGAGGCTTTTAACCGCATCTGTTACTCATATTGAGAACGAACCTAATTACGCTAGCATAGGTCAACCACCGGGCCTCAATGTAGACTCTAAAACTTGAACCTCTAACCTCATAATAAAAAATGCGATCGATATTTCACTGGATCACCCCACTCGGACATCTTTCTTATTGTTATTCATTCCCAAAAAGGGTCTTTATGATAAGTCACGCTTAAGTTACGTTATTCCATGACAGAAATGGATAGAGGGACAACATTGAATCGCAAGTCTAGTATCGAAACATTATTTTTAGTATCGTATCATTTTTTTTTTTAAAAATTATGAAGGGTTTATTGTTGAACTGAAAGTGAAACTATAAAAACTAAATGAAAATTTGCCATAAAATTAGACGGATTCTAAAATTATTCAAGGTGCTCGTAAGATAATTCAGACACCTTCTAGCGTTAAACCCAAAAAAAGAAGAAGCAGAAGATCTAATGCTAGGGCCTACACCTCTAAGAGTCTAAAGCCCGAATTGAACACGCTACCTATAAACGACTAAAAAGAGGAACTAATCTTCAACAGAAAGTACTAAAAATCAAATATTTAGTGTCATCAATATTTGACCATATTCTATTCCCTTCCTTGTCTTTCAAATGTAGGTTTGAATATAGAGAAAAAAAAGGTAGCATCCTGAGTTGGCATAATTTGAGTGAGATACACCAATAGATTATTTATCATTATCATCATTGGCATTAGACAATGAGATTCGAATCATGTCGTTTGCAATTGAGTAAGCATAGTTTTATCATTTGCTCGCTTTGTATGATATGTAGCCATTGATTTTCATTATATAAGTGTAACATATCACTATTACGTTGTTTGAAGTTCAGATAAATGACAAATGACTCACTAATAAAACAAAAAAGAGACCTGAAAGAAAAATAGAATACAACTCTTAAAGAGAAAAAATATATATGAGATTTGATGAGCCCAAATCTAATTGGGTTAGGCCCAATAAATCAAAGAGGTCCAAATCCGTTAAAAGGACGGTTAAGCCTAGTTCGTGAATCCAACCTGACCCAAGGTCCAAGGAGTCCATGAAGAAAAGAGCATGTGGGAGAGAGATCGTCGGGATACACACCCTCGAAGATTAAGGCTACCTTAATTGTGCTTATCTTTTGTAACTATCCTCCCGAGAAACTAGTGTCTTTACTCTCACATCACCGCGTCAACAAAAGTTTAATGCCTATAAATTGTAAGTCATCTTTACATGAGAGAACACATTAAGCTTTACCTCTACACCCCTCTACACACACATAATTTTTCTCCTAGCTATTGTGCCTCTCCCAGAGCACACCTATCCCGGAGTTTTCTCTCTCTTACTTTATTCATCAATAAAAACCCCCTCGCCCACCGTTGCCACTTCCCAGAGTGGAGTAGGTCATCCAGACCGAACCACTATATATCTGTGTGTTGACTCAATATTTACATTACTGCTATTGATTGTTTTATTACTAGTCCATTAATTACACATTATTACACATTCGACTATTGATCTTGGACGAGACTATTTTGTGCATCATTAAAATCAATTGTTATATTTAGCAAGAATTGATCAAGACATCCTAGTTGGCCGACACGACCAAACTCATTATATCACACTTGGTTATATAATGACACGACCTCAAACGTCAAGAGTTCAAAATTTATGGATAGCGATAAAAAAAACCAACAGTGGTTGGGTGATCTACTTTTCAACAGTTCTTCTAGAGACCTCACTGTTGGACTAAGATAACCCAACTACCATTAGGTTGCAGCTTTGTGACTTCTGGATGACTAGATATATAACTACTGTTTGGTAGTAGTTTTTCTTTCCCTTGATTTGATTAGGGTTTTGAATGTCCATTGTTCTAGATGTGTCTAACATCTGGAAATATTTGAAATTTAATGCCAAACACAAGGTTCTTCAATGGCTGATATTTAATCTCCTCTTGATTCAAAAGTCATGGTTCACACCATTTGAATATTTGTTTAGCCTCCATCATTTCTTGGATGATATTGACATTGGTAGCATCTTAATTCTATCATAATGCATAATTTAAGAGAGATAGATGACAACTTTTTCAACCATTTGATAGAACAAATAATATTTATATTTACATTGATGGATTGTTCTATCACGGGTCCATTTATTATTTAAGTTAATAAAGTACGGAGAGAAATCTAGTAATATGGAGGATCCAAATCGTAACATAGTAGAGGAACAAAAAATAACATTTGGGTTTTTTTTTTTGGGGGTGGGTGGGGGGTGGGGCAAGAAAGTTCTAAACAACGTTTGCAGATTTGAAGCCCTAAGTGATGGAATTTGGAGAAAAAGATATTGGCGAAAGAGAAGAAGGAGAAGAGAATTAAGATGAAAAGGATGATCCAAAAGAATCAAGAAGAAAAACGAAAGTTCGATATCTCAATCAATCAATAATCAAAGCCTTCCAGAAATTGTTACATCAATTCCGTCTTGTATAGGAATTCCGAAACTCTAAAATTAAAAATACTTTATCTAGATCTACTACCAAAATTTAAAAATAAAATATCAGGAAATCCTAACTAAAACATAAAACAAAGTTTTAAAACCCGAATTTCTAATTTCAGGACTCTTTGATCCCAATTACTCTGTGTAAATGTATTTTTTTTTGGGTTTAACGGTCAGAGATGTCTGAGTCAGCTTACGCGTATCTCTTTTAATCCCCTTCTCGGTTCAATAAAAGGCAGATCATCCACACCGGAACTAAGGTATCCATGAAGGATAAATCCTTCATGGTCTGGCCTCAAAGAGTTGTCAAAATTCAAACTCAAGATTTTTGAGTTTACAACTCATCTCTATTACCATTTGAACTACCCCTTGAAGTTACTATGTGCAAATGTATGCCTTTAAACAAGTAAATAAAAGCACTTGCATACGTAAAAAGGCAACTGGTGTTAGGTTTACTATGTGTCTCATGTTTGGGAGATAGGACTTAGTACATCATCATCCATTTTCATGGTCATCAATGAGACCTTTTTACTATATTAAAAGTGTAGCAATGTGTTCTTACAGCTAGACGGTGTTGTGTCAAATTCTACTCTTAATGATATAACGATAACTAGAAAATTCCTAAACTGTGTCCCCCATTCCATACACTGTTGAAAACCAATAGGTCATATGACTCAGGCATGTGGAAATTTTTTTCTAAAGTTCCAGAAGTTTCTGATTGTTCAAGGTCTTGTAAAGCATAAAGAGAAAAATATCAACGTTCCATACCTCTTTTTTTGACTAAACTCTTGAATGTTATCGATAGTTTTCTCAGATAATCCATGTGGACATTACATTTTTATTCCAACATTGACAAGTGATATGGTTTAGAAGACTATGTGCAGCAAACACATGTAAACTTGAAGATGCTGTGACTTGACTTGGGCTCATAAGCTGTTCTCACAAGTTTTATTTTTGTTGTTATTAATTACAAAACACAACCTTTACATTTGTCTGGTCTTGAGACTGACCGTGTAAAAAATAAACACGAATCACGACATCAGCTGGTCAAGGTATTTGGGTAAGTTTATGCGTATCTCGACTAATCGTTTCTCCAGTCTGGTCAAAGGTAGACCACCCACACCGGGATTAAGGTATTCATGAGCGATAAATACAACCTTAAGAAATTGTCAAGATTCGAACTCAGGACGTTTAGATTTATAGCTTGTTTTTGTTACTATTTGAGTTACCATTTAGAGTTAATTAGAAATTTACTTTTCGGGTAGACTTCAAAATCAACAAAGTCATTGAGAAAAAATTGTTAGTTGTAAACATAGACTATAGCAGTTACATTATTCATATTCATATAACGAGAAAAAGAGTAGTGGATTTGATCCATAGGTTACCAATTTTTTAATTAATCAACAATTGGTGAAGCCCTAATTTGTCAGCATGAATCTTTATGGTTCGAAAAACTGCTTTATAAACTGCTCTAACTCCAAATATGGACAAAGGCTTGGTTCCATTTAGTATGGTATGGTGGTGGTGGTTTTTTTCTTGCAAGTAGTTATGATTGTTTTTATTAGTGCCGACGAAGGTACAACCTAGTTTTTTTTTTTTGGGACCAAAGGTACAACCTAGATGATAGGTTCGTAATTTAGTTATATTATAGGGTTAATCACAAATTGCATCTTGAAAAATTATTCGAATTTTAATTTGTACTCTCAAAAATCAAAAATTTTAATTTACATCCTCAAAGATATAAACATGAATCAATACGTATCTGACACTAACAACCGTCAATTTGTCGTAAAAAATTAAATTGATAAATTATATCTAGACCCCCTCATACTTGTCACTTAATAACTTATACCCCTCACATATGAAATATTATATTTACATCTCCTGAAAATCCAAATATGATTAAAAATGTTTTGCTAATTGAGCATCCAAATAATTCTGAACTTTAGAGTATAACATGCCCACAAAATAAAAGATTGTATGAAAATTATAATTTTTTATTAGGATAAAATCATGTTTTTTAATGGTTATATCTGTTGGTATCAACGATAAGGGGTTATGTGCTATACGTGTACAAATATCAAGAGGTGTAGGAGTAATATTCTAAATGTGAGTGAGTCCAAATGATTAAGTGACAAATTTGAGGGGGTCTAAGTATAGCTTATCCAACTAATTTTAGAGGACAAAGGGTGTTAGGTTTTTGTGCGCACAGATACAAATTATATCTTTGAAGGTACAAATTAAAATTTTTTATATTTAACAGTACAAATTAAAAATTAAAAAATCTTTCGAACGGCAATTTACAATAACCCCATATTATATCAACATGACGTCATAATATAATCATGACACTCAATATTTTGTCCTTAACTTGGTACCAAAACCAAGTGAAGTTCTCTTTCCAGATTCAGAACTTTTACATTGGGCCAATTGTGGATCAAAAATTTGTGGGCCAACTTAAATTCAGACAGAGAACATTTTGTTTCTAATTGTGCTGGCCAGATCCAGTCCAATGTTCTGGATACCTTTGGACTGACATGAACAGAGCTTGGACCAGATTTTCTGGTCCAAAGTTAAAACGGGCCAACCTGAATTTGACATTTTACAATATATTTAAGAGATAATAGAATGTGAGTATCTTTTTCAGAACTTATTTGGATTCAGCGGGCAGGGAAATTGGGCCCAAACCGCGTAAAACCTAAAAGACCCATCGAAGGATGTGCGGTGCATTGGCTTTGGCTTCGGCTTCTGGGCTTTGAAAGTTAGAAAAAGGAGAGAATGAAAGGCGGTGGCTGATGTGTGTATGCCTAGTTGTAATGTTATTATTGCAATTAGAATCTTCTTCATAGGATTCCTTCGTACCCCATGTGTGCATGTCTACTCTCTCTCTCTCTCTCTCTCCATCCATTTCTTATACATTGAATTCTTCTCCAAATGTCTGTATCACGAAACAAACTTTTTATAACTCAGGTGTTAATAAGAACGAATTATAAATTTAAATGTCTTGAATTTAAATTTTAACAATTTTTTAGGGTCAGACAATGAATGATTTATTCATCATGAATACACTAGTCCCGACCCCTCATAAATACCTTAGTCCTGACTTCTCATGAATACCCTAATCTTGACGTAGATGACCTGTCTTTGATTGGACCGAAGATATTAATAGATTGTGATTTTTTTTTTTTTTTTGGGTCAGGACAGGTTCTGAAGTTCATTACTTCAGTTTTATGCTATTTTTAGAAGTACATTTAAGAAAGAGCATTACATCATGACTGATAGGAAAGGGAAAATACTATTACACAACTAACCCCATTTAAGATTCAATTTTAACTCGTTCTAACTCATTTGTATTAGAAGTTAGATTGTTTATGATAAAATTTGAGCTCATTTAATATTCAAGTCGAGCCCGAGTAATGTGTTCCTTAACTTGGTAGACTCGAGATAGATTCGTTTAAAAATTACATCATAATAATTTTCTTAATTAAAAAAATAAAGTAACATCTAAGATTAATCAAGGGTGCATTTTTCAATTTATCATAGTCTAAACTCAAATTCTAGTTCGTAATAGAATAATGAGCTGAGCAATAGTGCATAAGATTTACGAAGTGAATCAATCATGAATAAGAATACAAGCATGACAATTAAGCTCAAGCCGAACATTAATTGGTGTTATGGGGTGGTAAATGAGTCGAAGCAACAAAGTTTGAGCCAGAGCCTGAAAAAATAGTTTAAAAAATTGTTTAAATTCACCTTATTTTTTAAATGAACGAACTCAAAATGGGCCGAATTCGAGTTAAGCCCAAAATAAACCGAATCTGTATAACTCGACTATTTTACATATAAACGAGCCGAACATTACGAGCTCAACCAAAGCTTATAAGATTCATTTTTTAAACGAGCCTAAAAAATTGTTCGAACTCAAAACGAACCAAATCCGAGCGGAGCCAAACCCGAGTAACTCGGATCTTTTACCCTCCCTAATTGGTGTAGTCAACTTGAAGTAAGCCTTGGCATGCCAAAACTCGAAAGAGTCAACTAAATTAACATGGTAAATTGATAAGATTGGAAGGATAACCCCTTTGGAGATCGTGAATGACTCCAATTTGCTAAACATGTCGCCTAATAAGTAAGACATTGATTGGCTTGATGAATCCAATTAGTTCATGACATTCTAAATTCTTTTTAAAATGTATTCTATGATTGTTTGTTATTAGTGCCAAGGAAGGTACAACCTAGTTTTTTTTTTTTGGGACCAAAGGTACAACCTAGATGATAGGTTCGTAATTTAGTTATATTATAGGGTTAATTACAAATTACACCTTGAAAAATTATTCGAATATTAATTTGCGTCCTTAAAGATCAAAATTTTTAATTTACATCCTCAAATAATATAAATATGTATCAACGCGCACCTGAAACTAATAGTCATTAGTTTATCGTCTAAAATTAAATGGATAAATTACGCTTAGATCCCTTCATGCTTGTCACTTTATAACATATACTCTTCACAATTGAAATATTATACCTATATCTCCTAAGAATCCAAATATAACTAAAAATGTTTTGCTAATTGGGCATCCAAATAATTCTGTTCAAGTGATATGTTGCATTGGAGATAAAAAATATTATAAAAATACCTGCATTATATTGGACATTCAAATGATAAGCTTGATTTTGAACTTTAGAGTATAACGACCCCAAAAAATATAGAGTAATATGAAAATTATAATTTTTTATTAGGATAAAATCTGTTTTTTAATAGTTATATTAACAGATACTAACGATAAGGAGGTCTAAGTGTAACTTATCCAACTAATTTTAAAGGGCAAACTGACGTCAGTTAGCTTCAGGTCCACTTTGATACAAATTTATATCTTTGTGGATGTAAATTAAAATTTTTATTTTTGAGGGTAAAAATTAAAATTTGAGAGATCTTTCGGAATATAATTTACGATTAACCCCATATTATATCAGCGCGATGACATAATATAATCATTACACTCAATATTTTGTCCTTAACTTGCAAAACCAAGTGAAGTTCTCTTTCCAGATTAAGAACTTATACATTGGGCCAATTGTGGATCAAAAATTTGTGGGCCAACTTAAATTCAGCCGAAGATCATTTTGTTTTTAATTGTGCTGACCAGATCCAGTCCAATGTTCTAGATAGCTTTGGACTGACATGGACAGGGCTTGGACAGGAAAATCTGGCCCAAATCATAAAACGGGCCAACCTGAATTTGACCTTCTACCATATTTTTAACGACTCGTCACACCCTATTTGGCCCGGTCCATGGCCAACATAGCCGAAAATGCTGGAGGGGTGAACTGCCTGCTAACCTAACCTCTGGCATTTTATGCACAAAAAGTGACTTGACTTTCGATTTGAACCTATAACCTTACGGTTTTTCGCTGCAAGAATATAAAATGTAGAAGGGCTATACATATTTGTGATGATTTATTAGTAGGGTTGATAATCGAGCTGAACCTAAAACGAGTCGAACTCGAGTTGAGCCTGAATAATTCGATTATTTTACATATAAACGAACTAGAGTTGAACATTTTTTAGGCTTGTTTTTTCTAAACGCGCTTAAAAATTGTTCAAATTTGATTCGTTTTCTAAATGAATCGAGTCCAAAACGAGCCGAACCCAAGTTGAACCTGAGTAGTTTGGTTCGATTATTAGTCCTATCTATTAGTATAGATTTTTGGGTGACCATGCATGCTTTCCTAGAGAGCAGCCATGTGCTGATGTAACTTTGAAAACTTTAGCAAAACTGGTCCAGCTTGATGACAGTGAAAGTTGTTCATATATGTTCAGTCCAACTCCACACTCTTCCATGAGTTCTACATTTTTGGTTCCATTATTCTCTTTATTTCATTTTCAGTTTTGCGCATTTAATCTTCTTGAAACTCTTTTTAGGGTTGGTCTGCCCTACTTATATCATCAAAAACCTGTAAAAGAATGTTCTTGGTAAGGCTGCTATCAACATATATTCAACTAAACCAAAAGTTGAAAAGTCTGCAGTCAAGAATGTAATCAAGATGGTTTAACTCATGCTCTTCGTTTATCTCATGGATGGTGTTTTCTATTTAGACTAGCAGTTCTCTGCACAAAACTCTAATTATTGTTAACTCCAAGACTGGAATTTTTACGGTACCGTAGGTGGTATCAATTTCAAAAATTATAATTATTTTAAGGTATAAGTTATAATTTCAAAGGAGATGATCGATCATGGAATGTTAGAATCGATACCGCGTTTTTCATGATCAATCATGGGTGTTTGTGATCGATCATAACTTTCCTTAAGTAACTGTAACTTCTCCTTTCAAAATTGTAACTTTATTATAAAAAGTAATAATCGGCAATACTGGTATCAAATTTTTTTTTTCGGTACCATAGAGTTTCTCACCTTAGGACAGTCTAGGAGAGACAAAAATGAGTTATAAATTCAAACATTCTAAATTCGAAATTTGGCAACTCTCTTGGGGTCATGACCTTTGCCTTTGACTAGTGTAGAAATGAGATTAGTCGAGATGCACGTAAGCTGACACAGACACTCCTAACCATAAGACCCAAAAAAAAAAAAAATATCCTATATAATTATTGTAGGGTTTGAAAGATCAGACGTAAATATTGTTACCCCATGTAAATAGATTGCTTATATAGTTATATGGCTCGAACTTGTAACACACAGATCACAACATAATAACCTTATTGTGGCACTCGTATGACTTCTACGGTAGACAAATCTTCCTCTCCTGACTTGGAGAAATATTCAGATCAGTATTATCAAGTGGTGTAATCGTCTAATTATAACTTAATAAGTAGACAAAGTTGACCCCACTCTTTCAAATAATTTCCCTCAATATAAGATAGTAACCACCACATGTAAACTAACTTTCACATGTCAAAACACAGTGCAAACTAACTTTCACAAAGTAATTTGATACAAATTAAAAAGACAAAAGATGCTTAAACTAGTCATTAGGGCCCCATCTTAAACCATCAAAGGCAAGAAAAAGTATTTAAAAATGGTAATTAGGATCATTCTTTTAATTCGAGATCACTGAAAGGTTATAATTCTTTTAAAAGACTATGCCAACTTTAAACATATGGTAGATGTTTTGTCCCAAGAACTCATGCACACTTCTCTTTTCTTTTTTGTAAAAATAAAGGTTTAATCTGGAGTTAGCATATATATTTGGGTTTACTATGATTTGTGTTTGTTGGATGTATAGGTTGTGTTCTTTCAAAATTACCTCAACTCATACCAGGCAGGGGCGGTCCAAGATTATTTGAGGCTTAAAGTGACTACTATAAATGGGGTTTTTTATTTTTAATATTAATAATTTTTTATTTAAAAATTATTTTTTTAGCTTAAAAATAGTTTAATTTAGACCTGATTGATATTTATCACAATAATATAAGTAGTTCTAAATAGTTATCAAAATATTATAATATGTTTATTTAATTTTTTTTTTACTTATTGAGTTGCAAAAAATTCTAATTAAAATTTTGAATTCAAGTTTTATGCATGAGAATTATATTAACAAAAGTTGAAACCTCGACCAAATGTAATTAAGTTTATTATTTGTTAAAAATAAAAAGAAATAAAATTAAAATTTATCCTGATTAATAAATTAGGATTTGATGGAATTTTTCGGCACAACTTTAAAAGTAAATTTGTGTGAGTTTAATGGCCGTACAATATATGAAGCGTGGTTTAATATTGCAGAGAATTGAAGCTTTAAATAAGAAAATTTTAGTAAGACAATTATGGTTAAAATTAGTTTTGGATAATGAAATACTCCTACTCACATTATTTTGTGGTCATTTTGTGCATTTTTTAAAAAATAATTAAGTAAAAATCTAACCTAAATTAGCAATGATCACCAATTTAATCTAAAGAAATATAAAATTATAACTATTAGATGGTAAACAATAAGTTAGATAGCTGATTTTGATAATAAGACAGTAAAAATATTTTTTTAGGTGATGACCAGTGTTTTTAATATACTGTAAACATTGGGTATGATAAAAAATATCAGGTTGAATTTGGGTGCCCTAATTTTTTTTGTAAAGAGATTCTAAAAATTTTACAACACTACTGCTTTTACTCAATTTCGGAACCTAATTTTGGAGATGTAATATATTGTGGTTATTCGATTGATAGGAGATTTCATTCCATTTACTCCCTATTGTTAATTCAACAGTCAAAATGCATTAAATTCTTAAATTAAACTTAAAAATTAAGCATAATAGCATAGTATAAAATTTTATTTTGGAGCCCCAAAATTTTTTTCCCATTTTAGGGTATTAGGCAATGGCCTATGACTTGGGTTGGAACTGACTCATGCACAATCCATTAATGAGCGGACTTGACAAGTCAAACCGACTATGACCCGAAAATGTTAATGAAAATTAAATCAATATCTGATATTATTATCGTGTCTAAAACCTATAAAACGTGTTATGTAAAAACTGACTTAATCCACAATGCAACTCATTTACTAAGCGGTTTTGATCTGTCAAACAGATTATGATTTAAACATGTTAAATTAAATTTAAACTTAAAAACTTTGTATCCATTTCGTATTAAATTAGGAGATCGTACTAAGAATTATCCGCCATATCATTTGTCATGTCTACAAATTGCAATGAGATATTTTCAAAGAATATTTCTTTGACTTGTTATGTAGTTGTTAGCAAATTGATGACTTATGATATCAACCCAATAACATAATTTTTCAAAAGGATGGACCTAGAACAAGAAGACAGGGAGAAACAAGAGCACCATCTCCATGACAATGACATCAATGAGTAAATTGTGCTACAAAATGACCCAAAGATCTGTGTGGGGATAGTTTATTACAGCTTTTCCTACACATATTCTCCAAAAGAATGTGAGTCCAAACACAAACTTACATGCAAATGGCGGGGAAATTGGTTGAAGTAATCAACTAATTCTTCTATGCTTTTTTTCTCTCTCCTTGACTTGTACCTTTCTACTCATAAAGCGTAGGAAAAGTGTTTAAAGGGGCCACATGGATGACATACACATGCACCACAAAGACCAAGTGTCATGTAGAAGCCAGTTGGTGATTAGCATGCGGATTAGTTGGGATTGTGTGGACCAAGAAATTAAGGGGTATTACTAGTGTTTTATTTGGGGGAAAGGGAAGGAAAAAAAAAAAAAGGGTAAGATTTCGATACCGAAGGAGATACAATATTAAAAGTTACTAATTTTTATTTTTAAAATATAAAAATGGACTCTACTTAGATTATTTTAAATGGAAACCCAAACTCTAATCCAAATTTGAGTAAAAAAAAGGGTTAAAAACTTGATTGGGTATAGACTTTTCTAATAGAGAAATTCAAATGTAAATGAAGAGAAATCCAAATTTAAAAAGAGAAAGAGGAGGAGAAAACAAAGAGAAAATCCATTTTCTTTTGTTTCATATGAAAGAAAAGTGGAGAGAAACATAGAGAGAGAAATCATTTAAAATTTAGAAAGAAACATAATGATAGTTAACAAAAGGGAAGGCCGAGGGGAGAAATATTTCTTCTCCATTCGGTTTCTTCTTTTCTTAGATTGCAACCAAACATGGGAAAGGAAAGATATTGAAAACTTCCCATTCTTTTTTCTTCTTCTGTCCATGTCAAACAGTATACAGAACTACTCTTTTTGAAATCAACTATGTTGGTGTGGATGTCCTGCTTTTGATCAGATTGGAGAGGGGATTAGTAGAGATGCGTGTAAACTAGTCCGGACACCTCTGACCATTGAACTGAAAAAAAAAAAAAAAAATCAACCATGCTTTCTAGCTACATTGATCCATTTGAGCGATGAAATTAAAGGACCTTATGTAACCAAAATATGTTGGAGCAAAAAAGAGTCGCATGCTTTTTTTAAAGCTTGCCGCAGAGGTAGAGGTATCCATCATCCTAAAAACAAGAGAACCAGAAAGACTTCACGGGACCCCATTTCCCCAAAACCTTCTCTCCTCAACCGGACTTCCTGAAAAAATTCTTTCCACGCCTGTGATCAGAATGATTTCGAAGGGAAAATAAACATTACCCTTATTATTGTGTCTTCTTGGCTAGTAAAGGCAATTTCAAAGGGACAAGGGAATGGAAAGTCCAGAAAAAGAAAATGAGAGCCCATTTAGCAGTGAATAGTGCTGATAATTCTTGTCCTCAGTGTTGTGTTTGTAAAGAAGGTTCTTTGAATGTAATGATGTTAATCTGCATGGATTGGGTCAGTGGTCAAATAAGAGCGAGACGTAATCTCACACTCTTGACTCTAAATCCACCTAACCACCTAAAACCGAGTTTAACAATTGTGCGTGATTTGTAAATAATTGAATGTATTTGATGTTTAAATTACAACCATAAATCTAAATGACGCATGATTGAGATGATTATCGTGACAATAAGAAAAGATAGAAAAAGTTCGCGACTCAATTGAGCTCAAAATGAAGCCGAAGTACCCAATAATTGAATGCATACTGCACTTTAGTATAGATTAGAATTACCTTGATATGGTACATACCCAACCTAAACCAACCCTTTGATACTAAATACATGTAATTAAGCTTATCTCATAACAGTTGAGCCAAATCCACAAAGAAAACTAAAGGCAATGTACCTAGTGCCTAATGCCTATGTGTATATGTTGTTTCTTTTTGTCATTTTTAGCTTGTCTTTGGGTCTCTTTTGTGAATGAACTTAAGAAAGCTTTGTTCTTACATAAACAAAGCCACCAACTCCCACCATATAGGTTTACTTTTTGACAAAATCACCCATAATTTAGTCATGTTTACATCTCCAAAATGTCTTTTCCCTGTAACCAAACAACAAATAGCAAAACCAATATCCCCACAGGCCCCATATCACAAGCTAAAACATTGATTGGGATGTTAGATCTAGGCATTTTAAATTATTTTCTTCCCTTCACTTCACCTTATCTCTCTACTATTCAAAAGTTCTAAATTTTTCTTCCCCTATTGTTGGGTTTGGTTGTCAAATTCATTTGCACAGACCAGATTGAATAATACACAGGATTGAATATGCTTTTGATTTCAAACAGTTTGAAAATAGGTTGCATGTAGGTTTGAGCTTTGACATTGACCCCAAGAGTTCATAATTGCTATCAAAGTTTGCAACCACACTATTTTTGCAATGTAACAATAACAAGTCCAGGGAGGAGGGATGATCTGCCTTTGACTGGACCGAGAAAGAGATTAGTCGAGATACACGTAATCTGGACCGGACACCCTTTGCCATTGAACCAAAAATTTTATATGTGAAGCCAGTGGACAATTTGATGTTTTGGGTGTCTGCTTGCATTATTGGAGTGTGTTGATAAATGTCATAAACTATCCACTTTCTCTCTCTCACATCTCATGTGTGCACTAAGTGAGTGCCTTACCCCTAGTTCTTTTAAAAATGTTAATGTAATTTAAGACCCAAGTGTTCCTTTACCTTATAAACAATCTTTTTTTTTTTTTCCAACAAATTTTTCTTCTTCTTTCTCTTCATTTTTTCCCCCATATTTCCATTATATTGGCTGGTCAATTGTCATAGCTATTTATGTCCATAGGGAGCTGTACTGGATGCCAACTATTGCATGGCTGGCCTTGTGAGTGTCTACCCTTAAGACTCTTGAATGTATTGACTTTGCAATCTCATTATGACATTCATACACAATTTGCCCTTCTTTCCCAAATGTAAGACACCTTGACTTGGAAATTGGCTTGTTGGGTGGACAATGTATTCAAGGTTACATAGACAATAAGGTACCCTCCAATAAATTGAATGGGACAACTTTTAATTTTTTATGTCTATTCGAACTAAGGACTTCTGGGTTTACCGTTTGTTTTTATTATCACTTGAATTATTTTTTGAGACCATGTCATAAGAGATGTATCATTCATGAATACTCCCGACGTAGACGGTCTGCCTTTGATTGAAACAGATAAAAAATTAATCGAAGTGCGTATAAATTGACCCGAAAATTCCTCACTGTTGAACTAAACAAAAAAAAAAATTTAATCAACACCCAATAATTTCAATCTGAACCTTATTGTCAGATCAGATGTACATCTATTGCAGATGGAAGTGCACCAGATCATAATTTGGCTGACCTAATTTTGGAATTCTTTTGGCATCATATCCAGATTTTTGGTTTCTTCTGAAGACTACACATTGGGTTAAGTATACTTTACCCCAGGAAGTTTGAAATTAAATACATTTCATCCCCATAAAGTTCAAAAACTTTATACATTGTTATATCACTTCCCAAATTTATTGCAATGTGCTCCAATTCACTAACAATGATGGTTTTTTCATGTGTGAATGCATCACATGACTTGCTAGAGGGCAAAAGAGTAAAATTACCATCCAACTAGTCTAGTCAAAACCTCTAGCCCCTAAAGTGAACCCTCTTTCTACCAATCCTTACCCTCACCATAAGTTGCCCCTCCCTTACTAACCTACCATCCCTAATTCGACTCACTTCCATTGGAGAAAGTATTTATTGTAGCGGTGAATAAGAAACTAACATATATAGGCAAATTAGTCTTATATGATTTAGTAACTACTCTATTCATGTAAAAAAATAACTTTCTCATATAAAGAAGTCGAGGTCATCTTGTCCAATCATTAATTTATTATTACATGATGATACTATGATACAATAGTGACGTAGTATTACCATCAAATCGAATATTTACTCCTTCCATTGATCCCTTAAAATACCTCATTGGCGTTAAGTAGCATTTTGTCTTTTACTAACCTCCCACCCCCTTACTTGTCTAGTCACACCCTCGTCCCCTATCCCCTATCCCCTATCCCACGCCAATTCTCCTATTCCTCTCTTCTTAACAAAGTGCTAGCCTAATGGAATTATACCGATCATAGGAGAGAGCAAAGAGGAAATAATGATGGGTTGATAATTTTATGTTTTTCCATTGTAGCGTGTAACGTGATATGTTCAACAAAGAAAAAAACCCAACATCATCAACCGATGGGGCCCTATTTCAAAAAATTAAACGCGTAACGTGAGATTTTTCCTTTTCTAAGGGGACAAAAGTGCAACTAGTTGTAAACTTTAGGAGCTAAAAGTGTAACTAACCCACCTTACAACTACCCCTCAGTTCTCTACTGTGCCCTCATTAAGACCTGTTTGGACTGTGTTTGATTCAAATTTTTTTGTTGACCTAAAAATAATCCATTGAAAATAAATTTCCCTCACCTGCACAAATAAAAAGGTGAAGACATAATACCCTGAAACACTTTTGATCTCTTCCAAACTACCATTCCCTTTTTTTAAAAATCATTACCAAAACAGAGAGACTCTGCTTTTGAAACGAACAACTTCCTACAAATCAATCACTTCCTCCCCTCTTTTTCCCTCCATTCTCACACCTTTTTTTCTTTCTTTCTTTTCCTCATGCTCTGTTAGTCAATCAATTACAGCTTCATACTCTCTTCAACCACGCCTCCTAAAATGCACTGCAAGTTCAGTCCACGCGTATTCACTACTCTGAGCTTCGTTCCTCTTTTTTCCAGCACAAAATTGATTACCCACCATTCTTAAACACTTGGATTCACCCTCTTTTCCGATAAGCGCTAGATTGAAGTTCTTTTACTTGGACTTTTCAAGCTATTTGTGCGATGTTTTGGGTCAAAATCAGATCTAGTACTTCAGCTGAGCTTTAGATCTCAGAGTTCTTCTCCTTGCAGCGGAATAGGTGGCGCCATGGTGGTGGAGCCTTGGATACTAAAAATGGGAAACCAGGTAAGCTCCAATCTCAAGCATGCCCTTCATGTTGAAACTTCTAAGAAAGCAAGTAAAAAACTAGAGCAACCCAAAGAGATTATTGGGATTTTGTCCTTTGAAGTAGCTAATGTAATGTCGAAAACAGTTCATCTGCATAAATCTTTAACTGACCCAGAAATCTCCAAGCTGAAAAACGAGATCTTGAAGTCCGAGGGCATTAGGGCCCTCATATCAGGAAATGAAACCCAGCTCCTGGAGCTGGCTTTAGCTGAAAAGCTTGAGGAGCTGAACTGGGTCTCCGGGGTTGTCTCAAGATTGGGCAAGAAATGTACCATCCCAGCACTGCAAGGGTTTGAGCATGTGTATGGGGATATAGCGAGTGGAGTGATAGATGTGAGGGAATTGGGGTTTTTAGTGAAGGATATGGAGGGGATGATAAGGAAAATGGAGAGGTATGTTAACTCAACGGCGGGTCTCTATAGTGAAATCGAGGTGTTGAATGAATTGGAACAAGCGACAAAGAAGTTTCAACAGAATCAACTCGAAGAAAGTCGAAAGGCATTTGAGCAGAAACTGGTGTGGCAAAAACAAGATGTGAGGCATTTGAAGGATGCTTCGCTGTGGAACCAGAGTTATGATAAGGTTGTGGAGTTGTTGGCCAGGACTGTGTGTACCATATATGCACGGATTTGGTTGGTGTTTGGGGACAGAATTGCGAGAAAGGACTTTAATAGTGGGGCACTTTCAGGGACACAGTTTGATTTCAGTGGGAGTTTACATCATGTGAGGAATGAATGTGGCAAGAAGTCTGGGCAGATTGACGTACAATGTAATGTTCAGATGGGTGTTGAGTCACCAAGACCGGTTTTGAGGAACAATTATGGTTACCGTCATTCAGGGCCAATAGAAAGAGCCATGGTGGAGAAGAAGGGCATGAGCATTAGGCCTCAAGGGATGTCGCAGAGGGGTGAGGTAGGGTTGTTTAGGCCGGAGGATTTTGATGTTGCATGTGGAATGGGGCCGGGGAGGCTTTTTATGGAGTGCCTTAGTTTGAGCAGTTCTGCTTCAAAAGTGGATGATGATGATGATGTTGGCCATGATGATCGAAGTAGTCAAATTTCAGGGTGTTGTAGTGTTGCAAGTTGTGGGAAGAGAGAGCACCCAAATTATTCCGGTTGCTTTAATCGCTCCCAAATTGGTGTTCCTTTCAGTGGAGAGCAAGGACAGTTTAAGGGTAGCATAACAAACAGTGCAAAATTTGGCTCCAAAAGTAGATTAATGGTATATGCCCCTCCTAGCACTGTTGGAGGCTCTGCTTTAGCCTTGCATTATGCGAATGTCATAATAGTTATTGAGAAGCTGCTTCGCTACCCTCATTTGGTTGGTGAGGAAGCTAGAGATGATCTGTATCAGATGTTGCCTACGAGCTTAAGAAAAACTTTGAAGGCTAATCTGCAGTGTTATGTGAAAGACCTGGCAATCTATGATGCTCCTCTGGCCCATGATTGGAAAGAGAAGCTTGATGAGATATTGAGGTGGCTCAGCCCATTGGCACATAACATGATCAGATGGCAAAGTGAGCGCAATTTTGAGCAGCAACAAATCGTGAGGCGCACAAATGTTCTCCTGCTCCAGACCTTGTATTTTGCTGATAGGGCAAAAACCGAGGCCGCTATTTGTGACCTTCTTGTTGGGTTGAATTATATATGTCGTTATGAGCACCAGCAAAATGCTTTATTGGATTGTGCAAGCAGTTTCGATTTTGATGACTGCATGGAGTGGCAACTGCAGTATTCAACTTCTTATCATTCTTGATTACATCTGAGAATTGAAAACATGCTGCTGGTGGGATTTTTCTCAACTTCCATCACTTGTATGATAAGACAGATGATAGCTCAACAACATGTAAATACTGACGCTTCAGATAAGGAAGATGTCTATTATTGTAAAATGTAGTTCATTATTGTATCTCGTTGCAAGGTATTGAAAATTTGGATTTCTGAAGTATATCATGAAATGAAACATCTGCTCTTTTGATTGACATATTTTTTGGCAAGGTGTGTCTATATTGCCTGTGTTGCTGTGAATTAGTAGTACTTCATCAATTCTCTTATGCAATTTGTTAAATGTCTTATGATGACAAGAAGAAAGGTAATTGATTATACAATACTTGGTGTCAACTTATTTCTTTCAGCTACTGATGGTTGTAAGAACTGCATTCCCATTTCGATGAAATATATAAATGTCACTACCAACCTTTTTATTGGAATGCACAATTTACTCCCACGTTTCCTATTTATTTCCTGTACTTTATGATCTAGTTTTTGTACAGTTACACTCAACGCGTTGGATTAAGCTATCCACTGAATTTTGAAGAAAACATAATCAGAAATGTGTGGAAACACTGTAAGTCAGATATTATTCTCATCTCATCTATCAGATCCATTGTGCCTGTTTCTGAGATGAAGAATTGCATAGTTTGGCATTATTTCTGGAATGAAATTTGGGGTGCCTATGACAATCCACTGTGTTATTCGGGGAAAGCATGCATAAAGAATAGCACTATTCCCATAGCTCTTCTTGAAGGATACAACTTAGTCTCTTGTAGAGAAAATATAAAACCAATTTAATGTTTCATAACCGTTTGTTAAGTGATTTTAAAAAGTCCTTGTCATTTTATATCACCTTTGATATACCTGTTTTTTTATGTTTACTCTTCTTGTTGACTCTGTTGTTGTTATTCTTGATGATGACTATCCACTTTTCTGTGCTCTTGCAATTTGTGTTGCATGCTGCTTGTGCTTGCCATAGTGTCTCTGCAGTAATGCTCTACTTAGGTAGTCGCAGCTTCTAGTTTGCTTATGACTTAGTAGACAAGCTGATGCCGCTTCGTGAGATCATATTTATGTCAATTTTGCATCAAAAAATTATCATGCTCTAAGAAGTTTTGGCTTACTAAAGGAAGTCCTTTCTTTCGTCTTCTGTAATCATGCTCTATATGTTGCATAATAGTGACTTGTCTAAATGATCTAATTTTCTGCTCAAATTTATGGTTTATGATTTGTTGACAGTAGGGAATCCTTTTGAACTTAGAACAAACAACATTGTTGGCTTGTTAACATTCTCCTTCACAGCCTTACAACAGATGCATCAGAGAATAAAAGAAAAAGATATTTTGTCCATCAGCAAATTTGGAATATGAAAGACAAGAAGAATCAGAAGATTTGGTGGGAGGCAAGCTTCAAAAACAAGTTTGGTAATGTTTAAAAGGTAAGTTCATGATGGATTTCTTATTTTAAGTAAAAAATAATTATGGTAATTCTGTGAATGTTAATCTGAGCAGATAGGGAAGTGGATTGCGACGGTTGCACTTATGATTTCAGTAATTCTGTTTCCATTAAGATATCGTGGTCTGATAAATAATTAACAAGTAGCTGAGTGTGTTCGTAGTAGTTTACATCGATCATTCTAATATATATATTTTTTCCTCTATGTATGCAACTTTTAAAAAATTAATGTGAATGGCGGTGGTTATTTTGTTAGCTAAATGTAGTCTAATTCCAAGTGGTGGGCATGTGATAACTTATTTAACTCCTGTAATATTCATCGATATTTCATCCAGAACATTCTCTTTGTTTTCAGTTATAAATGTTATTCCAATTCCTCTACCCCAACCTGAGAAGGCCCACACTATCGAATCAAAACTTAGTTAGATTCGAAGCTGTATATAAGACTCATCAAATTAAACACGAGGGTAGTTTTAATGCTCTCATGCCTAGGAAAAATATAGGAATTTCTTGCACTCACACTTCTGAAACTCATGTGGGCAATCAGAGAGAGAGACAGGACTCTTTGATTTTTCATGAGTCTGTGGTTGTTTCACCCGTAGATCACTCTCAAGAGTATCTGACATGACTCATTGATTGTTCTGATACATATATCTGTGTGACTTCATTTGCTATTCGAAGGCTTTGAGCTTCACTGTTACTATTAAGACTGCAAGCAAAATGCTTAATGGCTCATTGAATTTTTGAAGTCTTTTAACTTGATATTCTCGGTTGTTTGGTATTGCCTAACAAAGAGGGAACCTCCTTGACAATGTCAAATGCCTTTCTCCTTGACAGACAGATTATGGATTTGCTGATGCTTGTGAAGGCAACTCCATAACGCCCTATTTAAAGTTTCCAGGCAGACATTTCCCCGGTTCCATCCCTTCTGCTTTGGTGCTAAACAAGGTCTCTGAAAACAACCCTGTTCAGCCAAGAATATGTCGACAAAGACTGCATTCAGTAACACTTAGCGCAAAGTTCCCTGAAAAAAGCATACAAGTTTGCTGTTCGTACCTGGAACTGATCAGTTAGGTCCTTTGAGGGCCTTGTCATGAAGAAAATCAGCAGCAGTACCATACTCTTTGGTGTTCCACGACGGTGAGCAACCACGAATCAACCCCTACTTCTAAATTCATTTACGAATTTCCCTTGAGATGAGTATTACCCCAGGGATGTATGAAGCTTAGACTCCAGGGCCTACATTACACAGGAATTGAAGCCAAAAGAGAATGGAAAAAGAAATGAGAACAAATTGGTGATCATGGAACCACCGAGGTGGTAGCCTAGTTGGCTTCAGTAGAGAGGGAAAGTCTGGCCCTTTTCGAGTGATCATGGGTTCGAACCTATTTGCGGTAGTAGTGCCTGTGAATCAGATATTGTTGGAGGGGCTGAATGTTTAACTTGTTCTCGGTGGTGTCGTAATGACGGGCTCGACCATCCCAGGTCAGTATATATGGCTCAAACTGAATATTCTACATTGGGTGAGAAATTTAAGATAACGTTATGGGGGTACTGCAATGCTTGATAGCCCCTGACCACCCTTCTTTACCAGCCAAAAAAACACAATATTGGTGATCATGGAATACTATTTTTCAATTGGTTTGGCTCCACTCCTTGAAATTTTACTCCATTATCGTTTCATTTGTACAATGTCCATAGCTATATATCAATCAAGAGGAGGACTTGCCTTTCATTTGGATCAACCCACCTACTTGGCTTCTTGGATCAACTCATAGAATAGATCATATTTCTACTTTTATGTCATGTCTGATTTATATGTTTATTAAGGATAATTCGTGTCTGAAAGTACGGTGCAATGTGAATAGTTTTGAGATTGATGTTGGTAGTCGTTAGATGAGTCTATTTGAGACCGTCAAATGAACTTATTGCATCTGTCATATTTTATATTATAAATGTTACTAATAAATGGTTTTTTTGGTGACCAAGGGATTGCCATGGAGTGGACATAGGTGGAACTGACAACCCACATGAAATTTATATGAAATAATCCGGAATGAATTAATCAAAATGAGTTTTTTTTTTTTTTAAAGGAATCAATCAAAATGAGTTGATCCACTAAAATTGTTTAATAAATGGGTGATGAACACGATTATACATGCCCGTTGATGACTTATACCAGGATTTTACACGACATAAATTTGAATATACGTGAGTATAAATTTACTTTATTTTAATATTACTAAATTTAGACATAACACAAATTTTAAATGACACTCTATTATTCTCAACCCCAATCACTAGGTTTTTATTTTTAATAATGTTTTGCTTATTAAGTTTTTTATCTCAAATGATGTGACACACTCTTTATCATTGAATATTAATGAAATATTAGGGTGTGTGTGTGGGTTATATAGGGCTACCTCACTTCTGCTTTATAAGTAGAAGTGTTGTAGTTCCTGTTGATCCAAAAAAAAAAATATTAATGAAATTTATTTACTTGATGGTGAAAATTATATCACATTACTTGAGATGAAAAACTTGATAAAAAATCTTGTTTAGCATAACATTGTTGTTTTATTTTCTTGTTTATAGAATAAAAATCATATTCTAGAAATAAATTATTGAACATTTCGGTCCCTCCTTCCCCAACACACACACACATTATACGAAATCTTAAGTGGTAGTTCAAGTAGTAATAAAAACGAGTTGTAAATTGAGACGTCTTAAGTTTAAATTTTGACAATTTCATGGGGACAGGACATAAGAATTTATCTCTCATGAATACCCTAGTTTCGTTGTGGATGACCTATTTTTGACCAGACTGAGAAATAAATTAATCGAATTATGTGTAAGCTAATTCGAACGTCCTTCAAGGGCTTGTTTGGATGAATTTTTTAGGAGGGTTTGGATTGATTTTTTCAAACCCTTCAAAACTCAAACTTCTCTTTACAAAGATGAGATTCAACATCGAATTCGGTCCATACCTATATTTAGTATACAATACATATACATGTAAGACCCACAGATATATCATAATTATTAATAACTATTTATCCTATAAATAATTATATTTACTCTTAATCAATCCAATTTATATCTATGTTAAGGGGTACAATTGTCTTTTATATCCTTAACCCTTTAACTCATCTTCTCAAACCCATTATTCCCTAAGTTTGACGAAACTCATGATCATGGGTTTAATATTCGGGCCAGTTATGGGCCGGGTTTGAGAATCCAAAATCAAATTTTCAATCTAAATATGAAATTTGAGGGTCGTTTGAATTATTTTCCCTAAATCTATCTTGCCAAGTCTTCCTATACCCCTTACCAAATAGCCTCTAAGAGTTTTTTAAAAAAAAAAAAAAACCCTCAGAATTGGTTGTATATCAAGTGCAATTAATTGCAGGCACGTGAAACTATTCAAATTTCTTTTTTTCTTTTGGGGTTCGTTTGTTTAGCGAGAGAATTATAGAAAATGCAAGAAAGAAATTTTTTTTAAAATTTTCATGTATTTGGTTAGCATGAAAAGGAAAATGATAGAAAAAATAATTTTTCTTCATGCTTGAATTTTCTCACAAATAACCAACTTTTTTTTCTTGTAAAAAACACAAGGAAATGCAAGAAAGTTGTGATATATAACTAACTTCATATTTTACTCTTATTTTTCTTAAAATATTTTATTGGTTATTACTCCCTAAATTTTTTTTCTTGTAAGTTATGAATGTATTTATCACTTATTAATTAAGCCCGTTTGATAACTAAAATTTAAACTCTCTTAATATGTTAAGTGCTCTTTAAAAACAGGCTACAATATTAAGTATGAGATCCCTTACTTAATTCTGAAAGCTGAAAACGCTCAGCAAAATCATCTTTAATAATATTTACAATATAACAATTATACCCCAAAACATGTTACAATCCTATTAAAACTCTAATTAGTCTTCTCTTCAAAACTCTTAACTTATATATTCTCATTGTCAATCTCCTTTTTTTTTTTCTTTCCCTTGTCTTTGTAACAAAAATATACATACATAATTATAATTACACACACAAACGCACGCACTGCATACACACAATTACACACAGACATATGCACTGCACACACACACACACACACACACACACACACACGATGCACACACATATTGTTAATAAAATCTAATTTATTGTATTTTTTCAATATTATTTGATTATTTATTATTTATTATTCTTTTTTTTATCAGATGTTATTGTTCACTTATTATGTTATTCAATTTGTTATTGTTCACTTATTGTGTTATTCAAATGTTATTTATTTATTTATTTTGATCAAACATTTGTTAAATGTAGACTACAATATAATAATAATGATTATGATTTATGTTATGACATATTTTATAAATATTTTCAAATTAAAGAGTGGAAGGGTAAAACTGAAAATTAATTTATTTTCAGACGTTAGCTCTATGTAGTTATCAAACAGTTTAGTTCAATTCAGTACTTAAATTGATATGTGTATTTTAAAAGTAAAATTATTTAAATAAAAAGAACTTTAATGTCTTCTTGATGGAATCGTAACAATCTAAGAAATTTATTATCGACATCCAAAATAGAAAAAGAGTACATTAGGTAATTTGTCAAATACATTGATTCAATTGTTAATCCGATACTTTTACCACTAAGACCTAGAATGATAAAGGGCATCTTCTTGCATTATTTGGTAAGCATTAAAGACAAGTAGTAGGCCAAATAGGTGGCCGGCTTTTTTGATAGTTTGTGGCTTGGAACTTTGTTTTGCTAAGTATATGCAAAGAAATTTGTCACTCTTGTGCTTGCATCCATATGGAACTAGTCTTCTCACAACTTGATTCAATTATTTGTGTAGAAACACACTCACTCTCTCTCTCTCTCTCTCTCTCTCTCTCTCTCTCTCTCTCTCTCTCTCTCTCTCTCTCTCTCTCTACATGTATGTATGTAGAGAGAGAGATAAATAATGTGTATGTATGTGTGTGCGTTTGTTATTCTAATACACTTCTAAAAGTAATATGGAGATTTAACTATAAACTATAAACTATAATCTACTAATTATTTCAACAAAGATACCACATTAAAAAAATGAGCAATAACCTCGTCCCTGAAGACACTCTATAATACAAAAAATCCAACACTGATCGTGTAGTATTTATATTTTAAATAAAAATTTATTTTTTCTTTCTTTTTCTTTGATTACGCAATTTAAAATTAAAGTAAACAGAGATAAAATAAGAGAGATGTAGGGGCGAGAGAAGAAAGAAATAGGTGTGGATTAATGGGGTTGTTCGACATTGAAATGCATTGGTTGAGTTATCTGGCATTAGGGCCGTGCAGAGAAGATGATGTTTTGAGCAAAAAAAAATTATGATGATTTTGTATCATTAGATTAAAGTAGATGAAAATTAAATCAATTTTAACTGTTGTTGTATTTTTATAAGTTGTAATTCAATTTCCTAACTGTAATATTAGATAGATTGTGCAGATTTCAATTGGCTATCATGTTTGGAACATTATTTATGCATTCAATCTCAAGCTTTTTAATTTTGTCTTACAGTATATTCCATGTATCATAATATTTGAAGTTAGCCCACATTTTCACTCCAGTATTTTAATTTGCCAAATTAATGTTCATATTACCCAATTTTCTATTTGGGTATAGTTCTTTGTGGCTTCCGGGGCATGTTTTGAACTTTATTGTATATTTTATTTATCCTAATTAATAAAGTTATCTAACTTCTTAGAAAAAAATAGAGAGAAAAAGCAAGATAAAATGGAACTTATCCTAACAAATTGATAAGAAAGGAAATACTAATTTTTTGCAAAGAGAAAAAAAAAACATTGACTGCCATTACTCTTTGCTTCTAGTAAAAACAAAACATGGCATGTTTTGGTCTTGCAGGTTAAAAAATATGTTGTCGTGATTTTTAATTTCATTATTCTTTCCCTTCTTATGTTTTATAGCTTTTGTTTTGGTTCTGATTTTGACTATGTTTGTGGAAAAAAAACACAAGACAAAAGAAACAATAGCCAAGAGCATAACAAAAAAACAAAAACACAAAAAAAAGGACCCAATTTTTTTTTAATTATTTTGTTTTCTTCATTTCTTTTTTTCCTTCTCCTTTTTTTCATGTAGAAATTTCATGTATATGTTGACCTCAGCCAAAATGAATTCATTGTTGGTGGTCTATCAAATTTTTTATATTTTATTATAAGAGTATTTAGACTTTTGAGGGTATCCGACTTGGTCTTTTGTGTACATAACTCTGCCCGCAAGAGTATAACGGGCAGGAAAAAATATTCAGTGTTCACCAAGCACCACATGACATAATCATGTAATATACATCACTTATAAAATATTGTACATACTCAATCAATTGTTGTTACTTATAAAGTTGTTAGAATTTTTTTTGAACAAATCAACTTATTTGTCTGACAAACAAGTGTCGTGATAATTGTTTTAGGGCATAGGCAACACAGAGCAATGCTAACTTGGTGCCTTCAAAACACCGAAAATTTCCTTTTTCAACGAATAATGCAATACAATCTAAATAAAACTTAAACAGTTGTAACTTAAATGTATATCATCTATTTGATGAGTGAGTTCGATCAACTTTTTTTAGTGAGACCCGCTCATCTAATACTTATCTAAGTGATAATATGCATTTGAGTTGCAATTTTTATGTTCCATTTAAGTTGTGTAGCATTTTCCTTTCTCAATCGACAGATCAAGGAATCCAATACAAAAATATTAGGACATAGTCTCATTCTTCCAAAATGATGACGTGTACTCCACGACAAGTGTAGTGTGATTGAATTTCAGCATCAACGTGAAAAGAAAAAAGAATCCTGTTTTCTCACTTGGGGGAGATGTATGTGTGTTGCTACCCCCACCACTAATTGCTCATTAAACTTCTCACACACAATAATACAATCCACCTTAATGGGTGGTCTACATTTCATTAATGGATGTTTGGTGGAGTCCCTTTTAAACTGATGTACGACTTGATTGGCTTCTTTGTGTCTAGTTGCCAATGCAAGTGGTGGCGTGCCTGCAGTTGGAAAATTAATCCTATTCAAACTAAAGAATTAATGATCAAAATTTGTTAATCGAATCCACTATTACCGCTAGATTGGTAGCAGGCGTGCTTTAATATTCGAATGCACTGCTAATCGAAAGACGATAACGGAAATGATCGACAAACTTGGTCGATAAATTTGATCCGAATAACATTATTAATCCACTTGGAAGACAGATGGGAACAAAAGAAAAAAATCATTTTGTTTTGTTGGTCTTTGGTGAGATTATTTTAATAGAGAAGTAGAAATTATTGAAGCAAGGAGAGGGCCCTTTGTCATTGTGACTTTATGTTTGAATGTTGTAACCCCAAGTTGCTAATTATAATTTATTAAGGTTTATTAGCTTTGACACGTGAATCCATGTGAAGCGGGTCCCCCATGTTGCTATTACCCTTTGGGATCCTTTGAGTGTTTGAAAGAACCAATTCCCAGGATTAGTGATGTAGTGCTGTTAAAAACTAGGAAAAAACAAAGTTTTTGTTAGCTTTAATAATTGTTAAACATCTTAGGGGCAGTAGGAAAGGACACTGATAAGGCACCTACCCCCCCCCCTTTTTCTTCCTACCCCTTTTTTTCAATATTAGTAGGTACAGAAGAGGTAATCTAATCTCAAACGTTTAATTTCAACTCTCGTAAGAGAACTCTGACTCGTCCGCTATGTGTTTTTTGTGAGAGATTACATACATAATTGACATATGTAATTCGGGAAGAAAATCGTCTCAACGTGTTCCTTCGATATTAAGTCCTATCATATAAAGAACCCCTCACTATGCCCAGGGTGGTAGATGATGACTGTCCACGTCCGCCTTAGATACCAATCCGCCAGGTTGGTTGAGAAGGAAGTTATTATGGGCATTAAATTTGGGATCTCAAACAAATATGAAAATTTGATTGAGTAGATCCCATTTAAAAAAAATTCATGAGAGCTAATGATCTAAGGGTCGACAGTCATTTGAAATTCCTATCATTGTTCGAAAGTAGATGTGGGACTAATCACTAATGGCAGTCCTCTACTGCAAAGGACTATCCATCAATGCAACCTCAACTCTTTGGACACTAAGAGGCAGTCGGCCTTCCCGAATGGCAACATCATGGCATGTATCTCTTCAAGCTGCTAAAATTACCGGACCAGCTGAGTTGAATAATCACCATGAGAGCAAACTGGCAAAAGAACACCAACGACACTATGCTAGCAAAAAAATAAAAATTATACTATACCAAAAAATTATTATTCACCATTGATCTTTATTTGAGTTATTTATAGTCATCAATAATTGAAATAACAATATATCATAAAACAATAGAACCTTTTTACATATTATCTTATGATCGGCCCAAAAAAAAAAAAAAAGTCTAACCCATAAAATGAGCAGTTTGTAGATTCATGTTCAAAGCATTTAGTGAACAGAACCCCAATTTTGTGTTGTGAAAATGCATTAGAATTATCAAATCTGTTCTCTTGATATGTATATATTTCGGAATTCGTACCTTGGTTACATCATTTGAAGGATTTACATCTATGATCCTTCTAATTCTCGAAGCGATTATTGTATATTTAGTCATTCTTTTAATCTGTTGAACGTGAGGGAGTTTCTACCCCTTGTTTGAGAAATATGTTATTGAGTACTAACATCATTAATTTCACCAAAATTTTCATTAGTGTCTCCCACATATGGTCTGATTATCCCATACAGCAGAAATTCATGCTGTCCCTTAGTTACCCATATCTTGTCTTACCTTGATGACTTCTGAGTATTTTTCCTTGTATGTTCCAAGGAGCTTGTGTCTCAGAGATCTGCAAATTAGAGATGAACAACCACGATCCCGACTTTACTAGCATCGGAGGTGAATTAAACAACCACATTCCCGACTTTACTAGCACCGGAGCTGCATTAATCGATGACCCCCTGAAATTTACTTTCTTTCAGTTACTTGCATGTGATTTGCACGTGTCAACTGTGTTCTTTTGGTGGGTGGGTGGGGAGTGGGGTTGGGGTGTTTGGTGGTGGGGGGGGGGGGGGGGGGGGGGGGGTATTCTAGTTTGTTTGAAACCGGGGGGAAATGGAAGGTAATGGGATGATGGTATGGGGTCAAATTGAGATATTTTGTGTTTGTGATAAAACGAGAGCATGCATGAATGGGGTACGTATTTAGGCGCTTTCAGTTCAATTCAGTGGCAGGGTCCACATATCTCCACAACAACACGTCATGAAGTTTTCTTACATTTCTCATGTCACCCACAGAAAAAGCTAATAGCTTTAATTATGTGAAAATTATAGTGACACCCCTCCTGGTTTTTTTATAATTTTGCAATGGTGTTCTCTTGGTTTTTACAATTAAATATTGGTTAATAGAGCCCGTGGAGTTGTGCATTTTCTAATTTTCTCTCTCTCCCTCCCTCTCTCTCTCTCTGTGTGCGTGTATGTGTGTGCACGTGCGCCTTCCAATTATATGTTTGTGTAAATATACTCACTTATTTCGTGCTTTAGGGATGAAAGTGTGGTCATCAAGAGTAGAGTTAGTTACTAACAATTACGTTTATCGGCTTAGGGTAGGTTTCTAGTGGTGATGAGTTTTGTTTTTTTGGGAGGGTAAGTGTCAAAAAAAATGTTTTTGCGTAGGTTTATCTAGATATAATACATACCTAGCCATAGAGTAATCGAGACAAAACTATCTCTTAGTCTTTCCTATTATAGACTTTTTTTTTTGGGGGGGGGGAGGGGGGGGGGGGCATAAAAATAATCCACAATGAGTAGGTATGTAGTGTGAGTTTAAAAAAAAAGCAACGAGGGTATTTCATGCTATTACCACATAATAAAGGGGATGTAAAGGTAAATATTCCTTTAATATTCTATGTTCCTTTTTTTTCCATATCTATAGTCTATGAACATATAATTATATTATATTTTGTAAGAGTTGACGTTAGATCCTCTTGGAATATTTATGAATGAATGAATGATCTCTTTCCACACGCCCTTCTCATTCGCCGTCCATCTATTTTTTTGTCAATTAAATTCAACTACATGTCTGTTTTAGTGGCATTAGGTGGTGGCTCATTTGAAAATGATTTGGTGCAGTTCTGATTTCTAAGTTCATTATTCTTAGTGGGTCCCACATCCTAATCTGATGGCTGTTATTTACCCACAAAGATCTGTTGGCTACTATAATTTTTCATCTTTGCTCACATGATGCAAAATCCCATTCTTAGACATGGTGTTGATGAGGTGAGCGATTGGCCACCGCTCTTTTTGTTGGGTCTGAAAATCACGGGTTCGAATCTCGTTGTTCTTACTGAGAATTCTAATTTCATTTAAATTTGATATGAATTTTATAAATAATTAGGTTAGTGTTTATCTTTTAATATGGTTAATTTTAAGTTTGAATAAAAAGGAGGAGTTATGATAAAAAAAAATAGATAAATAAATAAATAAAAGAAGGAGTTTATAGTAAGCAACCAACAAAAAATGCACTCAAGTAATCTAATTTTCTTATATTCTAATTTAGGGTCCTATCAACAAGCATAAAACATATCGACTCTATGAGGAACATTCATTTTCCAAGTAACTAATTAGCAATTCAATTATTCTCAACAAAGTTTTTAGCAAATTCTTACTCCATCTTTGGCATTGAGTCTTAACATTCATTAAATTGTATTTTTTTAAGTTCAAAGGTCAGGAATATCCGAGTCTGTTTACACGTACCTTGACTAATTCCTTCACCAATTCCGTCAAAAATAGATCGTCCATGCCGAGACTAGAGTATTTATAAGGGATAAATCCCTCATTACCTAGTCCCACGAGGTTATCAAAATTCTAACTCAAAACACCTGAGTTTACAACTCGTTTATATTACAACGTGATCTACCTTTAAGATTTTTAAATTGCATTTTGAGTTTACCAATAAGTAACTTCAACAAAAGATGATAAAAAGGACTACATTATATATATATATATTCGAATTCAATCATTTAAACTTTTTAAACTTTTTTCACGTTTTATTAATTTTGATCGAATTCAATCATTTATCATTAAATAAATTCGGGTGGTGGTCAAGATATAAAAAGTTGGGCTTAAAGGTGATTAAATAATTAAATGGAGATGAAAATAAAGTAATTTGACTTGGTGGGGGTCTATCAAAGATGAGAGGGACCTCGGCTCTACTCTATATATATACTAGTAATTGCCCGTGCCTGAAGGCACATCGTAACGAAAAATTAAATTCGTTTATACACCATAATAATCATCATAATTCACCATACCATCACAATAATCAATACATATCCAACCACCAAAACATCAAGCTAGTCCCTACTAATTTCAAGAAATTTGGGCAAAATTTCCTTTAAAAATAGAAGCCCAAAAAAATCTAAACATGTCTATAGAACTTACAATTATACATAATAACCACCATAATACACCATATCACCACAATCGTCAATACATACCCAACCACCAAAACAACCATCATTCCATACCCAAAATCATCATAACCATGTATAATTAGTTAATTGTACAAAAGACGTAACACAAAAAATACACACATGCACAAATAGAAAAACACCTTCAACTTCAACTTCATCTTCATATTCTTCCATGAATACCTGAAAATATTTGACATATAAAAATTATCGAAATATGTGAGGCCAAATAAAACAATTGTAAATCTGAAATATAAGACCCCTTACTTTTATCGTTAGTTGGATTCAACATAATTATTGTCATCAATTTCATTACCCTGAATTATCTAAAAAACTAATGAGCACACACATTTGTATGTAGTTTTGGGGGGGGGGGGGGGGGGGGAGGATTTAGATTGATATAGGTAAGAATTTAGAGAGACTGTAAGAGATTATCAATTTATCTAGGAAAAGATATGGAGGAGTGTAGAGAAAGACTTACGATCAAATAATTGAGCTCATATCGAATTGGGCGTGATGTAGGATATTTAAGTTTACCATTTCCACACAAACCAACATAAAAGTTTAATCTTTTTGTCCACTTCTACACCTTTAACATCTAGCACAAAAAACAAAATATAACTTTATGTCAAAAAATACACATTTAATAATTTTTATATACCAATGGCGATAGCTGTGTCGCTGGCGATGTTGGTGTTGCTGGAGATGAAAAAAAGATGAAGGATAACTGATGCACTTTGTCTCAGCTGAATATTAATTGCCTATATGCACCATTTCGAATCAAATCACCAAAACAATCAACAGTTGAATTTAAACCAAAACAACTCATATTACCAATATATGAAAGGCAAACTAATTTGATCAGTGCAATGTTTAGCATGGATTAATCACAATTGTCAAATGTCATTAACATTCAATTTATGCCAAAAAAAAAAAAATCAACCTAATTGATAAATTGTACGTGAAAATTTACAAAAAAAATGAAACTCATTAGGAGGGAACATAGGTTTTTCAGTTGTCCAACGTATCAACATATATGTACAGTAAAATAATAAAAATATTTTTCTTTTGTTGCAAAAGAATTGTGAGCTTGATATATGACTTTGGGGCAGCTCTGTGAGCTTGATATATGACTTTGTGAGCTTAATAAGTGAGTTTAATATAGAAAGCTTGGGGCAGCTGTATTTACCATGCAAAGATCTTTTGTTGTATATTCTATAGAAACAAAGGTATACTCTTAACTTTTTTTTAAACAAAAAAATTAGTATGCTTAATAATTGAAAAGATAATTATGAAAATCATTATGTCAATGTCTTTAAATCCCATAACATGAATTCAATAGAAACAACTTGGCATATACCAACAACTCCTTATTAACCCATCAAAGACCCAACAAAAATTAATTATAAAAAAAAGGTAGGCTTGAGATTCAATTGACATGTTCTATCTATCACAACAATCCAGCATACCAATTACAAATACCCATAGAGTAGGGAAAACATAATTACTTGTTAACGGATGTATTTGAAATTGTTCAAGTTGAATGACAGTGACCACAGGAAATTATTAAAACTGAGAGAGAGATATCAAGAGAAATAATTGCACTAACTATTTCAAAACAACGATATGCTAGCAAGAAAGTTCACAGGCTCAACAAAGGGGAAAAAAAGAAGAAAGGAACAAAACCTTAGAAATCTCTTATGCACAACCTTTAAAGAAATATATAAGCCCATTGTGAGACTTACCTTGAAGACCTTGTTGAAAGATAGCAAATGAGAATGAACTTAGTTCCTCTAAATCCAACATCATTTAAAGTAACTGCCTAAACAATAAAAAATGCAATCAATAATGAAGCAAATGCATTATGAGTGATGCAAGTCACAATAAGGAACATGAATTTAGACAATGGATGTCAATAAAATAGCGCACTGTTAGATTCAATTAGGAAAAAGTAAATATGATATTCACACCAGGGATATCAAAAAGTAAACCTAAAATTTCCATCACCAAAAAGTTTGTTTGTCAAATACCATGGATATCGATTACACGACTTCAAATCATAACAACAAAACCAATTCAATAACATTAAATAAGACAAATAGTAAATGGTGGTGGGTTGTGATGGTCTAAGGGTGGGATTGGCTTGTTGTTAACATTGGTATAATTTTGATTGGTATGTTACTCGAGTACCTTACAATCCTTTTGTCAAACACATTATATGCACTTTATCAAATAAACAGTGGGTGGTTCAAGTACCATATAATCCTTTCGTCAAACGTAGTATAATCCTTTTGTGTTCGATCCTTTTGTGTTCAAGTATCAATTAGTATGCTTAATAACTGAAAAGATTATAATGAATTTACCCAAAAATATTGAATTCTTATGAAAGCTGCAATGAATCTTCAAAATGAGAAGCATGTGTTATATTATATCGATCTAATAACAATGATAAAAACCTCATGTACTAAATATGTCCTTAACAATTGATTTATTAACATGCTGCGTAAAAAACAGATCTTTAATAATCTCCTTAAGTAGATAACAATATCCAATCCATATCCAATGTCAGATTAATCAAATATGCAACAGTTATTTAAAAAAAAATTGACAAACCCGTTTAGGGAACTCCAATAATAAAGACTATTTACATCCTAAAAATAAAAAAAAAAATTCAAAAAATTTAAAATTTGGAGCTGCTTTCAAACTCCATTAACAGATCTTCAAAAAAGCAAGAATCAACACACCTTAGGCCATCAACATTGCTTTTTCTTCCTTAAATACCATCTTACTATTTGCTTGGATGTGATATAACACAGTGAAAAATTGAAAAAATCAAACAAAGTGTAAATCAAGTAAAATTTAGTGAAAGAATCAATTAAAATCCAAGAGAAACATAATTTCAACACATTATACCTCAAAAAATGTCCTGACTAAAGGATATTGATCAATCATCACACCGACACACCGAACAACAACAAAGTACTATGCAAAGGTTCCTAGGTTCATCTAATCCTAAAAACTAAACATATAGCCCAGTTCTTGACCATTTATTCCATCTAAAACATGCTACTTCAGTGCTCCCTCAGTGTTACTACTGCTAATAAGGGATATGGGGATGGGTGGACAGTGTACAGAGTTACTTGGGCCCCCAAGAACATTTCCCATTTTTTTTTTTCAATATTTAAGGACTGCATGATTAAAAAAATATATATTCAAACTAATCATTTTGAACCTGTAGCCAAGGGGCCATTTAGTTTCCAGAGGCCGAAGAGACCAAGGCTGTTTGCCAAATTGAAACCATCACAAATATAATACATTACTTTTAAGGAAAGGTCAAACTGTGCGAGTTGCTTAAAAGGACCAACTTGCATCAACAGGATGGCCTGATGTTTGCCAACCATTAAAAGCAATAGAACATTTGCAGGTGCTGGGCCCATCTGAAGCCTCTCAAGTATCAAAGCAAAAAGAAGAAGACAAGAGAGAGATAATTATAGAAACAAATCAAAGCCAAAGCTTCAACCAATTCCTTCCCGGGTAAAACATATGGGAAGCTAAGGAGGTATTTTTACCATGGACAACAAACCAAGGCAGGAAATAGAAAAAGAATATCTCACAGCAAGATCAAGTCATGATCTCTAACTCCCACATTGCTAGAAAATGGATGCAGAAACTCGATAATAATAAAAAACATTGGTAGAGTACACAAAATTTCTGTCGGTAATTCCAACAAACACTTGGTGTGTGTGTCCGCAATGGTGTGTGGGTTTGTTTTTGAGTGGGTGAGTGGGTGCTGGGTCTGTGTTGGGTGTGTGTGTGCTGGGTTTGTTTGTGTGTGTGTGTGTGTGTGTGTGATTTGTGTGTGCTGGGTTTATTTGTGTGTTATGTGCTGGGGGTGATTAGAGAGAATGAGATCCAAATACATGTGATCCAATTTTTGGTACAAATTTAGCCTGGCATAAAGGTGCAATGCAACATTCACTTCCCCACACCTCAATAGTTAAAAAAAAAAAAGAAGGAAATTAATTTCATCAAGAAATACTTACCTTGGATGTTGTTATTGCTGAGGTCTACTGATACAATAGTTGTGGTTGGGTTCAAACTACTCTCACGGTGATCTATTAAGATGAAATGTAATAACTGAATCAATAAATAAATAAGTACTTAATGAAAGGAAATAATTAGCACAGAGTCTTTGAAGGATGAACAGTACATTGATAGTGTACCTTCCCTAACAGTAACATAACGGTTATTGCGCGAATCAAACACTCCATCCACATAACACACAAGTGGTCCGGAGTAGAATCTGCCACATAAAAACTTCATGCTAGTTTAAAGCGGCACAGGAACAGAATTTGCCACATAAAAACTTTATGCGAATCTTTTACCCTAAAGGAATATCACACAAAAGTAGGTTCGATAAATTCAGGCGTGCACAACATGCTAGAAATAAAAAATTCTTCCCTTATACAACCATGCCTTAATAACCGAACCAGAAAACTTGGCAATTATTCAACATGTCAACCTTCCCATGAACAAAACCACAATGATAGATCAAACATTGAAGCAAGCACAATGCAAGAACTAAAAGAATCAACCCATGTCCATTAAGTACCTAAACACAAAGGCATTACCAACAATGAAGGTTGTGCTCTAGCAAACTAAAGTACGAATAATTAAAATAAATAGAAGTACAATGATTATAATAGTTATAAAATGAAACTCTCACAACACTGGGCATTGGATATTAGTCTCAGTAACTGTAACATTTCATAGATTACCAACATAACAAATATCATCCTCTAGAACATGTTCGTTGCTAGCTGCAAGCATCATCGAAAAAAAATATGGGAATCTCATAGCCAAGATAAATGCCTCCAACAACAGCTAGTGCACTCAAACCCCACCACATCACTCCACTTTACAGCAACTTCGAATATGGATGCTTGAATGTGTACAATCTTGTGCAAAGAATTCTACCAAAGCCAATACTAAAAATCCAAATTTAGCATTGCTCAGAAAATACACTTCAAATAGTTACCACTTGAATGATTAAGTAATAAAGGCCAATTGGATTTTCAACAAATTTAGCAATTTAGGCAATGTTTTAAATTATATGTGTGTACATCACCGCAAATCGACAAAGCAAAAAGTGATCCAAATAGGTTCTTGAGTAGGTAAATCCACTGCCTAAGATCCTTAAAAAAAAAGTCGAATTTCTAATAAATGAGATGAAAAGCCAAACAAACAACATGCATAATTTCTATGTGTAACGATGTACAGAATCCCCATTAGTGCATTGGTAGAGTTACTTTCGGCAAAAACCAACAAATTAAACATGTGTAAACCAAGATAACCCAATCACCATGAATAAATATAGCACAAAAATTTTTTTAAAAAAAAAGCAAGAATTGAATCTTACATCTAAGAAATAGCATATACGGGTACTTGTCTTGATGGACAGCCCTAGTGTTCTCAACCTCGATAGTATTGATCAACCGAATGGAAGTTGCCTCGAGTGACAAAGTCGTTCTTTAACTCCACAATCACTTCTATACCCACTTGGTCTTTGAAATATGAGAAGAACAGATGTAGATCAAACAAAACCCAGATAATTAAAAAGAAACAAACTATATAATGAATTGTTTTGGAAGATAATATACAACGGATTGTCTCTACGTTATCTTCTGAATATTTTTGCAGCACAAACAGAGGCAAGCAAAACTTTAATTACAGAGATGAAGACTACTTTAGCAAAACAATTCAAATTGGCCATAAAAAATAGAGCAAGATGAGAGAAAAGTGAGAATATCAAAATCTGGTGAGGTAGTGAGAGATGGGAGAGATTCTCAAATTCAAATTTATCAAGGCAAATCCCTTGGTCAAAATAAATCATCAAGGTAAAAACTTGGTCAAATTAAACTTGGTCTGATTTAGTCCAGATTTTCAGTCGCCTCCTCCTTCCTAAATTCCACATTTACTTAACCAACCCTCAAGCTAATTTAACCAAACTTTAAACCACATCACCACCCCACAATTTGGATGTATCATATGCATTAAACCTCACTAATCTATCCTTTAAACAAAGACCCGCTTCAAAGAATCATGCCTACATGCATATGAACATTCCATAAAAATGTGATATTTCTCGCTTGCAACCATCTAGAGCTTAGATCATCCACTCCTTAAGCAACGGAATATAGGACGTGCCCAAAATCAAATTGTTCTATTGAAACATAAGCAGAAAATCTACAATAGGAGAAAAGAACAATAGTCTTCCAGCATATTGACTTGGATGATACCATCCACGACTTCACCCATGACATCACCAAAACATCCACCACACAAACTGTATTCATCCCAAAATTCTTGTCAAAGCCATCACTTCCATCAACTTCTTTTTAGGGAGACTACTAAAAGGAAAAACTATGGAAATGAATATTGAAACCTTCACACCAACGACTGCTGCGATTATGCCAATCAGCATGATTGGCGAGCAAAGAATCATATTTTCCTCAAACATAATAAATAACTAAACTATCAGAAACATCAATAGAACAAAATAAAATTGTTTAAATACAACAAAATAAGCAAAAAAATTCAGAAACATGAAGATAACATACCCAAATGTGCGTAATGTTGGATGTCAACGGCTCAATGTGACATTTTTGTCGAACATCAGAGAGGCACAAGAAACTCTGTCAGAAACAATTCGTGTTCACGAAATTATTCAAAAGAGCAAATTGGGGAAAATGTATGAATTGAAAGTAATTTGGTAAATCTGGTATGTGCGAGTTGTATGTGTGTGCTGGTGTGTGTCTGTGTATGTGTTCGACTCTGTGTGTGTGTGTGTGTGTGTGTGTGTGTGTGTTTGACTCTGTCTGTATGTGCGATGTGTGTTTGTATGTGTGTATGTGCGATGTGTGTTTGTGTGTGTTCGACTGTATGTGTGTCTGTGTGTGTTCAGGACCTAATGCAGGCAAATTTGGTTAGGTATTTATTAACTCATGTTTTGGATACTGAAGTCTACAGAAATGAAAGGTCATTTAAGACGCATAAACCAACAAAGATGACATAATGGATCAGACTAATCTCATCATCTAATCTATATCGGTAACAAATGGTGATAAGCCAATAACAAATTTGGTGAAAATTTGCAGGGGAAAAAGTGGGGACCTTCAGAACTAATTGACTGCTTGTACAATCATTGAAAAACGAAGAGGAACAAAGCTCTCTCAGATATTTCATCGAACATTTGGTGAGTATGTTTGGTGGAGTAAAGGGAGGTTTGTGTGTGTGTGCAGAGATGAAGACAGAGAGGAAAAGACAACCCTTAATTTTGAAATTATTCCAATTAATAGCCTTAATTTTGAAATTATTTGTGTGTGTGAGTGTATGGGCGATGAGTTTATGTGTGAGTGTGTTGTTGATGGGTGTGTTAGCGTGTGTATGCAGAGAAGAGGGGGAGGAGAGAGAGAAAGCAGAGGGTCGGGGCGGAGAGAAACAGAGAAAAGGGATACCTGGGAGGGGTGTGTGGCTGTGGCAGTGGTGGTGGTTGTGTCGCTGGCGATGTGGTGGCACTGGCTGTGTAGCTGGGGATGTGGTGGTGTTGCAGACGAAGTGGCGGTGGTGGTGGTGTTGCTGGTGTTCCTCGTGGCGTCGCTGGAGCGTAATAGAGAGAGACATAAAAGAGAGAGAAAGAGAGAGAGGGTATGGCTTGTCTGAGAGAAGGCCTTGGTGTCGCTAGGGAGTCTCTGACAGAAGTGACTGGGGTTGGTTTGAATTTGAAAAAAAATTATGAGTGGAAAGAGATGAGGTTGGGGGGAAATAAAAGAAGAATTAGTGGCCATTGGATGAATGAATTGATTTGAGACCGTTGGATGTTGAAGCCGCTCTGTTTTATATTATAGATATTTTCAAATTAAAGAGTGGAATGGTAAAACTGAAAATTAATTTATTTTCAGACGTTAGCTCTATGTAGTTATCAAACAATTTAGTTCAATTCAGTACTTAAATTTCAGTGAATACCAAACAGTCCACAAATTCAGTATTGAGCTTTCAGCTATCAGATTTCAGCTTTCAGACTTCAGCTTTTAGTTTTATCAAACACCACCTTAGTGATTGTCTTAAAATTAAGTTTCGAGTCATTTTTTTTAAAAAAAATTAACTTTCAATTATAATTACATATTTTTTTTCTTTTTTAGACCGATTTAATATTATTAAGGGTAATTTAGATAATTATAAAAACAAATTTATAACTTTTCTTTCTTTTAAATAATAGAATGAAATTTTTTTAAAATTTTCCGGTAAATTTTTCATTCTAACCAAATACATGTATGAAAATATATTTTCTATCATTTTCTTTTTTTTCACTTCACTTTCTATCATTCTCACTTTCCATCATTTTTTTTCTTCCTAACCTTGGGGGTGAAAAAGCAATTTCAGTTTTTTTGGGCGAACAATCAGCCATGTGTGTGTGAGTGTAAACTTCAAACCGACATTGCTTTTCACCGGGGATTCGTCGTCGGCTTCATTTCACCCCTCATTCTCGTTAACTATTCCTCAGATTCCTTCTTCAATTATCGATGAAATATTCAGATCTACATTGATTTTGAAGAATTTCAGTAGTCTCTCACCGAAATTTCAACAATCACTCTATATAAAAGGCCAGAGCTCTGACTGTGTAAGCTATGAGTTACCGAAGGTTAGTCCCTGCAGTTGCTATTATATATACGTTCTTATTTCAATTGTTCTTTTTTGTTTGTTTGTTTGTGCGTGCGTGTGTGTGTGTTTGTTAGTTAGCTGAATGAAAATCGTATGGCATTGTCTGATTGATCTATATGTGTGTTTGATCTCGTGTAAGTGTTCATGAAATCTGCGTTTTCTGGGAATTTATGAAATTAATATGGTGAAGATTTAAGTTTATTTTTGGGAATGTTTATGGTATTTGCATTTTACTTTCACTTCGTCTGTTGCAAAGTTACTCCAGTCCTCAACTTTTGTATGTATGATTTTTATTTACTTGCTGAGATTTATGAATGGTTGAACTGTTATAATGATTCGGAATAAGAAAATGATTGAAGAGAGAACCATGAAAACAAACTTCAATTCTGTGGAAAATAGATGGGAAAAAAAAAAGGGAAGTCCTACATATTTGGAAGGGGTGAATCATATTTTGTCTTGATTAAGTTGTCTGAAGGATTTTGATTGACGGTGCTTGCCTGTTTTTCTTTCTTTACATGTTTATTCAGATTGTGTTTTTTCCTCTCTTTTTTAGCTTTTATGTTTACAAAGACTCGACAACTGAAGTTACTGCTCCTACTATGACTTCTTAATCCCCAATGCTGTGCATTGAGGTTTGACCCAATCAACTACTCTATACTGTTGGTATAGTTTTCAATCCCAACATTTGGTTGCCTCCACATATGAAAAGTAAGCTAGCTATATTAGCTCATCAACTAGCCTTAACAGACCCTCACTGTATAGGTCCGGACTTGCGTACGCTATCACTTGCTTAACAAGCTTCAATGTTGACAGACATATTGTTTCCTTTCTAAAGGAAAATCATAGAGGCATCACTCCTCAGGCAGTCGGTAACCGTTGTGCCGCCCTAACATCTCTTTGACCCAATTACACTAAAATAAATAAACACTAGCACAGGGTTTCTGAACAACACCACAACTAATTTATTGGTACACAAGATTAGATTCACCTAAATAAGCACATGACAACACCTCTTCCTTAAACAACCTTGTCCTCAAGGTTAGGGTATTTCTCCTTTAGCTTTTAATAGTTTTCCCACGTAGCATCCTCCTCATCAATGCCCTGCCATCTAAGGCTTCAGATACAACTCTTATTCTTTCCTGACCATTCACCTTTGAAGTATAACTTTTTGGTTCCGGTTGGATAATGTCTTCTTCAGTCACAAGAGCTAAAATGGTTCAGACAAGAAGATTCTCACCCAATTTCTTCTTAAGCCATGAGAAGTTATCAAAATCGTACGGTTCGCGATTTGATTTGTACGATTCGAATCGATACAGATACAAAACGATTCGTATCGATACAGGTACAAAACGATTCGTATCGATACAGATACAAAACGATTCGTATCTTATATGAAAATAGTTTTAGAGTTGAATCGCACCTGAATCGTACGATTCGATTCGTATCTCATGAATCGAACAATTCAATCATTTTTTTTAAAACTAAATTTTTGGCAGGTTTTGTCCGCTAAACAGTAAAACGACGTTATTTTGTTTTTAGAAGAACTCACGCCCTAATAAAAACTCAACCTCTTTGCTCATTCTCTCTTTGACATCATCTAAAACTCGTTTTGTGTTGTTTAAAGCTAAAGGTCACAGCTAACACTCTCGCATCATTGGTTGATTTTTGTTCTCAATTCTTTCATGGGTAGTTTGTTTGGTTCTATTTTTTTATTTCAAAATATTGGTCTGTATGTTTTTTTCCAATCAATTTTCTTATTTGTTCTTTTTTCATTCATGTTTGTAACCTAATCTATACTGGGTGTCACTATTTTGGTTCTTGAATAGCCATGGTTCTTTAATGATTTTTTTTTTCAAGTTGTTGAATTTCAAAATGGTTAAGCAAAAGATGAAAATGAAGCAAAATGCTAGTGTTTTTCTATTTAGACAACGTGATTATGTCAATTGATTATTTTTAAAATTCAATAATGTTCAATATCTATTTTAAATATGTAATATTATTTTTATTTTTGTTCACATTTTGTATATTTTACGATTTACGATTCGAATACAATTCTCGATACGAATCGTGATTTGACAACTATGCATGAGACATGAAACACTAGATGTATGTGTGTTTTTTTGGGGGGGGGGGGAAATCAAGTTTATAGGCGACAATTCCAACTCATTGAATGACCCGATAATGACCAAAATACCTAGGAGATAGCTTGAGAACCTTTTTCATGGCTACATGTTGCTGCCTATATGGCTGTAAATGCAAGTATATCTAGTCACCAACTTCAAATTCACATTCAGATCGCCAAAGATCAGCATATTGTTTCATGCGAGCTTGAGCAACTTGGACATTTTCCTTAAGAATTTTCATAATCTGATCACGGTTTTTAAGCTCATCTTCAACGACTTGAACTTGTGTAGTTCCACGCATATAGGAAAGAAGGCGAGGAGGAGAAACTCTATAAACAACTTCATAGGGTGTTAATTTTGTTGAGTCATGAGTGTTGGTGTTGTACCACCAATCTGCCAATACAAGCTATTTTGACCATTCCCAAGGTTTGGATCTGATGAAGTAACTCAGAGAATTTTTGAGGCTTTGGTTGACAATTTTTGACTGCCCATCAATTTGGAGGTGGTTAGAGCAAGGAAGTTTGAGAGGATTGTGAGAGTTGATGTATATCTTGCCCTTATAGAACAAGATCCCATCATGACACACATATTTGATAGGGTCCAATGCACCATCAAGAAATTGCTTCATCAATTGTTACAACTTCGAATTGCAGACATACTCTGCCTTAACCTCATCGAACCAATAGGTATATGGATCTGATAAAGCGAACATGAAATCGTTCATTTCATCTTCCTTTCGGGAAAGAGCATCTGTAACTTATTTTCTCTTCCAGATTTGTACTCCACCATAAATTCTTAACCCAATAATTTAGTGATCCATTTTTGTTGGACCAAAGCACCTGCTCTAAGACTTTGTTGGTCAGTTTTAATTTTGAATAGACGACCAAACAAATATGGCCTCCGTTTTTGGACAGCATTCGCAAGAGCAAGAAATTCATTCTCATAAGTAGAGAGGTAAAGATTCTTCCCCTTAAGTGCTTGACTAAGGAAAGCCAAGGGTCGCCCTTCTTGTATTAAAACAAACCCAATGCCATTGCTTGATGCATCACTCTATAATAAAGTGCTTTGTGGAGTCAAGCAAAACCAAGACGGGGTCTGGTCATGGACACTTTATGAGCTTTTCAAAAGCTTCCTTAGCACCTTTAGTCCACCGGAAGGAATCTTTCTTCAGCAAAGTTGTCAATGGCATAACAATCTTCCCATAGTCACGAATGAACTTTTGATAATACAGTCAGACCCAAAAATCCCCTCAAGGACTTAAGTGGGAAGTAGTCAACTCAACATTGCTTGTATTGTTGATGGATCTAAAGCCACTCTATCTACAAATGTAATATGGTTGAAGTTTTCAACTTAATGACACCCAAACCTGCACTTTGAAGTTTTCATAAACAACTTGTGAACTCTTAAATTTCAAGTGTCACCTGTAAGTTATTCCAAATGATCCTTTAAATTCTTACTATATACAAGAATGTCATCAAAGAACACTAGAATGAACTTACGGAGGTATGGTCTGAATAGATCATTCATCAGCCCTTGAAAAGTTGACGGTAGTAAGGCCAAATGTCTTTACAAGGAATTGATAATGCCCTTCATGCGTCCTGAAGGCTGTTTTGTGCACTTCTACAGGGTGAACACAATTTTGGTTGTAGCCCGATCTAAGGTCTAGCTTTGAGAAAATGACCGCATTGAAAAGTTCATCCAGTAGCTCATCTAAACACATGAACGCTAACTCTCATTAGATTTTGTATTAGCAGCACTGAATCCAGCATTTCCTTAACAGTGCGCTCAATTTCTCCCTTTTGATAATCAGGGTAGCAATAAGGCCTAACGCCCACAGGTTTGACCCCTTCTTGAAGGACAATTATGTGGTCTTGATCACGTGGTGGAGGTAGCAGACCTTTTGGCTCTTGGAAAATATCTTGGAATTGGTTGATCACTTTTCGAATACATTGGAGTATTGTAGTTGGAAAATATCTTGCATGAATACACCTTTACTTTGTTGTCAAGAACCTTTCTAACATGTGTTTCTTCAATAAAAGCAAGTTGGTGATTGCCCCTTAAGTTGGATCAGTCGACCGTCCATATTGAACTGCATCCAAAAATTGGAGAAGTCCCACATTATAGGCCTAGAGTTTGCAATCACTACACTCCTAACACGTCACACCCACCCAGACTTAATAGATAATTTTCTGTTTGAATGTGGTGCCCCTGCAGAGATATGATGACCACTTCACAATGTCCTTGGCTGGCCAGTTCTTCCCCGTTACCCACCTTTACTTGTAATCAACCACCCCAATTGTTAGATTTTCCTTCTTAGCAATAAAAGGGTCTAAAAAATTGTGAGTACTACCAGAGTCTATCAACATTACCACATTGTGCCCCTTCAAATTTCCTTGTATCCGCATGATCTGTGGAGCAAGTGCTCCGACTATAGCATGCATTGAAATTTCTGGGGTCTCCACAGTCAAGGATTCAAGTACAACTTCCTCTTTTTCTACTTCTTCATTTGCTTCACTTGTATCTTCAACTCTATCAGCTCCATCATGCAAGTATAGTTTCTGACCTTTTTTTTTTACTTCTTGTTGGGCGACCATTTTTCATCACAATTGTAACGTAACCCTCGATCACGACGCGCCTGCAGTTCTACTGGAGTGAGTTTTTGAATGGGTGGAGTATTTTTCCTTGTGCCCCCTAACTCATGAGCAGCAATAGTGTGACTCCCTTAAGCCCAAATTGACTTGCGACGGTGATTGACCTTTTCTTCTTGTATTCATGCCAACCCAAAGGCTATTGATAAAGAAGTGGGATTGACCATCTTGACAGTGAGCCTTATGTCATCCTTAAGCCCGCTCAAGAAACAACTGATCATGAAAAATTTAGCCTGTCTTTCTGTGTGATTGACAAGGATCTTAAATTGGCTTTAATACTCTTCCACCATAGTACTTTGGCGGAGTTTAGTAAGAGGGTCTTTATACTTGGTTTGACCAAACTGAGCTTCCAATGCTTTTCCGAATGCATCTCAGCTGGATGATACTCCTAATTTTTCCATCCATTTGTACCAAGAAAGTGTCTTCCCTACCATATGGAGTGAGGCAATCGTCAGTTTATGTTGGGGGAGGGTCTGATGACAAGCAGAGAATTGTTCAGCCCGATGAAACCACCTGGAGGGATCATCACCGTTGAACTTAGGAAAGTCTTGACGGAGATCTCTTATTTGGATTCCACTCATTGTATCTGATAGAGAGTGACCAGCTTGTCGATTAACAGATTTGTAATGAGAATTCTCTTCCATATCCCACTGTTGTGAGCGGCTCAAAGAGTCATGGCTGGTAGCAAGGAATTGCAATTGTTGCACCACCTCATCAAGGATTCTCTATGGGAATTCTTGTGCCTCCTTAAGTTGATTCATGGATTCAGAATGCTGAGAAATTCGAGTTCCCTTAACCTTTGCAGGTTATCTGCTCTGAAACCAACTGTGACAATTAATCGTGAAAAACAGGAAAATTAAAGTAAACTGGCCACTTTGAGGGTTCTATACTAATAGAACATTACTTCTTTAGAATCTTAATTAATTAATTTTTTTAATTCATTGAAGAAGTTCCAGTTACTCAATAAATTTCCTTCTCTGTTTTTGTTTGTCCAACACATATTATACTATAAGTAATGCATATAAGGGAGTTTTGATACATCTAGGAAAAAACAAAACTAAGATTAGGAATCTTTGACGAGCAGGATCAAGAATCATTATTATTATTATTTCGACACAAGAAAAGTCATTTTTCACACCCCTTTTTTCTTGTGTCGAAGACTAGGAAGACGAATAATCGCTCCTAGAATTATTTGTTCCCCCCATTTATCTGTTTATTTCCTGCTCACTTATTCTACTATCTAGTCTAATTGAATTATATTAGAATAAAAAACTATTGATGCTTTTTATGATATTTAAATCTGGCAATAATAACATAGTCACACCATCCCAATTTGGATAAAAAAACAACGAAAGAATGGGTAAAGTCAAATAATCGTCTTCACAATCTACATACTATGACTAGGAATCCGGTACAAGGGCCAACCTCCAAAACTTTGGAATGAAAATTTACTTCTCTCTTGCTATTTTATTGACAGCCAATGTCTTTTTATACAAGACACTAGGCAACTGACTCCTACAAAGACTCCACAACAAAAGTTACTACTTACTACTCCTACTATGACTCCTTAATCCCCAATGCCGTGCATTGAAGTTTGACCCAATCAACTAAGATACCATAACCTGTAAATAGCTCAACCTCCTAACAGCTATTTGACCCAATTACAATAAAAATAAATAAACACTAGCACAGAGTTTGTGGACTGCACCACAATTAATTTATTGGGACACAAGATTAGATTCACCTAAATAGGCACATGACAGAATTTAGAAATATCAGTAAATGTTTGGTCTGGGTTTGGCCTACCTCTCCAAATAATGCAAGACCAACTCTAGGAGAAGTTTTTGTTGTAGTGCTTTAGGGTCCAAAAATTAGGGAAAGCGGCATGCAGTTTCTGTTTTCTTATTGTGGGCCATTGCATAATCCCTTTTTTTTGGCTATCCAATATGGAGGTGAGGAAGGGTAGATCCCACGCCATCATGTGGGAGTGAGCCGTTGCGTGCCTCCCTAAACCACCCTGGCTTAAGAATGTGACATTCAAAGAGAAAAGAAACCTGGAGTTTATCTCTACTATCATTCACGATTCACAATTTCATCTCCCAGGTCCATGGTCTCATGTCCTAGGCCCATGGTCCGAAATTTATCTTCTTTGACTGAAGTCTGTTGGCCGATACCTAGATTTCTTATCCAAGTTGACAACTACCCTTTAATCATTTGCCTTGCTGGAAGCCTAGAAAATATACTAAATGCCAACTATTAGACAATCACACTAAGTTTGCAACTTTCTGGATTTTGTTTGACTATCAATAGTAGTGTGCCAATTATTTTCCAATCAATAATTTGTTGTCAAAAGTTGGGAAGTTTGCATACCGACTTATTCTAGTTTATTGATTCATTTTTGACACATGAAGTCAACAATAAGATTCTTCTGTAAAAGGAGGTGTGATGTTACAGTTACATGATGACATTGCTATCTTGAATGAAAATTAAGCTGTTTGGAACTGGTGTGATGTTATGTCTTTGAAGGAGTGATTCCTTCGTCTTGTGTTGTGCAATGCCTACACCTTTTGGTGAGATGCCACAAGAACCATGACCAAGAGTTTTGATTCTTCTTATTCTAGGTGAGGTGTGAATGTGTGATGCCTCATCTCCTGTTTCTACTCTGTAGTTCTTATTGCCAGCACAGCCATGTTTTGTTCTTTGACCCATCTCTCCCAAGCTCAAAACCCTACAATGGCCTCTCACATTCCTTCACCTACATGTCGGTTCAACATCAACCTTAATCGCAACCATCATAAAATAGTTTGTTATCTAAGCTGTTTTTGTATCAAAATAGTTTAGCCAACCCAAAGAGTGGGGTTTTGTCGAGTTGAGTACTGAAGCTCTCTTCGTAATGCATGATTTTGTATCTTAAGTTTCAGGTTTTGCCAGGTTTGCTCATGGTTATGCGTGTTTCGCCACATGGAGGTTGCAACTGTGGCCGTTGTGCTTCTGACAATGGATTGGATAGACTGTATCTACTGACATAGAAAAGGAAGTAGAGTTGCAACTTGCAACTAATCATTTGGACATTCCAACTATTTAGATTGGCAATGGCCAAATGTTTTAATTTAATGCTTAGCTTGTTGAGACTACTCCCAGTCATTTCCTCCCCTTTCCACTACTCTGTATCATGTGTACTTTTACTGGTGTGAATAGTTAGTATGCTGTCTACCCATTTCCCTCTTCAGGGTGTTGGTTGATTCAGTTATTGCTATCCTGGGGTGGAGTCCTAGACACAGTGTGCTGTTGTATGAAGTTACAGTTTTAGTCATACTTCAATCTTTTGGTAGTTTCTGAGACTCCCATTGTCTTGGGTTAGTGATTCTTTGTCTTTTATTTTCTCTAAGTTATGGTGGATCTCTTTTCATACAGGGAGCATCGTGCTTCTAGAACTGCTCTATTTGATGGTTTTGATGTTGAGAAAGGTGGTCTTAGGGCCTCCTCTTCTTATTCCGGTGAGATTGATGAGCATGACAATGACAAAGCTATGGACAGCTTGCAAGATAGAGTTATCTTTTTAAAGAGAGTGAGTTCTTTCAAAAATTATCTATGTATTATGACCATTTCACGTTCTTGTTATGAACTTGTCCTCTTGTTTCTTATTAGTATAAACCCACATTTTGAATACTGTAGGAGATCTTCTTGCTGTGATGCATCCAGAATCTCTATGAAGTTATTTATTATATGAATCAGATTGGTTCAATTTGTTTCCAATAAATTATATTTCATTTTTAATTGAATCTGATTTTGGGGGGATGAAATCATTTTGCTATTCTGCATGGTTTGTTGCAATGGTTATGATCGGATCTCTTACTAATCATCCAAGTCGCACATGACATTCAATAACATGGGGGACATGGCCTGTATTTGGGATCACCTGTTGGAGAAAGCAACCAAAAGGTATACTAATATACCTGGAAAATTGGATTCGAAAATGTGGGATACACATGCAATGTTACCCATGCTTCACATCCCACTACTACGATGCAGATATTACACTACCTCTATTGTTATGTTTTGAGAGAAAGAAGGTTGCTCTACATAAGTCTAATATATGTTGGAGATGATTGTGGCATTAATTTTGTAACTAAATGAATCTAGGATCTCTTTTCTAAAGAAACGTTGTGTGTACAATACTTACTTATTTCCTTTCAATAGTTAACTGGTGATATACACGAGGAAGTGGAGAGTCATAACCATATGCTGGACCGAACGGTACGTTGATTGCAGTAGAGAAAAATTGCGCTTGTTTTGAATTGTTGATTTGTGCTTGAATGCGTAATATTTCCAGGGAAACGATATGGATGCATCAAGGGGAATTATGTCAGGAACCATGGATCGGTTCAAGATGGTAATTAGTTAGATCAGTTTTTTTATGATATGCAGTTAGATGATTATTATTTGTTTCATCTTCTGTTTGCCAAAGTAAGTATGATGACATTGTTAACTTATTAGGTGTTTGAGAAGAAATCAAGTCGGAGAATGTGCATACTTGTGGCATGTTTTGTGGCTTCTTTCTTTATCATATACTATTTTATCAGGTAAGAAGATCTCCTTCTGCTGTTTACATTTTCTCATGATACCAATGCCAGGTGTTTAGTTAAAAAGACTGATTTGGCCTTGATGATTTGTAATTCTACTCCGTCTTCAATATTGGATTCAGATCTGTCTATCCGAGGCAGTTTCCTTGAAAGGAAAATACTATTTAGATTTAATTTGCTGACTTTATTTCTCATAGCTATTGAATTGGTAGCGGGGTTAGCAAATCAGGTTCGAGTAGCATTGCTCTTACCCCAATTTAAAAAAAAAGGAAAACGCAAACAAAAGCAGTGAAAGGGGGATGGGAGGATTTACTTGTACTAGTTAAACGAAGTCATTGCATTATTATCTTCCATATACGCAATCTAAAATCTTTTTACATGAATTTCTAGTAATTACCCCGTAACTAGAATTTGGAGGATAAATTAGAACGTCTTACTAAACATAGAGTTCTTTTTTCCCACCTGAGTTGCTCTCGGGCATCGCATAAGTGAGGACTTTACATGAACACACTGCTATGAATAAGGTTATTAGATATGATATGTGTTTGTCAATCAAGGCTTTTATGTTTGCTTCATACCATTTGCTTGTATAGTTAATAGAAAAGGGTCGAGTTTTACTCTGACTATGCATGACTTGGAACAAATTTCATCTGATGTGAAAAAGAATTAACACGTTTTGCAAAATATTCAGAGAGTGAGAAAAGAAGCGCGGGGGGTGGGGGGATTAGATACAAGAAGAAAAGAGAGAATGTATGTTGTTGATGCTGATTATTCTTTTCTTTGCAGGGTTCTCATGTATTTCATATATGGTTGAAGTGGAGTTGTGGAAATCATCTGCTTAAACTGTTAAACATACTCGCGCGATAACAAGACTACAAGCTTGTGTTCCCCAGTTGGCTTCATTTACTACTTATGGGAAATCTGGGTAGCAGTAAATGGTTCCAACATAGATAATTTCTATGTTAGTTTTTGAAATTTAGAATATTAAGGGGATTTCTGAAAGTTAGATGGTGGGGTGGCATTTATTTAGTTCTGTAATCGTCACAAATGGTATACTAATACGTTGCACCATCAGACTAAGAAATGTTCTTTAAGGCTGGTTGGATGCAGTGAAATGTTTCAATTGTACATACATGATTAAACGGTTGTATTAGTACACAAGACTCTAATCTATAACAAGGTCTAGTAAATGTAAATGAAGAGAGTCTTACCTTTATTTTGAGAGTTGATTTTTGGACTAAAAGCCCATGAAGAATTAGTGTTTTGCATTGCTAAGAAACTGTTCTCTCTTTTCCATATGTACACAACTTTATGGTATCTTTCCCTGCAAAATGTCAAGGGGTTTTACTTTGTATTTCCATGCAAATCAATGAAATATCCTTGAATTCCTTTTACACTTCTTGGGTGGTATTTCCCCTTTTCTGGATGGTAGTTACCATACGGGATTATAGTTCGAGTGGTAACAAGAACGAACTATAAATTTAGATATTTTGAGTTTGAATTTTGACAACTCTTTAGAATCAAACAATGAGAGATTTATCTCTCATGAAATTCTTAATCTCGGCGTGGATAATCTGTTTTTGACCAAATTGAAGAGGGGATTAGTCGACATGCGCATAAATTTAATTGAACATACCTGACTGTCGAACCACAAAAAAAAAGAAAAAAAAGAAGGGGTCATGTTCATTTCTCTTTGTGGCACTACAAATAGTTCTCTCGGTTCGAATCACGGCCTTGGTCGATAGGTTAACTGTCATCTGTAACGACCTGGACAATTGAGATTGATGAGGTTGAAATCTCATCCTTTTTTTAGAGTGAGAGGGATGAATGAAAATGCCTAATCCATCTTCTTTTGATGTAGAGTTTGTAATTTGTCTACATTTGATTTTCAGTAATGCTATACTGATCAAATTTTAGGACCAAATTAAAATCATAAATGACATGACAACATATTATTTGGAGTCTTTATTGAGTCCAAGTCAACTGCCATGTCATTTAAACTCTTAATTTGATCCCAAAATTTAATCAGTGTAGTACTACTGTTTGATTTTTGATGGTGGGTTAGTGTAAAGTTTCATTCATGATGACTTAGAGAACCCAAGTAAGTCTTATGTTTGACTTTTGGGAGGCAAACGTAGCCTCCACGGGTAAATTTCACAAGTATTATTAATTACTATATGTCCTGATTTTTCACATAAATGTTTCAATCGTGCCATCATTTCTGTTTGTATTTTTTGAATATCAGAGTTCTGTGTAAAACAAAAAGAAAACTACTTAATTTTAAACTAATTCAAACAATTAAAACAAAAAATAAAAAATTATTCATTTTCTTCTTACAATACAAGTTGAATGAGTTATTTATGTTTAATGTTAACTTAGTTATTATACGTGTAAATAGTTAAAATTGACACTTCTACTTAAACTGCCGTATGTTAGTGTCATGATATTGATTTTGCTCTCCCCCAAGACAAATTTCATATAAACGGGAAATATTTTATAAGATGAATTACACAACTATACACATTTATTTTTTGCTATTTTTGATATATAATAGTGAATCTTCGTTGACGTGGTACACCGTTGTAATGAATATTTTTTTTCAAAAAAAGGGCAGAATACCACCAAGAAAAAGGAACAAAAAAATATAATATAACCCGCAAAGAGAGGAACGTAAAGGCTCATCCTCTTATAGGCTCATCCTCTTATAGTCTTATTACTCCTCTTAGAGCAATGTTATATGGACTTAAAAAATAAACTTGATAATTACAACAATTGATTTTACTGTGAGTCCCAACATTTATTGGGACACACTACCTATTTAATAGTTGTGATTATCAAGTCTATTTTTTAAGTCCATGTAGCATTACTCTACCTCTTAAGTCAAGTCATTGGCAACCAATTCTTTGTCTCATACCATGACCAAATTACTTTTGTACCTGAATCTTGATCTCCTAGGTCTAAAGCTTATTATTATAAGCCTTGATCTCTTCAATTCTATAATAACAAATAGCATTGTTAAACAAATATATATATACTAGTTATTTCATGTCCCTGAAGGCACGGAGTAATAAAAAAATATAGTCAACAATAAATATATTTATATTCACTCTAAAAATCAAATTACAAACATAAAGGAGAGAGAAAATAATTTAAACACTAGTTATAGTGGAGGTGAGCAATGGTAGTAGTGATGGGCGGTAGTGGTGGTGGTGAGAGATGATTATGGTTGTGGTGGGTGGCGACGACCGTCGTGGGTGGCAACGGTGATGGTGGGTTTTGGGTGACGATTGTGGTAGTGACCGCCATGGGTGACGGCAGTGGTGGTGGTGGGCGACGACGGTGGTGGGTGACAGTGGTGGGTTGTGGTGATGGGTGGTGATCGACGATGATGGTGGTGGATGACGACGGGTATTTTTGGACGACAATGTGATTGGTGGTGACGAATGCCGATGGTGTTAGGTATGGTGGGAGTGGCTGATGACAGTGGTGAGCGATGATAGGTGATGGTGGTTGGTGGTGGTAGGTGTGGTAGGGGTGGGTGACAGCGGCTGGCGGCAATGATGGACGACGATGGGTAGTGGTGGTTGTGGTAGTGGGTGGCGATGGACAACAATGGTGGTGGTGGGTGCTGACGGTGGACGACGATGGTAATGGGATGATGATGGTAGTGATAATAAATATAAGAATGAGATGACGATTGTGGTGGGTGGTGGCAGTGAACGACGATAGTGGTGGCGGTGGGGGTGGAGGTGGAGGTGGAGGTGGTGGTGGTGGTGGGATGGCGACGACGACGGTGGTGTGGTGATGGTCGCGTGGGTGGAGGTGGTAGTGGGGATGGTGGGGGTGGGTGTGGGGTGGTGGAGGTGGGGCAACGGTAGTGATGGTGATTGTTGTGACAGAGGTGGCAATGGGGTGGTGGTGGGGGTGGTAGCAGCGGTTGTGGTAGTGGTGGTAGGGTGGTGGGGCAGTGGTAATGGTGGTGGGTGGGGTGGGGGTAGTTGTGGTGGTGGGGTGGTGGTAGTGGGGATGGTGGTGGAGCGGTGGGGGAGGTGGTGGGGCAGTTTTAAACATTATTTTAAAAAAAAAAATACTTATGAGAAATTATAAGTTTTAGAAGCACTTTTAAAAAGTCACCCTAAACACATCTTTAGAGATCTATTTTCCTTATTAAATTTGAGATATTAATAATAGCTGTCGGATTAACTTTAAAATAAAATTTAAAGAGATCTCAACTGCGAAAAGGAAAATTCATTTTGTTTATATTTTGAGATTTGAATTGTATTGTACTTTATTATATATATATACTTTGAAGTGATTTAGAATAAAATTTCTATTTTATTGTGTATTTTATGAAGAAATATAACTTTGTCTATTTGCAAGGCAATCATAGGGTTATAAATGAATGGAGTTATTCCTGCATAGTTCAAAATTAATTTGGGTTAAAAATGGAGGTTTATTATCAAACGGACCATGATCGAATGCAAGTCTAAAGCATGTTTAATAAACAAATCAAGTTCAAACAATGACTTATTATTCTCGTTAGACTCTATATGCGTGCACATATATTCTGTTAGATCATGTTTTGTAATTGGTTAATTTGGTGAAGTCCTTATAAATCTTAATCTATTCTATGGTCATAATGCTACAACGATAAAGATCCGAAAGCGTCAAATGAAAGGGAGAATATCATGTTTCAAGCTATATCAAATAAACTCCCCGTATGTATCTCTATGCTTAGGACGAAGATAATAACCTTAGAGACCTAAGAATTCTTGTTTAATTTATTAGACTTATGATTATTAGTGTTAAAATAGAATCAATAATTGATCAGTGTATGGTTTCTGGGTGTTCATCAAAGATTTTTTTTTCTAAATCTATTTTTATGTCTTGAAAATACAGTTTAAGCTATTAGTGGACCATTCTTGAGCAACATGCTTTAGTAGTGTTCAAGAAGAAAAGTTTTTTGCTTCTTTTAGGCTTTAAAAACTAGTAGTGACCGCCCTATATTCGCTAGCTTTCGCTGGAGCAATTTTTAAAGACTTAAGAAAATTTCGGGCAAAGGCTAAACTGAGGAACAATAGGGACCGCCCTCTGGGCTGCTCGAGCCATCCTGCTCTCCTAAATTTGGTTTGAATCCTTATTTCATTCCAATGACCACCGCTCATCCACTACGCGAGCAGTCGTTCGCAAATTTATATTTTCTTTGAACCCCAAGACAAATCCTATTTCGAGCTTATAAATAGAGAAATATCTTCCCAGCCAAGGGGAAGACTCTTGAGAGTAAATTCAGCCTATGTTATACTTTGAGATCTTAAGCCACAACTCTAGATCCCTAAATTCAAATGCTACACTCTAGTGATTTCTATTAAATCTCATACCTTGGAGAAGAAGATTTTGCTTGGTTGAATCAAACCTATTGGCAAGTGTACATACTAAGATTCTTGGATACATCCTAGGAGTGCTCAAGGTCTAAATGAACCGTATAGCGGGGAGTTTTGACTATTGGGTTTTGGTGGACCCCGAGTAATTTTCCGTAGTTATTTTTAAGAATGTGTTCTCTATTGGTTTTACATATACCTTTGTGATTTGATGCATTCATCGGCATTATTGATTTATTTTATTAATGCTTGATTGAATATTTACGTAATACACATATTCATAGTCGTTTGGTTGAGTTTGGTTGCCTTAGTTGGGATCCACTTATAAGATTGAGTATTAATTAACAAATTGATAAAATAAATGCACTAAACCTACATGGGTATTTTGGGTTGTGGTGGTTGAAAAGGAGTTTTCACACTTAACGTTCATGTCATTATGTGACGCGCTAATTGTGGAATAGACAAGCTCAAATTGGTGGTCATCCGAACTTAAATTTTAATTAACTTATTCACCCTCCTTCTAGGTAGTGTCTTAGCTTACGTGTATAATCATAAAAAAAAATCCACTGCATATCTCTCCCCATTCCACGGCATATTCACACCCATATGTATGTGTATATTAGTCTAAACTTTTCAGATTATGTTCAAAGACAAATTCGAACTCGATTTAGCTAATTAAATGTAATTTGGTGTCTGAAATTCATTTGCACCCCTAGAAATTCATATGAATTGATTTATATCCGATCTATTTATATATCCCAAATGTCATGAGAGAAATACAACTAAACTTTATAAAAATAAGCATTTGATTAAAGGAGGAAGCAGAAGTTGAAATTATTAACTTAATAGCTAAAATTACGTCAAAACAACTTTTTTTACTAAGAAAATCAAGTAGTTTATAGTAATCATTCTATATTAATTTAAGATTGTATAGTATTGATTAAAACCACAAAAATCATTAATTACAAATTAAAATAACTTTGATGAGTTGACGGGAGTTTATTTATTTTTTAATTAAGGCAGCCCCCCATACCCATACTCACACCAAATCCAACTTATAATTATTAAAAAAAATTCAAATTAAACTCATATAAAACTCGTGCCAAAATTTCCTTGGTCAATACCCAATATGCAGGGTTTGAGCTCGCCGGCCCTTTCAAAGTACATATATACGTATAGATTTCTCTCTGTCTCTCTCTCTCTCTCTCTCCTTTTTCTCTTTGCTTTCTCTCTCTTGTTCTCAGCCCTCCGTTTACACGGGACAGCGACGTGCTCCCCACCTGCCCACGCGCACGCGACCCCACGAGAGAAAACCCTAATTTCCATTGGGAGAGAGAGAGAGAGAGAGAGAGAGAGAGAGATGGGGAGAAAGTAAAAGAAAAGAAAAACTTCACACCTCCCCCAGAACAGTACAAGAAACAGTTGAAAAAAGAGATTGATATATAAATCTGTAGGAGATTGTAACCGTGTTCTTGTTGTTGTTGTACTTGGTCAGAGATGACATACACAAACGCTGTGGTAAAATTGGTTCTTCGATCTCTCAGTGCTTTATTCTTTTCTTTTTTTGTGTTTTGATTCTCTCGAGGGTTTTTGAATCTGTTCTTTGTTCTCTCCACTTAGCTCATCTCTTCTAGCTCTAGGGTTTCTTTATGTTCTTTTTAATTTTTCATCTTACATCAACCTTCTCATTCTTCTCTTTACTTGCTTCCACAAAGCACTGCATCTAATTCTCTTTTTCTTCTTCTCCTCATCACCAATACATCTCTCTCTCTCTCTCTCTCAATTCAGTAGAAGTGTTGAAAATCCTGGTTTTGGGTTTGAGGTTTGAATTCTGATTAATCTCAGCAAAAGATGTAAAAGAATCAAAGAAGATAGATCTAACTGTTATAAGAAGCGTAAGCAATCGTTGGGTTCTCTTCATTTCCAGCTGCGTCAATTGAGTTTGCAACCATGGCTAATCCATGGTGGACCGGACAGGTGGGGCTTCCCGGGGTCGAACCGGGATCTACTTCACCTATACTTCACAAACGCCCTCTAGAGCTATCGGCGAATGAAGACAGTGGCAGAGGAGACGACGATGAAGAGAGAGAAAACGGAGATGAGCCTAGAGAGGGTGCTGTGGAGGTTGGTTCACGGAGACCTAGAGGAAGGCCACCAGGATCTAAAAACAAGCCAAAGCCGCCGATTTTTGTCACCCGGGATAGCCCTAACGCCCTTCGCAGCCATGTCATGGAGGTGGCTGGTGGTGCTGATGTTGCAGAAAGTATAGCCCAATTCGCCAGAAAGCGTCAATGTGGAGTTTGTGTGCTCAGTGGCAGTGGTTCAGTGGCCAACGTGACTCTCCGGCAACCGGCTGCACCTGGTGCCGTGGTTGCCCTTCATGGAAGGTTCGAAATCCTGTCATTAACCGGGGCGTTTTTGCCCGGCCCGCCCTCTCTAGGCTCGACCGGCCTCACGGTGTACTTATCGGTAGGACAGGGACAGGTGGTGGGAGGGAGTGTAGTAGGGTCTTTAGTAGCAGCAGGGCCAGTTATGGTCATTGCTGCTACTTTTTCCAATGCAACTTATGAGAAATTGCCTCTCGAAGATGATGATGAGGCCGGTGGCGTTGGGCAGAGTCAACTGCCCAACGCCACTGGAAATTCGCCCCCTTCGATAGGGACTAGTGGGGGACAACAACATCCCGGACTTCCAGATCCGTCATCGCTGCCAATCTACAATTTACCACCAAATTTACTACCTAATGGGAGCCAGTTGAGTCATGATGCTTATGCTTGGGCTCATGCTAGGCCACCATATTAAATAGAAGATGGAAAAGAACGGAAGGTGAGTTTATCAAGCTTTAATTTGATGTTGTGTTGAATTGGAAAGAAGAATATATGGGAACAAGTGCAGCATAGTTCTCTATGTATATTTTACTTATTTTGTTTTGCTTCCTTTGTGTTTGCAATAAAACATATGTTTTTGTATATACAACTTGTCCTTCTCTTTTTCATATTCTATATTGCTTTATCAATGGGTTATGGTTTATTTTTTAAGATGACAATAAACTTATGGAGACAATGGCTTCATCTCAGATGAGCTTTGCTAACCAACTACTTTACTAGTTGTTTCAAGGTTATGACTGCACAGAAACTATGGAGCTAAGCTTGCCATTCAACAGAAGCAATAGAAATGGCTATGAGTTCAAACCCCTCATTTTGTGAGATGTCTCTTTGTTAACCTAGGCTTGTGGAGGTAATGTTAAATTCTCTGATGACTAGGGATTTTAAGTTTCTTGCACCTATTCTATGGGGTATGGAGACATTATTTTATAAACTATGGTGTGATGAGCTCTTCATCAATGATCAGTGTTATAATATCTTGCTTATTTCGGAAATAAAATTCATTTCCTAAACAATTCTTGGTGCCTGGTGGAATTTGTTTTTTATTTTTTGTGAAAAGTAAAGTAAATTCTATTTCTTGTAGTAATATGATATGAAGAATGTAGTTAGGGAAATCCCTTACAATCATAGTAGGTATTACATTGTAAGCAAAAGATCAAATCACAAAAATACACAAAACAGGGTCTGATTTGGTAAAATTCTGAGGGAATTGTATGGCCTTGAGCCTAAACTTCTAGCAGAATCCCTCCTCCTTGTTGCAGCATTCTAATTGTTGCTGATACTCTAGTTCTAGTCTTAGGGCTACTCACAATGATTATGTTTCCTTTGCATTCTTTGGCACAAGCAAGAGTAAAGAATGAATATATGTAGAGGATTGTTTTTCCTTAGTTTTGATTTTCTGCTTTAAGGAAGTTAAGGTTTTTATTGTATTTGATTCCAAAAGTAAATATAGCCTTTGATATACATTTTTTTGTTCATAATGGACTTGCAATCAAATCATGTGATCTCTTCACATATAATTTCAATCCTTTTTTGTTTTTTATCCTTTCCAAGAAATTTTCCTTCATAGGGCATAGGCCTGTCAAAATCTGACATGACACAACTAACCAACACGAACCGACTCGAATTAAACGGATTTGAGTAAGATTTTAACGGGTTTGGGTGGTAAACAGGTTGACCCGTCAGACACGTTTAATAACCGGGTCGTGTTCGAGTGAGACCTATCAAACCGTTTATCACACGTTTACCCGTTTAAATAAAATTAATATAATAATAAATTAATAATAATTATTATTAAAAATTAGCCAGAAACAAAGAAGTAAAAAAATCAATTCAAATAAATAAATAAATAAATAAAGCAATAGTTCAAAGACAAAGGAGGGGATATGGAGAGATGAAGAACAGTTCAAAGACAAAGGCAAACCAATGTCTTTTGTTTTTGTTCCACATCGGCAAATGAGGGGAGATGAGGAGTGACTTGTCTATAAAATGCAGTGGCCTTTTGCCTTTTTTTTAAGTCTTCAAGTCTGATTTTTATGTGAGATTTGAATAGAAATTTCTCTTTTTTGAGGTAAGTACAGCTGACAGTAAAAACAAGTGGAGTATTAAAATTTGTTGATATAATTTTTTTAAAATTAAACGGGTTAAACGAGTCGAGTCATGTTCGTGTTGAAATTTTTCACCCGTCACCCGTTTAACTCGACACGTAACTGTTTAACCCTAGACACTCTTAATTGGGCATGTTGGGTTTCCTAATTTGGAAATATAGTTGTGGCAGCTTTTGTGGGTGCTCCTTCATGTGCTCTTTGTTGGGCCTCACACTGTCTAGTCTTGTAAAACCCTTTCTAAGTTTAAATGGTAGTTTTTAATGAAAACTTTGATTAATCTACAAAAAAAGAAATGTATAATATAATTCAAAACACATCCAAAGGGCACATCAAACAAAGCTTAAATAGTTTACTCAACCCACACACCTGACCTATTTAAAAAATAATCTCTTCCAGCTCAAAAGTCTAGACATGTATCATATTAAACGGATTTCTAAAACAAAATAATGACCAAACATAACCTAGACCCAAAAATGCCCAAATGATAACAGGTCATCAGACAGATAAGGCTAGATTATCCGAGAGACAAACTTTTAGTAAATAGTTCTGAAACAAACAAGAAAAAGAAACATTTTGCAACTGTCTTGGAAATAAGCATATCCTTCATATCTTCCTGGTTATGTGAAGGAGCTTTATGCAACTTGGGTGCTATATACATCAGAAAAAGGTTGACATTGTAAATTAATTTATGTATGTAACCCTATTGTCTAGTTTACCAAACAATGGTGCACAATGTGTAACTAGGAGAGAGGGGTAAATAAAAGGCAAATGTGTCTAGTCTTTCGCGATGTGAGAGGAATAGTTATCTAGTCATTCCGATCATGAGAATATTCTCTTCTAAATCTGGTTTATATGTACATGAGTAAATCTTTTTAAGAGAACAATTTCTAGAAGCATTTGACATATTTTGAGCTATGTTGTCTATATAATATTTTGATCAATAATATTATTTTTGTCCAATAAAATAAATGTGGGGACTTCATTAGGGTTTTCCCAGTCCCACTGATTTCAGCTCAATAAAAGCAGTCTCCATTAGCAACATGCTTCTTCAACTTAGCAAGTAAAAGTCCAAATGCAAAGTTAGAGACAAGGTGTTGGAAGGACATTGTGCCCTTGTGCATATCCAAGCAAAAGATTTCTGAACTGAGTTGTCTAATACTCCATAAAAATTGCACCAAATTTGTCAAAAATAAATTTTTTTTTTTTGAGCTAGCATAATAAGATAAAATCGTATTTTGCGAGGACTCTATGAGAGTTTCGAAAACTAAAGTTATATTTTAGAGAATAAACTATGAATATCATAAAATTTCCCTTAAACAACAGGATTTCGATTTTGAAGGCCAAAAACAATGCATATCATGAAGGAGCCATTAGTATTGGTCAGTGGGTCATTTCTGATCTAAAGGCAATCTTGCTCAATTTTGTCTTCATTTGACCATTTCGCCTCTACTATTGCCTTGTCCCATTCCTTTGCTCTTTAGATGTGCGACAAGTTTTCTATCCACAAAATCAGCTACAACATCATACCTTTTGCTGTGTCTCAAGGGTTGCAAAAAAGAGAATTAAAAAACTAAACAACAAAAAAAAAAAAAGACAGAAAGAGACTGCAATTTCTTTACATTGTTCAGAGAAAGATCCTATGAAATGATTTTAATTATTGAAAAATTGTGTGTCAATAAATAGATAATTTCTTTCTTGAAGATATTCAAATAATTTATGTATATATCGGCTGTGAATAAAAATATCTATACTGAAAACTGTAGTGGATGTTTGATAAACATTCCACAGATGTCATTTTGATGATAAGCATAACATAACATATGTCATTCTTACTCTAGAAATTATTTGTTCAAAGTGAGATTTCAAAGGGACTGTGATAATACTCTTTTAGTTGTGGCTCCAACAACCAAATTATTTATTGTTTTTTGATAATATAGAACAGGTGGAACTCGTGACTCGAACACAATCTCCTAATGTATGTAATCTCTCACAAAAAAAACACATAGCAGACGAGTTAGAGTTCTCTTACGAGAGTTGAAATTAAACGTTTGAGATTAGATTACCTTTTAAGTACCTACTAATATTGAAAAAAAAGGGGGTAGGGGGAAAAAGAGGGGGGGGGGTAGGTGCCTTATCAGTGTCCTTTCCTACTGCCCCAAAGATGTTTAACAATTATTAAAGCTAACAAAAACTTTGTATTTTACTAGTTATTAACAGCACTACATCACTAATCCTGGGAATTGGTTCTTTCAAACACTCAAAGGATCCCAGAGGGTGATAGCAACATGGAGGACCCGCTTCACATGGATTCACGTGTCAAAGCTAATTAGCCTTAATAAATTATAATTAGCAACTTGGATTACAACATTCCAACATAAAGTCACAATGACAAAGGGCCCTCTCCTTGCTTCAATAATTTCTACTTCTCTATTAAAATAATCTCAACAAAGACCAACAAAACAAAATGATTTTTTTCTTTTGTTCCCATCTGTCTTCCAAGTGGATTAACAATGTTATTCGGATCAAATTTATCGACCAAGTTTGTCGATCATTTCCGTTATCGTCTTTCGATTAGCAGTGCATTCGAATATTAAAACACGCCCGTTACCAATCTAGCGGTAATAGTGGATTCGATCAACAAATTTTGATCATTAATTCTTTAGTTTGAATAGGATTAATTTTCCAACTGCAGGCACGCCACCACTTGCATTGGCAACTAGACACAAAGAAGCCAATCAAGTCGTACATCAGTTTGAAAGGGAATCCACTAAACATCCATTAATGAAATGTAGACCACCCATTAAGGTGGATTGTATTATTGTGTGTGAGAAATTTAATAAGCAATTAGTGGTGGGGGTAGCAACACACATACATCTCCCCCAAAGTGAGAAAACAGGATTCTTTTTTCTTTCCACGTTGATGCTGAAATTCAATCTCACCCATTAAGGTGGATTGTATTATTGTGTGCGAGAAATTTAAGGAAAGCCAAGGGTCGCCCTTCTTGTATTAAAACAAACCCAATGCCATTGCTTGATGCATCACTCTATAATAAAGTGCTTTGTGGAGTCGAGCAAAACCAAGACGGGGTCTGGTCATGGACACTTTATGAGCTTTTCAAAAGCTTCCTTAGCAGCTTTAGTCCACCGGAAGGAATCTTTCTTCAGCAAAGTTGTCAATGGCATAACAATCTTCCCATAGTCACGAATGAACTTTTGATAATACAGTCAGACCCAAAAATCCCCTTAAGGACTTAAGTGGGAAGTAGTCAACTCAACATTGCTTGTATTGTTGATGGATCTAAAGCCACTCTATCTCCAAATGTAATATGGTTGAAGTTTTCAACTTAATGACACCCAAACCTGCACTTTGAAGTTTTCATAAACAACTTGTGAACTCTTAAATTTCAAGTGTCACCTGTAAGTTATTCCAAATGATCCTTTAAATTCTTACTATATACAAGAATGTCATCAAAGAACACTAGAATGAACTTACGGAGGTATGGTCTGAATAGATCATTCATCAGCCCTTGAAAAGTTGACGGTAGTAAGGCCAAATGTCTTTACAAGGAATTGATAATGCCCTTCATGCGTCCTGAAGGCTGTTTTGTGCACTTCTACAGGGTGAACACAATTTTGGTGGTAGCCCGATCTAAGGTCTAGCTTTGAGAAAATGACCGCATTGAAAAGTTCATCCAGTAGCTCATCTAAACACATGAACGCTAACTCTCATTAGATTTTGTATTAGCAGCACTGAATCCAGCATTTCCTTAACAGTGCGCTCAATTTCTCCCTTTTGATAATCAGGGTAGCAATAAGGCCTAACGCCCACAGGTTTGACCCCTTCTTGAAGGACAATTATGTGGTCTTGATCACGTGGTGGAGGTTGCAGACCTTTTGGCCCTTGGAAAATATCTTGGAATTGGTTGATCACTTTTCGAATACATTGGAGTATTGTAGTTGGAAAATATCTTGCATGAATACACCTTTACTTTGTTGTCAAGAACCTTACTAACATGTGTTTCTTCAATAAAAGCAAGTTGGTGATTGCCCCTTAAGTTGGATCAGTCGACCGTCCATATTGAACTGCATCCAAAAATTGGAGAAGTCCCACATTATAGGCCTAGAGTTTGCAATCACTACACTCCTAACACGTCACACCCACCCAGACTTAATAGATAATTTTCTGTTTGAATGTGGTGCCCCTGCAGAGATATGATGACCACTTCACAATGTCCTTGGCTGGCCAGTTCTTCCCCGTTACCCACCTTTACTTGTAATCAACCACCCCAATTGTTAGATTTTCCTTCTTAGCAATAAAAGGGTCTAAAAAATTGTGAGTACTACCAGAGTCTATCAACATTAACACATTGTGCCCCTTCAAATTTCCTTGTATCCGCATGATCTGTGGAGCAAGTGCTCCGACTATAGCATGCATTGAAATTTCTGGGGTCTCCACAGTCAAGGATTCAAGTACAACTTCCTCTTTTTCTACTTCTTCATTTGCTTCACTTGTATCTTCAACTCTATCAGCTCCATCATGCAAGTATAGTTTCTGACCTTTTTTTTTTACTTCTTGTTGGGCGACCATTTTTCATCACAATTGTAACGTAACCCTCGATCGCGACCCGCCTGCAGTTCTACTGGAGTGAGTTTTTGAATGGGTGGAGTATTTTTCCTTGTGCCCCCTAACTCATGAGCAGCAATAGTGTGACTCCCTTAAGCCCAAATTGACTTGCGACGGTGATTGACCTTTTCGTCTTGTATTCATGCCAACCCAAAGGCTATTGATAAAGAAGTGGGATTGACCATCTTGACAGTGAGCCTTATGTCATCCTTAAGCCTGCTCAAGAAACAACTGATCATGAAAAATTTAGCCTGTCTTTCTGTGTGATTGACAAGGATCTTAAATTGGCTTTAATACTCTTCCACCGTAGTACTTTGGCGGAGTTTAGTAAGAGGGTCTTTATACTTGGTTTGACCAAACTGAGCTTCCAATGCTTTTCCGAATGCATCTCAGCTGGATGATACTCCTAATTTTTCCATCCATTTGTACCAAGAAAGTGTCTTCCCTACCATATGGAGTGAGGCAATCGTCAGTTTATGTTGGGGGAGGGTCTGATGACAAGCAGAGAATTGTTCAGCCCGATGAAACCACCTGGAGGGATCATCACCGTCGAACTTAGGAAAGTCTTGACGGAGATCTCTTGTTTGGATTCCACTCATTGTATCTGATAGAGAGTGACCAGCTTGTCGATTAACAGATTTGTAATGAGAATTCTCTTCCATATCCCACTGTTGTGAGCGGCTCAAAGAGTCATGGCTGGTAGCAAGGAATTGCAATTGTTGCACCACCTCATCAAGGATTCTCTATGGGAATTCTTGTGCCTCCTTAAGTTGATTCATGGATTCAGAATGCTAAGAAATTCGAGTTCCCTTAACCTTTGCAGGTTATCTGCTCTGAAACCAACTGTGACAATTAAACGTGAAAAACAGGAAAATTAAAGTAAACTGGCCACTTTGAGGGTTCTATACTAATAGAACATTACTTCTTTAGAATCTTAATTAATTAATTTTTTTAATTCATTGAAGAAGTTCCAGTTACTCAATAAATTTCCTTCTCTGTTTTTGTTTGTCCAACACATATTATACTATAAGTAATGCATATAAGGGGGTTTTGATACATCTAGGAAAAAACAAAACTAAGATTAGGAATCTTTGACGAGCAGGATCAAGAATCATTATTATTATTAATTCGACACAAGAAAAGTCATTTTTCACACCCCTTTTTTCTCGTGTCGAAGACTAGGAAGACGAATAATCGCTCCTAGAATTATTTGTTCCCCCCATTTATCTGTTTATTTCCCGCTCACTTATTCTACTATCTAGTCTAATTGAATTATATTAGAATAAAAAACTATTGATGTTTTTTATGACATTTAAATCTGGCAATAATAACATAGTCACACCATCCCAATTTGGATAAAAAAACAAAGAAAGAATGGGTAAAGTCAAATAATCGTCTTCACAATCTACATACTATGACTAGGAATCCGGTACAAGGGCCAACCTCCAAAACTTTGGAATGAAAATTTACTTCCTCTTGCTATTTTATTGACAGCCAATGTCTTTTTATACAAGACACTAGGCAACTGACTCCTACAAAGACTCCACAACAAAAGTTACTACTTACTACTCCTACTATGACTCCTTAATCCCCAATGCCGTGCATTGAAGTTTGACCCAATCAACTAAGATACCATAACCTGTAAATAGCTCAACCTCCTAACAGCTATTTGACCCAATTACAATAAAAATAAATAAACACTAGCACAGAGTTTGTGGACTGCACCACAATTAATTTATTGGGACACAAGATTAGATTCACCTAAATAGGCACATGACAGAATTTGGAAATATCAGTAAATGTTTGGTCTGGGTTTGGCCTACCTCTCCAAATAATGCAAGACCAACTCTAGGAGAAGTTTTTGTTGTAGTGCTTTAGGGTCCAAAAATTAGGGAAAGTGGCATGCAGTTTCTGTTTTCTTATTGTGGGCCATTGCATAATCCCTTTTTTTTGGCTATCCAATATGGAGGTGAGGAAGGGTAGATCCCACGCCATCGTGTGGGAGTGAGCCGTTGCGTGCCTCCCTAAACCACCCTGGCTTAAGAATGTGACATTCAAAGAGAAAAGAAACCTGGAGTTTATCTCTACTATCATTCACGATTCACAATTTCATCTCCCAGGTCCATGGTCTCATGTCCTAGGCCCATGGTCTCATGTCCTAGGCCCATGGTCCGAAATTTATCTTCTTTGACTGAAATCTGTTGGCCGATACCTAGATTTCTTATCCAAGTTGACAACTACCCTTTAATCATTTGCCTTGCTGGAAGCCTAGAAAATATACTAAATGCCAACTATTAGACAATCACACTAAGTTTGCAACTTTCTGGATTTTGTTTGACTATCAATAGTAGTGTGTCAATTATTTTCCAATCAATAATTTGTTGTCAAAAGTTGGGAAGTTTGCACACCGACTTATTCTAGTTTATTGATTCATTTTTGACACATGAAGTCAACAATACGATTCTTCTGTAAAAGGAGGTGTGATGTTACAGTTACATGATGACATTGCTATCTTGAATGAAAATTAAGCTGTTTGGAACTGGTGTGATGTTATGTCTTTGAAGGAGTGATTCCTTCGTCTTGTGTTGTGCAATGCCTACACCTTTTGGTGAGATGCCACAAGAACCATGACCAAGAGTTTTGATTCTTCTTATTCTAGGTGAGGTGTGAATGTGTGATGCCTCATCTCCTGTTTCTACTCTGTAGTTCTTATTGCCAGCACAGCCATGTTTTGTTCTTTGACCCATCTCTCCCAAGCTCAAAACCCTACAATGGCCTCTCACATTCCTTCACCTACATGTCGGTTCAACATCAACCTTAATCGCAACCATCATAAAATGGTTTGTTATCTAAGCTGTTTTTGTATCAAAATAGTTTAGCCAACCCAAAGAGTGGGGTTTTGTCGAGTTGAGTACTGAAGCTCTCTTCGTAATGCATGATTTTGTATCTTAAGTTTCAGGTTTTGCCAGGTTTGCTCATGGTTATGCGTGTTTCGCCACATGGAGGTTGCAACTGTGGCTGTTGTGCTTCTGACAATGGATTGGATAGACTGTATCTACTGACATAGAAAAGGAAGTAGAGTTGCAACTTGCAACTAATCATTTGGACATTCCAACTATTTAGATTGGCAATGGCCAAATGTTTTAATTTAATGCTTAGCTTGTTGAGACTACTCCCAGTCATTTCCTCCCCTTTCCACTACTCTGTATCATGTGTACTTTTACTGGTGTGAATAGTTAGTATGCTGTCTACCCATTTCCCTCTTCAGGGTGTTGGTTGATTCAGTTATTGCTATCCTGGCGTGGAGTCCTAGACACAGTGTGCTGTTGTATGAAGTTACAGTTTTAGTCATACTTCAATCTTTTGGTAGTTTCTGAGACTCCCATTGTCTTGGGTTAGTGATTCTTTGTCTTTTATTTTCTCTAAGTTATGGTGGATCTCTTTTCATACAGGGAGCATCGTGCTTCTAGAACTGCTCTATTTGATGGTTTTGATGTTGAGAAAGGTGGTCTTAGGGGCTCCTCTTCTTATTCCGGTGAGATTGATGAGCATGACAATGACAAAGCTATGGACAGCTTGCAAGATAGAGTTATCTTTTTAAAGAGAGTGAGTTCTTTCAAAAATTATCTATGTATTATGACCATTTCACGTTCTTGTTATGAACTTGTCCTCTTGTTTCTTATTAGTATAAACCCACATTTTGAATACTGTAGGAGATCTTCTTGCTGTGATGCATCCAGAATCTCTATGAAGTTATTTATTATATGAATCAGATTGGTTCGATTTGTTTCCAATAAATTATATTTCATTTTTAATTGAATCTGATTTTGGGGGGATGAAATCATTTTGCTATTCTGCATGGTTTGTTGCAATGGTTATGATCGGATCTCTTACTAATCATCCAAGTCGCACATGACATTCAATAACATGGGAGACATGGCCTGTATTTGGGATCACCTGTTGGAGAAAGCAACCAAAAGGTATACTAATATACCTGGAAAATTGGATTCGAAAATGTGGGATACACATGCAATGTTACCCATGCTTCACATCCCACTACTACGATGCAGATATTACACTACCTCTATTGTTATGTTTTGAGAGAAAGAAGGTTGCTCTACATAAGTCTAATATATGTTGGAGATGATTGTGGCATTAATTTTGTAACTAAATGAATCTAGGATCTCTTTTCTAAAGAAACGTTGTGTGTACAATACTTACTTATTTCCTTTCAATAGTTAACTGGTGATATACACGAGGAAGTGGAGAGTCATAACCGTATGCTGGACCGAACGGTACTTTGATTGCAGTAGAGAAAAATTGCGCTTGTTTTGAATTGTTGATTTGTGCTTGAATGCGTAATATTTCCAGGGAAACGATATGGATGCATCAAGGGGAATTATGTCAGGAACCATGGATCGGTTCAAGATGGTAATTAGTTAGATCAGTTTTTTTATGATATGCAGTTAGATGATTATTATTTGTTTCATCTTCTGTTTGCCAAAGTCAGTATGATGACATTGTTAACTTATTAGGTGTTTGAGAAGAAATCAAGTCGGAGAATGTGCATACTTGTGGCATGTTTTGTGGCTTCTTTCTTTATCATATACTATTTTATTAGGTAAGAAGATCTCCTTCTGCTGTTTACATTTTCTCATGATACCAATGCCAGGTGTTTAGTTAAAAAGACTGATTTGGCCTTAATGATTTGTAATTCTACTCCGTCTTCAATATTGGATTCAGATCTGTCTATCCGAGGCAGTTTCCTTGAAAGGAAAATACTATTTAGATTTAATTTGCTGACTTTATTTCTCATAGCTATTGAATTGGTAGCGGGGTTAGCAAATCAGGTTCGAGTAGCATTGCTCTTACCCCAATTTAAAAAAAAAGGAAAACGCAAACAAAAGCAGTGAAAGGGGGATGGGAGGATTTACTTGTACTAGTTAAACGAAGTCATTGCATTATTATCTTCCATATACGCAATCTAAAATCTTTTTACATGAATTTCTAGTAATTACCCCGTAACTAGAATTTGGAGGATAAATTAGAACGTCTTACTAAACATAGAGTTATTTTTTCCCACCTGAGTTGCTCTCGGGTGTCGCATAAGTGAGGACTTTACATGAACACACTGCTATGAATAAGGTTATTAAATATGGTATGTGTTTGTCAATCAAGGCTTTTATGTTTGCTTCATACCATTTGCTTGTATAGTTAATAGAAAAGGGTCGAGTTTTTCTCTGACTATGCATGACTTGGAACAAATTTCATCTGATGTGAAAAAGAATTTACACGTTTTGCAAAATATTCAAAGAGTAAGAAAAGAAGCGCCGGGGGTGGGGGGATTAGATACAAGAAGAAAAGAGAAAATGTATGTTGCTGATGCTGATTATTCTTTTGTTTGCAGGGTTCTCATGCATTTCATGTATGGTTGAAGTGGAGTTGTGGAAATCATCTGCTTAAACTGTTAAACATACTCGCGATAACAAGATTACAAGCTTGTGTTCCCCAGTTGGCTTCATTTACTACATATGGGAAATCTGGGTAGCAGTAAATGGTTCCAACATAGATAATTTCTATGTTAGTTTTTGAAATTTAGAATATTAAGGGGATTTCTGAAAGATAGATGGTGGGGTGGCATTTATTTAGTTCTGTAATCGTCACAAATGGTATACTAATACGTAGCACCATCAGACTAAGAAATGTTCTTTAAGGCTGGTTGGATGCAGTGAAATGTTTCAATTGTACATACATGATTAAACGGTTGTATTAGTAAACAAGACTCTAATCTATAACAAGGTCTAGTAAATGTAAATGAAGACAGTCTTACCTTTATTTTGAGAGTTGATTTTTGGACTAAAAGCCCATGAAGAATTAGTGTTTTGCATTGCTAAGAAACTGTTCTCTCTTTTCCATATGTACACAACTTTATGGTATCTTTCCCTGCAAAATGTCAAGGGGTTTTACTTTGTATTTCCATGCAAATCAATGAAATATCCTTGAATTCCTTTTACACTTCTTGGGTGGTATTTCCCCTTTTCTGGATGGTAGTTACCATACAGGATTATAGTTCGAGTGGTAACACGAACAAACTATAAATTTAGATATTTTGAGTTTGAATCTTGGCAACTCTTTAGAATCAAACAATGAGAGATTTATCTCTCATGAAATTCTTAATCTCGGCGTGGATAACCTGTCTTTGACCAAATTGAAGAGGGGATTAGTCGACATGCGCATAAATTTGGCTGAACATACTTGACTGTCGAACCACAAAAAAAAAAAAAAAAAGAACGGGTCATGTTCATTTCTCTTTGTGGCACTACAAATAGTTTCTCTCGGTTCAAATCACGGCCTTGGTCGATAGGTTAACTGTCATCTGTAACGACCTGGACAATTGAGATTGATGAGGTTGAAATCTCATCTTTTTTTTAGAGTGAGAGGGATGAATGAAAATGCCTAATCCATCTTCTTTTGATGTAGAGTTTGTAATTTGTCTACATTTGATTTTCCGTAATGTTATGCTGATCAAATTTTAGGACCAAATTAAAAACCTAAATGACATGACAACTTATTATTTGGAGTCTTTATTGAGCTCAAGTCAGCTGCCATGTCATTTAGACTCTTAATTTGATCCCAAAATTTAATCAGTGTAGTATTACTGTTTGATTTTTGATGGTGGGTTAGTGTAAAGTTTCATTCATGATGATTTAGAGAACCCAAGTAAGTCTTATGTTTGACTTTTGGGAGGCAAACGTAGCCTGCACGGGTAAATTTCACAAGTATTATTTATTACTATATGTCCTGATTTTTCACATAAATGTTTCAACCGTGCCAATTCAAGTCATGTCATTTCTGTTTGTATTTTTTGAATTTCAGAGTTCTGTGTTAAAAAAAAAAAACTACTTAATTTTAAACTAATTCAAACAATTAAAACAAAAAATAAAAAATTATTCATTTTCTTCTTACAATACAAGTTGAATGAGTTATTTATGTTTAATGTTGATGATGTCTCGGAATTAATCTCCCAGGCCCAAGCTGGTATGGCACTGTTGAATTTAATGGAATGAGTTTTAGGAAAAACGAAATTATGCAATGATAGACAACCAATATAAGTGGTTCACCCCAGCCGAATGACTTGGGCTACGTCCACTGTAACGGAGGCTCTTGCTCCGAAATGGTGTGTATTGATCTCAGCTGATTACAAGGAAATTCTAGGCGCAAGGCCGTAATAACTCTTTTCTTCTACGAATTTTCTAGGGTTCAGGGCAAAAAATGCAAGGTAGAAGGCGAGGAAAAACAGACCCCCCTTCCGTGTTTCTACTGTTCTATTTATATGGTGTCCCCTCTTAGGGTTTGTTGCTCTTGTTCTTCCTTTTTCTTGATCTTGTGGGGACCGCTCGTCCTTTCCCTGCAAGCCTCTCTGACCGCCGGCGATACTGTGCCCACGACCACCTGGGTTCGTTCGGCACCAGGCTTATCTGATTCGAGCTGACCTTCGCGCTCCGCCCTTTGGGTCGCTTTGAACTTCCTAGGGCTATTTTGGTCATTTCCGGTTGCCTTACTTGTAGTGGAGGTCCGACGGTTTTGTTCGTTCGAGAACGTGCGCCGTCAGAGGGTTTAGTGATCCCTCGATCGTGGCGTCCAAGAAGCCCTCACGGCGCTACGTGTCCCCTTCATTAATGGCGAGGGACGTGCATTAACTGCATTCGGCGACAGTGACAAGGCCTGTACTGTGGCGCCTATAAATAGGCCTCCGGGGAATGATTGCTCTTTACTGAGCGTAAAAGAAGTCCTCTTGTTTTCTGCTGCGACATACCTTTCTTTCCCTGCTGTTTCTTAGAAACCCACTTCGATTCTTGTATTCATAGCTGCTTCCCCCTCTCCATTTGACGTTATGGAGCAAGTTTTTGGCAATGTTGAGGCTAACGAAATCTATGAGGACGAGGCTCAGCTCTTTGCTAGGCGCTTCGACTTTCCCCCTGGTGTTATCGTGCGCCCTGCAGATTTGCGCAAGTTCCATAGCCCGGTTACCGGTGAAGCTTGCTTCTTCGAGGCCCCTTTCTTGTTAGGGCTTCGATTTCCCCTACCTGGCTTGATACGAGACGTCCTACATTTCTTCAGCTTCTGTCCCGCCATGCTCCTCCCATCTGGCTGGGCGGTGTTACTGACTTTTACTGCGGCGTGGGGAAGGATGTTCCCTCAGGCCAGGGCTAATTTAAGGGAGTTTCTTCACTTTTTTCGCCCTGAGGAGGTATCCGAGTTCTACCACTTCGTCCCTAGGCGAGGAGGAGAGATTCCCATCCGGGATCTCCCGCCGAGCCCTGACGGGTGGAGAAGGAGATATTTCTTCGTCTCCGGAGATGGCTGGGAGTTTGGTTCCCAATTTTCGGGGTCTGTCAGAGTTCCTGCCGCCTGGGGGCGCCGCAGAAACTTAGGTAAGCTCTTGCCTTCGTATTTGTTGATGCTTCTGCTCGTGTACTAATGGCATCACCACTTCCTAATGTAGGAGAACTCCCGCCCCTCGATGCTTCAGAGCTGGCTCGGGTCGACCAAGCGCGTGCTCGCCTCCCTTTTTCCTATATTGAGCTGATGCACCCCGGGGTTCTCTTGGCGTCAGGTGATCGTGCGTAACCAACGTTTCTTACTCTTCTATTTCTTTACTTGAATCCTTGCTAAGTTTTTGATCTTGTTTGCGTAGTTCCTTCCTACCTGGTGACTCAGCGTCATATGATCATGGAGCGGGTTGACGAAAGAAGGAGGGATAGGGCCGTAGGACCCCCGGCAAAGAGGACAAGGTTGGAAGAGGATGGTTCTTCCGGCGAAGTCCCCGTTCCTGCCGCCAAGGCTCCTGTTGTTGTGGCCGAGGTCCTCACTCCTGTATCCGATGTTCCCGTTTCTGCACCCGCGGCCCCGAGGTCGACATCAGGGTTGGTCACAAGTGAGGCCACTGCGGGTACTGTGGTGTTTGACCCTGTGGGAGGACCTGTTCGGCGAGGCACTTCTCTAATTGTTGCAGCTGGTCCAAGCTCGGCTCGTGCCCCCCAGATCTCTATTGCTGACCCTGAGGCTGGTCTGCTTCGGGACGTGAGCTTGAGCAGTCATGCTCTGATGGAGTTGATTCCTCGAGCTGACCTGCGCCGCTCCGTAGATCTTCCTTTCCAAGTCCGAAGCCGTGATGTTCTTCATGCCCTACTCGAGGTATATCTTGGTGCTGTTTCCTCTATTTCAAACTTCTCGGTGCCTTATAATGTCCCTTATGTTTCCAGTCGGCGACACATGTCTGCGCTCTTGGGAGGGAGGTTTTTATGCTAAGGAACGATGTCCAAAGGAGGGGTGCCGAGGTCCTCAATGCTCGTCAGCACGGCGCCGAGCTGTTGAACTGGGGTCTGGCCACTGAGAGGGAGTTGGAGCAGGTCCTCGAACAACAGGCTCAGACTTTTAGACAACTGATTGCCAGTACCTCAGCTGAAGTCTCTCTGAGGGACGAGCTGGCTCGTTTAAAGGAAGAGCGGGAGGCTGAGAAGAAGGACCTGCTAAACTCTGTCGTTGCTCGCACTCTTCTGGAAAATCAGCTGAAAGAGTCCCGGGCTACTGTTTCTGATAGGGGTGTCAAACGTGTCGGGTTAAACGGTTACGTGTCGGGTTAAACGTGTGACGGGTGAAAAATATGTAAACCCGTACCCGACACGTTTAATAAACGGGTAACACGACACGACTCATTTAACCCGTTTAATTTTAAAAAAATTATATTAACAAAATTTAATACTCCACTTTTTTTTTATTGCCAATTATATTTACCTCAAAAAATAGAAATATTCAGCCAAATCTCATAAAAATCATACTTGAAGGCTTAAAAAAAAATGAAAGAGGCAATTGCCTTTTATAGGTAACTCAATCCTCCCCATCTCCCCTCATTTTCCAATGTGGGATAAAAACAAAAGGCATTAGTTTGCCTTTATCTTTGAAGTGCTCTCCATCTCCCATCTTTTGTCTTTGAACTACTACTTTACTTCTTTTTTTTGTATTAATTTATTTACTTCTTTTTTTCTTGCTAATTTTTTAAAATAATTATTAATTTATTATTATATTAATTATATTTAAACGGGTAAACGTGTGATAAACGGTTTGATAGGTGTCACCCGAACACGACCCGTTTATTAAACGTGTTTGGCGTGTCAACCCGTTTATCACCCAAACCAGTTAAGATCTCACCCAAACCCGTTTAATTCGTGTCGATTCGTGTCGGTTAATCGTGTCGTGTCGAATTTTGACAGCCCTAGTTTCTGAGTTGAATAGGTCTTTAGCTGCTGAACGTCAACTTGTAGAGGATCAACAGAAAGACATTGAGAAGGCGAGGCTGGAGGCGGCTAGGGCTTTTGTTGACGGGTTCTTTAATTTTGCCGACCAGGCGATGGAGAGATTCCCCGACTTGGACCTTGAGCAATTTCAGCCAAGGTTTGGTGCTTCTTCAAGCGGTGGTGCTCCCGACGTTACTCCTGCTCCCGACGCTACTCCTCCTGCAGATCAGGCTTGAGTGCCCGGGTTTTATAGCTGATTTCTTTTCTAGTTTTTTCTTCTTTTCTCTTCTTTTTGGTGTATACGCATCCTTGTAATGGAACTTCTCGTTTGTAATGGAAAATTTTTTTTTGTGGTGCTCTTGTTGGTTGCTTGTGCTATATCCCCTTGCTCCCCCACTCCGAGGAGACCTTGGTCTGCTTGGAGTGAGGTTTTCTTTTGTACTGTTTGGTGGCGACCTGTGCTTTGTGGCTCGAGTGTCTTTTGCTTGGGTTGGGCGCCACTTTTCTCTGTCCTGTATGGCTGTTCACCTTTGCGAAGTACATGAAACGGTTACATGAAATGGTTTAATGAACTTCCACCTGCCTTGCGCCGTTATTATTAATGCTGTTATGATTGCGGCAAACCAAGAGTCATTTCGTTGCTGCTGCATGTCTATTTATTCCCCGATGCTTGAGACTTCTTTCACTCATAGAAGTTCCTTTGCATCTTATTCTCTAGTCTTTCTGTCTTCGTTGATTCATGGCTCCTTCTTCTTCTCCACTATTCAAACTGCGGGCTCGAGAGGCCCTGGATGGGTCCTGGTATTCCTTGTTTTTTCTCCCCGCTTTGCTTAGCGCTGTGGATGTAGGGGAAATAGGCAAACGATATGACTTTCCAGGGAATCTTACAATCAGGGCCCCCACACTGGATGAGCCCAGCAGTCTTTCTTCTCGTCAGGAAGTCACTTTCTTTTAGGGCGCTTTTGAAATGGGCCTTCGTTTTTCGATACACCAAGACTTTGCCTGGGTCCTTTCTTATTATGGGTTATGCTCTTCTCGCCTTTCCCCACAGGGTTGGGCCGCTTTGGTGAGCTTCTTCATTTTCTGGCGTCTACAAGGTTTTGACGACTTCCTCACTGTGGGGCAATTCCTTTACTTCTTTGGGCTGTCATTCGATTTTCCCCCTATTTTCAGTACTTTTACCTGGAGGTCATATCGTCAGCCCCTCCTGATCCCTGGCCTCCCTGGCTCCCCCGAAGGCTGGACTCGGCGTTTCTTCTTTGTCTCTGGGGACTCGTGGGAGTCTTGGGAGAGGGAGAACTATCGTGTCCGGGTTCCCCGTACTTGGAGGAGTTTTCGAGACCGAGGTATGCATATAAAAATTTTCCTGTTTCTATTCGATACATTTTTTCTTATGCCGAACTCACCCTGTCTGTGTCGCAGGCCGGCCCAGCCTTACCCCCCGCGAGGAGCTGGAGATTAGCCTGGTGGAGAAGGCCGTGCCGATCTATTTTTCCGACCTCTTTACCCCTCGGAACCTGGCTGCCTTTAACATAGGGGGAAGCTCGAGCCGGGTCCTATACGCTCCTTCCTCCTTCCCTGAGACTGACACCTCCGAGCCTGAGTCTGATGAGCCCATTTCTTGCTCCGACCCTGACGACGCCCTTCCCAGCAGGAAGAGGCCAAGGAACGTCTCAAAAACCCAGCCGCTTCCTTCTCAAGATGCTGTGGTGGAGGCCCTCTTGAAGAGGATTAACGAAGTCGAGTCTGAAAGGAATGCGTTGAGGGAGGAAAATTCTCGTCTTCAAGTTGTCATTATCCAGATGGAGAAGGGTGATCGCAAGCTAAAAGGGGTTGCTGGGGGAGGCTTGTGATGTTTCTTCTATGTACTTGAGTGACTGTTTCTTTGTCCTGGCGTATGTGCCCGGTGGACTTTTTGTGATGTTTTTTTTTTTCTACTGCAATGAGTTTTCCTTTCGTCGTAAACGTAATCGTCCTTTGCACACGAAATCCTGGCTGTCTTGGGCTGACGGGCCGCCAAGCTTGCTTGTTTTCGGGCAGCCAGCTTGAGGTTGCGAGCCCTTAAACTGATAGGCCTTTTGCTGAAAGAGCAATGTTGGAATTCGAGCTTGCAAGCTTTTAGACTGAAAATTCTGTTAGTTCTGAGCTTACGAGCTCTTGAGCTTACGAGCTCTTAGACTGGAATGTTCTGTAGAATCTGAGCTTACGAGCTCTTGAGCTTACGAGCTCTTGGACTGAAAAGTCTGTAGATGCTGGGCTTACGAGCTCTTGAGCTTACGAGCTCTTAGACTGAAAAGTCCTGTAGAATCTGAGCTTACGAGCTCTTGAGCTTACGAGCTTTTGAGCTTACGAGCTCTTAGACTGGAATGTTCTGTAGAATCTGTGCTTACGAGCTCTTGAGCTTACGAGCTCTTGGACTAAAAAGTCTGTCGATCCTGAGCTTATGAGCTCTTGAGGTTACGAGCTCTTAGACTGAAAAGTATGTAGATCCTGAGCTTACGAGCTCTTAGACTGAAAAGTCTGTCGATCCTGAGCTTACGAGCTCTTGAGCTTACGAGCTCTTAAACTGAAAAGTCTGTCGATCCTGAGCTTACGAGCTCTTAAACTGAAAAGTCTGTCGATCCTGAGCTTACGAGCTCTTAGACTGAAAAGCCTGTAGATCCTGAGCTTGCGAGCTCTTGAGCTTACGAGCTCTTAGACTGAAAAGTCTGTAGATTCTGAGTAGAGTGAACTTTTTGGGAAACTTTCGTATATTTCATTGATAAAATCTGGTCTTTTTACAATAACCCTCCACTCCTCGCGAGAAACTCTATTGGTAATAACGCTTCAAGTGGTCTGCGTTCCATGAGTGATGTAGGTCTCTGCCCTCCTCCGTTTGCAGCTCGTAGTTTCTAGGTCGGATAATCCTTTTTACCACGTACGGTCCTTCCCAGTTTGGTCCCAAATTGCCATGGGCCGGGTCCTTCCTGGATGGGAGCAATTTCTTCAACACTAGATCTCCTGGTTTGAAGCCCCTCCTTCTTACTCGCTTGTTATAGTATCTTGCTGTACTCCTTTGGTAGGAGGAGATTCGTTGCAGGGCCTCATCCCTTTTTTCGTCTAGGAGGTCGAGGTTGACCAACATGGACCTTTCATTCTGTGTTGGATTGAACAGTTCGGTTCTAGCGGTGGACACTTCTACCTCAACGGGAGCCATGACCTCCGTCCCGTATGCTAGGCTGAAAGGGGTTTCTCCCGTCGCAGTTCGAGTAGTGGTTCGGTATGCCCACAACACTGCAGGGAGGTAGTCTACCCATTGGGACTTAGACGCCTCCAGCCTAATTTTGAGCGCCAGTTTGATAGTTCGGATGGTCACCTCGGCTTGCCCATTAGACTGCGGGTGAGCAGGCGCCGAGAAGAAGTTTTTGATTCCCAATCCGCTACAGAAATTCGTGAACATCGGATTGTCAAACTGCTTCCCGTTGTCAGAGACCACTGCTCTGGGGACGCCGAAGCGGCAAATTATAGACTTCCAGACGAAATTCTTGACCTTCTCTGCTGTGATCTTCGCCAGGGGTTCGGCTTCTGCCCACTTGGTGAAGTAGTCTATTGCGACCACAACGAATTTGCATTGTCCAACTCCTATTGGTAGGGGTCCTAAGATGTCCAACCCCCACTGTTGAAAGGGCCAAGGGCTGACTACTGGGGTGAGGAGTTCAGGTGGGCAGTGTGGCAAGTTCCTGTGAACCTGACACGCTTGGCATCTCTTCACTATCTCTTTGGCGTTTTTGGACATGGTTGGCCAGAAGTAACTTTGCCGCAAGGCCTTGCTAGCTAATGTCTTCGCACCGATGTGATTACCGCACATGCCTTCGTGGATTTCTCTTAGGATGTAATTTGCTTCCGCTCCTGTCACGCATTTCATTAAGGGAAAAGAAAAACCTCTTTTGTATAGGTTACCTTGGATTAGTGTGAACCTTGCCGCTCTGGCTCTTAGCTTGGAGGTGTCCTTCGGGTCATCTGGCAGCACTCCGTCCTGTAAGAAGGATATGATGGGGTCCATCCATGAGGCATCCTCTTCAACTGGCATAGCCTGAGCTTCTGCGGCTAGTTCGTCGTTAGGCTGTATGCTGGGCCGTGCTAGAACTTCGACAGGTGTTTGCCTCGGTAAGTCTTTACCGCCAGTAGTGGCCAGCTTGGCAAGGGCGTCGGCCCGATGATTGGCTTCTCGGGGAATTTGGACTAGTTCGGCCGATACGAATTTCCTCAGTAGTCTTTGCACTTCTGCTAGGTATAACGCCATCTTTTCGTCCCTGGCGGCATACTCTTCTTTGACTTGCCTGACCACCAGTTGTGAGTCGCTGTACACGACGATCTGCTGAGCTTCCATTGAGAGGGCCAGGTTCAGACCGGCTATAAGGGCTTCGTATTCGGCTTCATTGTTAGATGCCTGAAAGTCAAATCTCAAGGCATACTCCAAGTCATACCCTTCTGGCGACGTCAGGATGAGCCCAGCTCTGCTTCCCTGAACATTTGAAGCCCCATCCACGCATAATTTCCAGGTCGGGACGTCGGGGACACAGTCTTGGATTTCTTCGTTTTCCTCGGGTAGAGAGGTAAACTCGGCGAGAAAATCTGCCAGGACTTGTCCCTTGATGGCGGTCCTGGGCTTGAACTTGATATCGAACTCACTAAGCTCCATCGCCCACTTTATCAACCTTCCTGAGGCTTCGGGTTTATGCAGGACCTGCCTTATTGGTTGGTCCGTCGGGACTTCGATGGTGTGGGCCTGAAAATATGGTCTCAACCTCCGAGCGGCGACTAGCAGGGCCAGCACTAGTTTTTTCATCTTTGGGTACCTCTCCTCGGCGCCTCGGAGGGCTTTACTGCAAAAATATACAGGTAGCTGGATTCGGTCCTTGTCTCTGACCAGCGCGGCGCTGACCGAGAAATCTGATACGGCAAGGTAAAGCGTCAGCACTTCTCCCTCTTGTGGGCTTACCAATACGGGTGTGGAGGCCAGGTAGACCTTCAGGGCTTGGAATGCCTTTGCGCATTTTTCATCCCACCGGAAGGCCGTCTTAAGGACCTTGAAGAACGGCTGGCACTTATCGCTGGAGCGCGATACAAATCTGTTGAGCGCCGCTATTCTCCCGGTTAGGCGCTGGATTTCTCTTGTGGTGGTGGGGGGTTTCATCTCGAGGACTGCTCTGACCTTCTCCGGGTTCGCCTCGATGCCCCGGCTGTTAACTATGAAGCCCAAGAATTTTCCAGCTGACACCCCGAAGGCGCATTTTGCGGAGTTCAGCTTCATTCGGTACTTCCTCATGATCTCAAATGACTCCCTGAGGTGTTGAATGTGGGTCTCGGCTTTGAGCAACTTCACGAGCATATCATCTATATACACCTCCATGGTCGAGCCCAGCTTTTCTCTGAACATCCGGTTGACCAACCTTTGGTAGGTGGCTCCCGCGTTCTTCAGTCCGAATGGCATTACCTGGTAACAAAAGATCTCCTGCTCTGTGACGAACGAGGTCTTCTCTTGGTCGTTTGGGTCCATCCGGATTTGGTTATATCCTGAGAAAGCATCCATGAAGCTCAGGAGCTCATGGCCGGCCGTTGCGTCGACTATGAGGTTTATCCGCGGCAGCGGGAAACTATCCTTTGGGCAGACCCGATTGAGGTTGGTAAAGTCGATACAGAGTCGCCATTTACCGTTTACTTTCTTTACCAGGACCACGTTGGCTAACCAGGTCGGGTAATCGACCTCTCTGATGGCTTTGGCGCGCGACAGTTTAGCCACTTCCTCGTTTATAGCCTTCTTCCTGTCTAGCGCGAAACTTCTCCTTTTTTGTCTTACCGGCTTGCAGTTAGGGTCTACACTGAGGCGGTGTACGATCACGGCGGGGTCTATTCCTTCCATGTCTTCTTGTTTCCAGGCGAAGACGTCGGCGTTCTCCTTTAGAAAGGAGATGAGCTTTTCCTTTATGACAGGTAGTAACATGGAGCCCACAAAGACTACGTGCTCTGGGTCCTCCCCCAGTTGCACCGGCTCCAATTAGTCCGAGGGGGCAGGTCGGGCTTCCACCTCATCCCTCATATCCAAGTCCTCCAGCTGGACCGACTCCACCTCTTTCTATCGCATGGACGCCACGTAGCATTCCCTGGCGAGGCGTTGGTCTCCCCTTACCACTCCGACTCCACCCTCAGTCGGGAATTTCATCACCAAATGATATGCAGAAGGTACTGCCTTAATGGAGTTGAGGGATGGCCTTCCCAACAAAACATTGTAGACAGACGGGGCGTCCACCACTAAGAAGCGGGTGGTGGTGGTAACCTGGCAGGGAGGATCTCCTATGGTGAGGATAAGCGGTATAGAACCGACTGGCAAGACTCTTTCTCCCGAGAATCCCAGGAGGTGGGTCTTCACGGGTTCTAGTCTCGACCTCTCTATTCCGAGCTTCTCGAAGGCCGCTAAGAAAATAATGTCAGCCGAGCTTCCATTATCCACGAGCACCCGGTGTACGTTCTTGTTTGCGATGATCGCTTTTATGACCAAGGAGTCATCATGGGGGTGCTGACATCCCTCTAGGTCTGCATCTGAAATGGTAATCTCCACGTCTCGGTGGGGCACTTTGTTGACAGCATGGACCGCAAGGAAGTCATCTGAACAGGCTCTTCTGGCGTGGGCTCTCCGAGCTGAGCTAGATTCGCCACCTCCAGCGACACCCCCCGAGATGACCCGGATCTCTCCGATGGCTTGTTGGTGCTGCGGTGGTTCGGCGACAGCTCGGTCTTCCCGCCCTTGATTGTTCTGCGCTCTCTGTTCCCCCGCTACGTAACGGCGCAGATGGCCCCTCTGAATCAGGTATTCGATCTCCTTTTTCAGTTGAATGCAGTCGTTTGTTTCATGGCCCGTGTCTTTGTGGTAATCGCAGTATTTGTTGGCATCCCGCCTGCTGGGGTCGAACTTCATCCGAGGAGGCCACCTAACGAATCTTTCGTTCTGTACTTCATGAAGGACCTGTGCTATCGAGGTGACGAGGGGCGGTAGCCTCGCTGGGACGAAACGCTGTTGCAGCTCTTGGGGAGGGGGTCCCAGGCGATCTCGGACATTTCCCCTTCTTTTAGGAGAAGGTTCTCTCCCTCTTCTTAGCGAGCGGTCTCTCCTCGGAGATCGATTATGTCTTTTCTCCCTTCTAGGGCTGTGATCCCTTTTCTTCCTGTCTCCGTCCACGGCCGCCGCACTCCCCTTCAGGCGGAGGGCCTCCTCGCCGTTTATATACTTCTCGACTTTCGCCAATACCTCGGCCATGGTGGCTTGAGGATTCTTCGCGATCGAGAAGAGGAGATCTTTGGATTGAATCCCGAGCCCTGACATGAAGGTGGTCAGCGCGAACTTGTCGTCCATGCTTTCCACCTTCAAATACTCCTGGTTGAAGCGTTGCACGTAGCTTCGGAGGGACTCATTTGGTCCCTGCTTGACGCTCAGTAGGTGGTAGGACGGCTTTCTGTACGTTCTTGCTCCGATGAAATAGGATACGAACTGTATGGATAGTTCTCTGAAGGATGAAATGGACGCTGGTCGTAGCCGGTTAAACCAAGCCATGGCCGATCCTTTGTGGGTGATGGAGAAAGCCCGGCAGCGAATAGGGTCCGGGTATCCTTGAAGCTCCATTTGGTTTTTATACAGGTTTAGATGATCAACTGGGTCCTTGGTCCCATCAAATGCCTCTATCGAAGGAGTCCGGAATTTTTGGGGAAGAGGGAAATGGAGGACCTCTGGAGCGAATGGTGACTCCGTTTGCTGAACCAAGGCGTCCATGGTGTCGGGGGCTCGCCCCTTAACCGCTTCTTTCATGTTGTCTAGCTCTCGCTAGAGCTCACGGATTTCTTGCTCCCAGGCATGGTCATTCATGTTTTGGGGGTAGGGTCTATCTTCTTGGTAGGCGGCCCTAGCCCTACTGTGAGCTTCATTTTTATGTTCCTCGGGATGTCTTCTTCGGTGGTTTTCGCCAGAATGGCTGTGCTCATGGAGCTCGGTCACCCCGTTGGGTGGAGCTTGGCGCTCTTGGAGTGGGGGAGCGACATCATGCTCTTCTTGGAGGGGAGGTGGCTCTTGGCGAGCTGGGGGAACCGAGGGAGCTGATGAGCCTGTATCCAATCCATCAGTTCCTGGTTCTGTTTCATCAGATGTATCGTAGTTTTATGGTAAGTTTCGAGTTCGTTGAGCGGAGGGATGTTCGCCGTTGGGGGATGGCCCTCGGCGTCCTCCATGTGCGTTGGAAAGTTTTCCGGTGGATTTTGGTGGCCTTGGAGATTGGCAGGAGCTTTACTCATATTCCGAGTAGAGACCATCAAGTATATAAGATTCACAAGAGAACGATGAAAACCGTTCCCACAGACGGCGCCAACTGACGATGCCTCGGAATTAATCTCCCAGGCCCAAGCTGGTATGGCACTGTTGAATTTAATGGAATGAGTTTTAGGAAAAACGAAATTATGCAGTGATAGACAACCAATATAAGTGGTTCACCCCAGCCGAATGACTTGGGCTACATCCACTGTAACGGAGGCTCTTGCTCCGAAATGGTGTGTATTGATCTCAGCTGATTACAAGGAAATTCTAGGCGCAGGGCCGTAATAACTCTTTTCTTCTACGAATGTTCTAGGGTTCAGGGCAAAAAATGAAAGGTAGAAGGCGAGGAAAAACAGACCCCCCCTTCCCTGTTTCTACTGTTCTATTTATATGGTGTCCCCTCTTAGGGTTTGTTGCTCTCGTTCTTCCTTTTCTTGATCTTGTGGGGACCGCTCGTCCTTTCCCTGCAAGCCTCTCTGACCGCCGGCGATACTGTGCCCACGACCACCTGGGTTCGTTCGGCACCACCTTTCTCTGTTTTTGCAGGGAGTAACTCTGAGAAATCAGAGCTGGTTTCCCTTGTCCTAGGAGCACGTGGCGCCACATGCTTTAACACGGGTCATGGGCTGAGAATCGAATCAAGGCCGGTCTGCTGGTTCCTTGATCTCTTAGGCCCCTTGCTTCCGATGTGGGCCGGTTGGGACCATTTCCTTTTGTGCTTCGGAGTCCTCATTCAGTATTTTCTGGAGGTTTCTTGGCTCGGTCGTAATGGCGGCCCAGGCCCAAAAACCTATCCTCATCAAATGTTAACTTAGTTATTATACATGTAAATAGTTAAAATTGACATTTCTACTTAAACTGCCGTATGTTAGTGTCATGATATTGATTTTGCTCTCCCCCAAGACAAATTTCATATAAACGGGAAATATTTTATAAGATGAATTACACAACTATACACATTTATTTTTTGCTATTTTTGATATATAATAGTGAATCTTCGTTGACGTGGTACACTGTTGTAATGAATATTTTTTTTCAAAAATAGGGCAGAATACCACCAAGAAAAAGGAACAAAAAAATATAATATAACCAGCAAAGAGAGGAACGTAAAGGCTCATCCTCTTATAGTCTTATTACTCCTCTTAGAGCAATGTTATATGGACTTAAAAAATAAACTTGATAATTACAACCATTGATTTCACTGTGAGTCCCAACATTTATTGGGACACACTACATATTCAATAGTTGTGATTATCAAGTCTATTTTTAAGTCCATGTAGCATTACTCTACCTCTTAACTCAAGTCATTGGCAACCAATTCTTTGTCTCATACCATGACCAAATTACTTTTGTACCTGAATCTTGATCTCCTAGGTCTAAAGCTTATTATTATAAGCCTTGATCTCTTCAATTCTATAATAACAAATAGCATTGTTAAACAAATATATATATACTAGTCATTTCATGTGTCTGAAAGTACGGAGTAATAAAAAAATATAGTCAACAATAAATATATTTATATTCACTCTAAAAATCAAATTACAAACATAAAGGAGAGAGAAAATAATTTAAACACCAGTTATAGTGGAGGTGAGCAATGGTAGTAGTGGTGGGCGGTAGTGGTGGTGGTGAGAGATGATTATGGTTGTAGTGGGTGGCGACGACCGTCGTGGTGGTGGTAGTCGTGGGTGGCAACGGTGATGGTGGGTTTTGGGTGACGATTGTGGTAGTGACAGCCATGGGTGACGGCTGTGGTGGTGGTGGGCGATGACGGTGGTGGGTGGCAGTGGTGGGTTGTGGTGATGGGCGGTGACAATGATGGTGGTGGATGACGACGGGTGTTTCTGGACGACAATGTGATTGGTGGTGACGAATGCCGGTGGTGTTAGATATGGTGGGAGTGGCTGACGACAGTGGTGAGCGATGATGGGTGATGGTGGTTGGTGGTGGTAAGTGTGGTAGGGGTGGGTGACAGCGGCTGGCGGCAATGATGGACGACGATGGGTAGTGGTGGTTGTGGTAGTGGGTGGTGATGGGCAACAATGGTGGTGGTGGGTGCTGACGGTGGACGACGATGGTAATGGGATGATGATGGTAGTCATGGGCGGAGCCATGTAGGGTTCAGGGTGGGCAAGTGCCCCCCCTCAAATTTTTATTTTTTTTATTACCTAGGTATATGTATTGTATATTTGTATAATATATCACTTGTGCCCACCTAAAACTAAAATAAAAAATGCTAGGCTCACCACCTCCACCCAAAAAAAAATTAAAAAACCAAGCCCACATAAAACAAAAAAAACTTTGGGTCCATATTGTTGAAATCTGAGTATCGTACAAAAAATTAAAACTTAATCACGTTAAATTGCGATTCAATGGAATTGAGTTAAGACTGATCCCCAAAACTTGGGATGAAATCCAAATTGTTGAAATTTGGTATCAATCCAATTTTTTAACCGATTTAGTTGTCAGTTGATCATGGTGTATCATATCTTCTCAGTTTTTTATGGGTATGATATGAAGTTTTAAATTTTTCTGCAATATTTGTAGTCATTAGAGATAATGTTGAGCAATATTATAAAGGCAAATAGAACAATGAGACAAGTTTTTTATTTTATTAAGGTTTTCTCCAGATGACCTTAATTTTATTATTTATGAATTTTTGCAAATGAAAGTTCTTGCAATTGACCTTCATATAACTTTTTTTTTTTACGAGAAATCGTCTCTATTTTTATTCAAGTATTGATTATAGTCTTTACTATGTGTCAATCAATTTTAAATTTTTTTACTATGTTTAGCTCTTAAATTTTAGTTTAATAATTTTACTATGTTAATATTTCAGTGTGTTTGAAACATCATTTATTGAATAAATTTAATTGATTGTTAGTGAATAACTGATATCTTTTAATTACAAAAATGACAATTAGCTCCATTTTTTACGATGGTGATAATTAGTCATTTTTTGTACATATACAATATGCATTATTTTTTGACATTGTTTATGTTAAATGGAATTCATGTATCAAATGTGATATAATAAATATAAATATATTATATAGCGTGATTGGTTAGGAAAAAAAAATTATAGTGCGTAATTAAAGTGCCCACCCTGAAAAAAATTTCTGGCTCCGCCCCTGATGGTAGTGATAATAAATATAAGAATAAGATGACGATTGTGGTGGGTGGTGGCAGTGAACGACGATGGTGGTGGCGGTGGGGGTAGAGGTGGAGGTGAAGGTGGTGGTGGGGTGGCGACGACGACGGTGGTGTGGTGATGGTCGCGTGAGTGGTGGTGGTGAGGTGACGACAACAGTTGTGGTGGAGGTGGTAGTGGGGATGGTGGGGGTGGGGCAATGGTAGTGATGGTGATTGTTGTGACAGAGGTGGCAATGGGGTGGTGGTGGGGCGGTGGGGTGGTAGCAGCGGTTGTGGTAGTGGTGGTAGGGTGGTGGGGCAGTGGTAATGGTGGTGGGTGGGGTGGGGGTAGTTGTGGTGGTAGGGTGGTGGTAGTGGTGATGGTGGTGGAGCGGTGGGGGAGGTGGTGGGGCAGTTTTAAACATTATTTGTTTTTTTAAAGTAATTATGAGAAATTATAAGTTTTAGAAGCACTTTTAAAAAGTCACCCCAAACACATCTTTAGAGATCTATTTTCCTTATTAAATTTGAGATGTTAATATTAGCCATCGGATTAACTTTAAAATAAAATTTAAAGAGATCTCAACTGCGAAAAGGAAAATTCATTTTGTTTATATTTTGAGATTTGAATTGTATTGTACTTTATTATATATATATATATATATATATATATATTTACTTTGAAGTGATTTAGAATAAAATTTCTATTTTATTGTGTATTTTATGAAGAAATATAACTTTGTCTATTTGCAAGGCAATCATAGGGTTATAAATGAATGGAGTTATTCCTGCATAGTTCAAAATTAATTTGGGTTAAAAATGGAGGTTTATTATCAAACGGACCATGATCGAATGCAAGTCTAAAGCATGTTTAATAAACAAATCAAGTTCAAACAATGACTTATTATTCTCGTTAGACTCTATATGCGTGCACATATATTCTGTTAGATCATGTTTTGTAATTGGTTAATTTGGTGAAGTCCTTATAAATCTTAATCTATTCTATGGTCATGATGCTACAACGATAAAGATTCGAAAGCGTCAAATGAAAGGGAGAATATCATGTTTCAAGCTATATCAAATAAACTCCCCATATGTATCTCTATGCTTAGGACGAAGATAATAACCTTAGAGACCTAAGAATTCTTGTTTAATTTATTAGACTTATGATTATTAGTGTTAAAATAGAATCAATAATTGATCAGTGTATGGTTTCTGGGTGTTCATCAAAGATTTTTTTTTTTCTAAATCTATTTTTATGTTTTGAAAATACAGTTTAAGCTATTAGTGGACCATTCTTGAGCAACATGCTTTAGTAGTGTTCAAGAAGAAAAGTTTTTTGCTTCTTTTAGGCTTTAAAAACTAGTAGTGACCGCCCTATATTCACTAGCTTTCGCTGGAGCAATTTTTAAAGACTTAAGAAAATTTCGGGCAAAGGCTAAATTGAGGAACAATAGGGACCGCCCTCTGGGCTGCTCGACCCATCATGCTCTCCTAAATTTGGTTTGAATCCTTATTTCATTCCAATGACCACCGCTCATCCACTACGTGAGCAGTCGTTTGCAAATTTATATTTTCTTTGAACCCCAAGACAAATCCTATTTCGAGCTTATAAATAGAGAGATATCTTCCCAGCCAAGGGGAAGACTCTTGAGAGTAAATTCAGCCTATGTTATACTTTGAGATCTTAAGCCACAACTCTAGATCCCTAAATTCAAATGCTACACTCTAGTGATTTCTATTAAATCTCATACCTTGGAGAAGAAGATTTTGCTTGGTTGAATCAAACCTATTGGCAAGTGTACATACTAAGATTCTTGGATACATCCTAGGAGTGCTCAAGGTCTAAATGAACCGTATAGCGGGGAGTTTTGACTATTGGGTTTTGGTGGACCCCGAGTAATTTTTCGTAGTTATTTTTAAGGATGTGTTCTTTATTGGTTTTACATATACCTTTGTGATTTGATGCATACATCGGCATTATTGATTTATTTTATTAATGCTTGATTGAATATTTACGTAATACACACATTCATAGTTGTTTGGTTGAGTTTGGTTGCCTTAGTTGGGATCCACTTATAAGATTGAGTATTAATTAACAAATTGATAAAATAAATGCACTACCTACATGGGTATTTTGGGTTGTGGTGGTTGAAAAGGAGTTTTCACACTTAACGTTCATGTCATTATGTGACGAGCTAATTGTGGAATAGATAAGCTCAAATTGGTGGTCATCCAAACTTAAATTTTAATTAACTTATTCACTCTCCTTTTAGGTAGTGTCTTAGCTTACGTGTATAATCATAAAAAAAAATCCACTGCATATCTCTCCCCATTCCAATATGCCCATATGTATGTATATATTAGTCTAAACTTTTCAGATTATGTTCATTTGCACCCCTAGAAATTCATATGCATTGATTCATATCCAATCTATTTATATATCCCAAATGTCATGAGAGAAATACAACTAAACTTTATAAAAATAAGCATTTGATTAAAGGAGGAAGCAGAAGTTGAAATTATTAACTTAATAGTTAAAATTACGTCAAAACAACTTTTTTTACTAAGAAAATCAAGTAGTTTATAGTAATCATTCTATATTAATTTAAGATTGTATAGTATTGATTAAAACCACAAAAATCATTAATTACAAATTAAAATAACTTTGATGAGTTGACGGGAATTTATTTAATTTTTAATTAAGGCAGCCCCCCATACCCATACTCACACCAAATCCAACTTATAATTATTAAAAAAAATTCAAATTAAACTCATATAAAACTCGAGCCAAAATTTCCTTGGTCAATACCCAATATGCAGGGTTTGAGCTCGCCGGCCCTTTCAAAGTACATATATACGTATAGATTTGTCTCTCTCTCTCTCTCTCTCTCTCTCTCTCCTTTTTTCTCTTTGCTTTCTCTCTCTTGTTCTCAGCCCTCCGTTTACAAGGGACAGCGACGTGCTCCCCACCTGCCCACGCGCACGCGACCCCACGAGAGAAAACCCTAATTTCCATTGGGAGAGAGGGAGAGAGAGAGAGAGGGAGAGATGGGGAGAAAGTAAAAGAAAAGAAAAACTTAACACCTCCCCCAGAACAGTACAAGAAACAGTTGAAAAAAGAGATTGATATATAAATCTGTAGGAGATTGTTACCGTGTTCTTGTTGTTGTTGTACTTGGTCAGAGATGACATACACAAACGCTGTGGTAAAATTGGTTCTTCGATCTCTCAGTGCTTTATTCTTTTCTTTTTTTGTGTTTTGATTCTCTCCAGGGTTTTTGAATCTGTTCTTTGTTCTCTCCACTTAGCTCATCTCTGCTAGCTCTAGGGTTTCTTTATGTTCTTTTTAATTTTTCATCTTACATCAACCTTCTCATTCTTCTCTTTACTTGCTTCCACAAAGCACTGCATCTAATTCTCTTCTTCTCCTCCTCATCACCAATACATCTCTCTCTCTCTCTCTCTCTCTCTCTCTCTCTCTCTCAATTCAGTAGAAGTGTTGAAAATCCTGGTTTTGGGTTTGAGGTTTGAATTCTGATTAATCTCAGCAGAAGATGTAAAAGAATCAAAGAAGATAGATCTAACTGTTATAAGAAGCGTAAGCAATCGTTGGGTTCTCTTCATTTCCAGCTGCGTCAATTGAGTTTGCAACATGGCTAATCCATGGTGGACCGGACAGGTGGGGCTTCCCGGGGTCGAACCGGGATCTACTTCACCTATGCTTCACAAACGCCCTCTAGAGCTATCGGCGAATGAAGACAGTGGCAGAGGAGACGACGATGAAGAGAGAGAAAACGGAGATGAGCCTAGAGAGGGTGCTGTGGAGGTTGGTTCACGGAGACCTAGAGGAAGGCCACCAGGATCGAAAAACAAGCCAAAGCCGCCCATTTTTGTCACCCGGGATTGCCCTAACGCCCTTCGCAGCCATGTCATGGAGGTGGCTGGTGGTGCTGACGTTGCAGAAAGTATAGCCCAATTCGCCAGAAAGCGTCAATGTGGAGTTTGTGTGCTCAGTGGCATTGGTTCAGTGGCCAACGTGACTCTCCGGCAACCGGCTGCCCCTGGTGCGGTGGTTGCCCTTCATGGAAAGTTCGAAATCCTGTCATTAACCGGGACGTTTTTGCCCGGCCCGCCCTCTCTAGGCTCGACCGGCCTCACGGTGTACTTATCGGCAGGACAGGGACAGGTGGTGGGAGGGAGTGTAGTAGGGTCTTTAGTAGCAGCAGGGCCAGTTATGGCCATTGCTGCTACTTTTTCCAATGCAACTTATGAGAAATTGCCTCTCGAAGATGATGATGACGCCGGTGGCGTTGGGCAGAGTCAACTGCCCAACGCCACAGGAAATTCGCCTCCTTCGATAGGGACCAGTGGGGGACAACAACATCCCGGACTTCCAGATCCGTCATCGCTGCCAACCTACAATTTACCACCAAATTTACTACCTAATGGGAGCCAGTTGAGTCATGATGCTTATGCTTGGGCTCATGCTAGGCCACCATATTAAATAGAAGATGGAAAAGAACGGAAGGCGAGTTTATCAAGCTTTAATTTGATGTTGTGTTGAATTGGAAAGAAGAATATATGGGAACACGTGCAGCATAGTTCTCTATGTATATTTTACTTATTTTATTTTGCTTCCTTTGTGTTTGCAATAAAACATATGTTTTTGTATATACAACTTGTCCTTCTCTTTTTCATATTCTATGTTGCTTTATCAATGGGTTATGGTTTATTTTTTAAGATGACAATAAACTTATGGAGACAATGGCTTCATCTCAGATGAGTTTTGCTAACCAACTTCTTTACTAGTTGTTTCAAGGTTGTGACTGCACAGAAACTATAAAGCTAAGCTTGCCACTCAAGCAATAGAAATGGCTATGAGTTCAAACCCCTCATTTTGTGAGACGTCTCTTAAGCTTGTGGAGGTAATGTTAAATTCTCTGATGACTAGGGATTTTAAGTTTCTTGCACCTATTCTATGGGTTATGGAGACATTATTTTATAAACTATGGTGTGATGAGCTCTTCATCAATGATCTGTGTTATAATATCTTGCTTATTTCGGAAATAAAATTCATTTCCTAAACAATTCTTGGTGCCTGGTGGAATTTGTTTTTTTTTTTGTAATGGCCTTGAGCCAAAACTTCTAGCAGAATCCCTCCTCCTTGTTGCAGCATTCTAATTGTTGCTGATACTCTAGTTCTAGTCTTAGGGATACTCACAATGGTTATGTTTCCTTTGCATTCTTTGGCACAGGCAAGAGTAAAGAGAGAATATATGTAGAGGATTGTTTTTCCTTAGTTTTGATTTTCTGCTTTAAGGAAGTTAAGGTTTTTATTGTATTTGATTCCAAAAGTAAATATAGCCTTTGATATACATTTTTTTGTTCATAATGGACTTGCAATCAAATCATGTGATCTCTTCACATATAATTTCAATCCTTTTTTGTTTTTTATCCTTTCTTAGAAATTTTCCTTCATGGGGCATGTTGGGTTTCGAAATCTGAAAATATAGTTGTTCATATTCAGTTCAACCAGTCAAACTCAAAATTGACACCATCAACCCGTTTATTTAAAAATAAACACTTTCTCTAATTTCTCGTTTTTATGGTAACACGAAACTAACATGTTTAACTAGTATTATAGACATAAAATGTTAATTATTTGTAACTATTTATTAAGCACTGACATAATTATTATATAAAAAAATATTTTTATTTATTATTATTATATTTATTTAAGTTAATTTTTAGTTTGTAAAAAAAATATTAACATGAATTCAATTAAGTGAAAATAAAATATTAGCGTTAAACGAGTCAAGTCGTGTTCGTGTTGAAATTTTTCACCCGTCACCCGTTTAACTCGACACGTAACTGTTTAACCCTACATGTTTGACACTCTTAATGGGGCATGTTGGGTTTCCTAATTTAGAAATATAGTTGTGGCAGCTTTTGTGGGTGCTCCTTCATGTGCTCTTTGTTGGGCCTCACACTGTCTAGTCTTGTAAAACCCTTTCTAAGTTTAAATGGTAGTTTTTAATGAAAACTTTGATTAATCTACAAAAAAAGAAATGTATAATATAATTCAAAACACATCCAAAGGGCACATCAAACAAAGCTTAAATAGTTTACTCAACCCACACACCTGACCTATTTAAAAAATAATCTCTTCCAGCTCAAAAGTCTAGACATGTATCATATTAAACGGATTTCTAAAACAAAATAATGACCAAACATAACCTAGACCCAAAAATGCCCAAATGATAACAGGTCATCAGACAGATAAGGCTAGATTATCCGAGAGACAAACTTTTAGTAAATAGTTCTGAAACAAACAAGAAAAAGAAACATTTTGCAACTGTCTTGGAAATAAGCATATCCTTCATATCTTCCTGGTTATGTGAAGGAGCTTTATGCAACTTGGGTGCTATATACATCAGAAAAAGGTTGACATTTTAAATTAATTTATGTATGTAACTCTATTGTCTAGTTTACCAAACAATGGTGCACAATGTGTAACTAGGAGAGAGGGGTAAATAAAATGAAAATGTGTCTAGTCTTTCGCGATGTGAGAGGAATAGTTACCTAGTCATTCCGATCATGAGAATATTCTCTTCTAAATCTGGTTTATGTGTACATGAGTAACTCTTTTTAAGAGAACAATTTCTCCAATAAAATAAATGTGGGGACTTCATTAGGGTTTTCCCAATCCCACTGATTTCAGCTCAATAAAAGCAGTCTCCATTAGCAACATGCTTCTTCAACTTAGCAAGTAAAAGTCCAAATGCAAAGTTAGAGACAAGGTGTTGGAAGGACAGTGTGCCCTTGTGCATATCCAAGCAAAAGATTTCTGAAATAAAAATTGCACCAAAATGATCAAAAATAATTTTTTTTTTGAGTTAGCATAATAAGATAAAATCGTATTTTGTGAGGACTCTAGGAGAGTTTCGAAAACTAAAGTTATATTTTAGAGAATAAACAATGAATATCGTAAAATTTCCCTAAAACAACTAGATGTGCGACAAGTTTTCTATCCACAAAATCAGCTACAACACATACAACATCATACCTTTTGCCGTGTCTCAGGTGTTGCAAAAAAGAGAATTAAAAAACGAAACAAAAAAAAAAAAAAAGACAGAAAGAGACTGCAATTTCTTTACATTGTTCAGAGTAAGATCTTATAAAATGATTTTAATTATTGAAAAATTATGTGTCAATAAATAGATAAATAAATATATATCGACTGTGAATAAAAATATCTATACTAAAAACTGTAGTGGATGTTTGATAGACATTCTACAGATGTCATTTCCATGACAAGCATAACATAACATCAGTCATTCTTACTCTTAGAAATTATTTGTTCAAAGTGAGATTTCAAAGGGACTGTGATAATTCTCTTTTAGTTGTGGCTCCACCAATCAAATTATTTTTTTTTATTTTTGATAATATAGAACAGGTTGAACTCGTGACTCGAACACAATCTCCTAATGTATGTAATCTCTCACAAAAAACACATAGCGAACGAGTCAGAGTTCTCTTACGAGAGTTGAAATTAAACGTTTGAGATTAGATTACCGTTTCTGTACCAACTAATATTGAAAAAAAAGAGGTAGGGGGAAAGAGGAAAAGAGGGGGGGGGGGGGGGGGGGGGGGGGAGAGTAGGTGTCTTATCAGTGTCCTTTCCTACTTCCCCAAAGATGTTCAACAATTATTAAAGCTAACAAAAACTTTGTATTTGACTAGTTTTTAACAGCACTCAATCACTAATCCTGGGAATTGGTTCTTTCAAACACTCGAAGGATCCCAGAGGGTAATAGCAACATGGGGGACCCGCTTCACATGGATTCACGTGTCAAAGCTAATAAACCGTAATAAATTATAATTAGCAACTTGGGGTTACAACATTCAAACATAAAGTCACAACGACAAAGGGTCCTCTCCTTGCTTCAATAATTTCTACTTCTCTATTAAAATAATCTCACCAAAGACCAACAAAACAAAATGATTTTTTTCTTTTGTTCCCATCTGTCTTCCAAGTGGATTAATAATGTTATTCGGATCAAATTTATCGACCAAGTTTGTCGATCATTTCCGTTATCGTCTTTCGATTAGCAGTGCATTCGAATATTAAAGCACGCCTGCTACCAATCTAGCGGTAATAGTGGATTCGATTAACAAATTTTGATCATTAATTCTTTAGTTTGAATAGGATTAACTTTCCAACTGCAGGCACGCCACCACTTGCATTGGCAACTAGACACAAAGAAGCCAATCAAGTCGTACATCAGTTTAAAAGGGACTCCACCAAACATCCATTAATGAAATGTAGACCACCCATTAAGGTGGATTGTATTATTGTGTGTGAGAATTTTGATGGGCAACTAGTGGTGGGGGTAGAAACACACATACATCTCCCCCAAGTGAGAAAACAGGATTCTTTTTTCTTTTCACGTTGATGCTGAAATTCAATCACACTACACTTGTCGTGGAGTACACGTCATCATTTTGGAAGAATGAGACTATGTCGTAATATTTTTGTATTGGATTCCTTGATCTGTCGATTGAGAAAGGAAAATGCTACACAACTTAAATGGAACATAAAAATTGCAACTCAAATGCATATTATCACTTAGATAAGTATTAGATGAGCGGATCTCACTAAAAAAAGTTGATCGAACTCACTCATCAAAGGGATGATATACATTTAAGTTACAACTGTTTAAATTTTATTTAGATTGTATTGCATTATTCGTTGAAAAAGGAAATTTTCGGTGTTTTGAAGGCACCAAGTTAGCATTGCTCTGTGTTCCCTATGCCCTAAAACAATTATCACGACACTTGTTTGTCAGACAAATAAGTTGATTTGTTCAAAAAAAATTCTAACAACTTTATAAGTAACAACAATTGATTGAGTATGTACAATATTTTATAAGTGATGTATATTACATGATTATGTCATGTGGTGCTTGGTGAACACTGAATATTTTTTCCTGCCCGTTATACTCTTGCGGGCAGAGTTATGTACACAAAAGACCAAGTCGGATACCCTCAAAAGTCTAAATACTCTTATAATAAAATATAAAAAATTTGATAGACCACCAACAATGAATTCATTTTGGCTGAGGTCAACATATACATGAAATTTCTACATGAAAAAAAGGAGAAGGAAAAAAAGAAATGAAGAAAACAAAATAATTAAAAAAAAATTGGGTCCTTTTTTTTGTGTTTTTGTTTTTTTGTTATGCTCTTGGCTATTGTTTCTTTTGTCTTGTGTTTTTTTTCCACAAACATAGTCAAAATCAGAACAAAAACAAAAGCTATAAAACATAAGAAGGGAAAGAATAATGAAATTAAAAATCACGACAACATATTTTTTAACCTGCAAGACCAAAACATGCCATGTTTTGTTTTTACTAGAAGCAAAGAGTAATGGCAGTCAATGTTTTTTTTTTCTCTTTGCAAAAAATTAGTATTTCCTTTCTTATCAATTTGTTAGGATAAGTTCCATTTTATCTTGCTTTTTCTCTCTATTTTTTTCTAAGAAGTTAGATAACTTTATTAATTAGGATAAATAAAATATACAATAAAGTTCAAAACATGCCCCGGAAGCCACAAAGAACTATACCCAAATAGAAAATTGGGTAATATGAACATTAATTTGGCAAATTAAAATACTGGAGTGAAAATGTGGGCTAACTTCAAATATTATGATACATGGAATATACTGTAAGACAAAATTAAAAAGCTTGAGATTGAATGCATAAATAATGTTCCAAACATGATAGCCAATTGAAATCTGCACAATCTATCTAATATTACAGTTAGGAAATTGAATTACAACTTATAAAAATACAACAACAGTTAAAATTGATTTAATTTTCATCTACTTTAATCTAATGATACAAAATCATCATAATTTTTTTTTGCTCAAAACATCATCTTCTCTGCACGGCCCTAATGCCAGATAACTCAACCAATGCATTTCAATGTCGAACAACCCCATTAATCCACACCTATTTCTTTCTTCTCTCGCCCCTACATCTCTCTTATTTTATCTCTGTTTACTTTAATTTTAAATTGCGTAATCAAAGAAAAAGAAAGAAAAAATAAATTTTTATTTAAAATATAAATACTACACGATCAGTGTTGGATTTTTTGTATTATAGAGTGTCTTCAGGGACGAGGTTATTGCTCATTTTTTTAATATGGTATCTTTGTTGAAATAATTAGTAGATTATAGTTTATAGTTAAATCTCCATATTACTTTTAGAAGTGTATTAGAATAACAAACGCACACACATACATACACATTATTTATCTCTCTCTCTACATACATACATGTAGAGAGAGAGAGAGAGAGAGTGTGTGTTTCTACACAAATAATTGAATCAAGTTGTGAGAAGACTAGTTCCATATGGATGCAAGCACAAGAGTGACAAATTTCTTTGCATATACTTAGCAAAACAAAGTTCCAAGCCACAAACTATCAAAAAAGCCGGCCACCTATTTGGCCTACTACTTGTCTTTAATGCTTACTGGAGGGACTCGAGACGGCTCGGCAGGCCCCAAGGCGACACGTGTACAAATGAAGCCGTTACGGAGTGCAGGAGCCGAGTACAAGGGAATACGCCGAGTAGTAAGCAGGAGCCGAGAAGGCGCTGTTCCATGGAGCCAGGAATGAACCTCTGACACCAGCAATTAATGAGATGTGACCCAGCATTTATGAAGACGTGAGTGACTTAGACAGCATTTAATGCGTCTCTGCATCCTCGAAGACCCAAACTGACAGTGATGAGTGGATGCATTAATGACTGTGATGCCGAGTTCAAACATAGGGCCGAGTGCCCCTAAACACCGAGTACTCGGGTGTAGGCGTCAGACACCGTTCATAGGCACTCAAGGGCCTTGATAGCCTGATGTACTCGGCGTTGCCCCGAGGTTGGATATCCCCCCGCCGAGCATTAATGGCGCGGGAATCTAGGTAAAAATCACTCATTACACATGGGTAAATGGCAACAGGTACTGATTGCTGAGACAACCCCAGTGTCAGAGCAATCATTACAGGTTTGTGTATAAATACTCCTCAGAACAATGAGCAAAGGGACGCAAAATCAATCCAGAATTCATAGAAGGAGAGCTTTCCCCCCATCCTTACTGACTGAAGCTTCGGAGGGGATAAGCCGGGCTTGCGCCTGGCTCCCTTTTTCCTAACCTTGTGATTGTTTCAGGGTCCACTATCAGCCCAGCCGCTACTCGATATTGATTGCAGGAATCATCCCGTGCAATTTGGCGCCGTCCGTGGGAACAAACAACCTTTCTTTTGTAGCGGTTACATCATGGTGAATACTCGATCCCAAGGGGAAGGGATAGGGAGCTTGCACGCGAGGAACGTAGGGGCTATACGCCTCCCAGTGGTTAGAGAAGGAAACCCAGCGCGTCAGTCAGCTGGGGTTGAACGTTCTTCCCAACGAACATTCCTCATGGATCAGGGACCAGGGGGGCAAATCCCCTCGGCCCGTGACATCGTTGAGATGGTGGAGGAACGTATGGGGGAACGCATGAGAGAACTAGAGAGAGACAACGCCAAGGTGCGGCGTAGACTGAGAGAGTTCGAGCAATCAGCAAACGCCAGCTGGCACACCCGAGAACCGGTCGATCGGAGCCCCAGCCGACAAGAATCCAGGAGAACGAGGCCTGAGACCCCCGTGAGAAATCGGCGCGGACGCTCAGCCGAAAGACAAGGTCTGCGAAAACGGCAGAGGCATGCACCCGAAGAAGGGCCCGGGGAAATCCGCCGGGGGGCAAGCCTTTCATGGTGGGACCTCCGCCGAGGGATTCCTCGAGATGTCTTATCCACGGAGTCCCAGGCAGAATCTACCGCAAGGGGGCCTAGGGAGGCCAAGTACCCGGGAAAGCTCGAAGGTGATGTGCACCGAGGACCGCAACCCAGGGGGGATGACGAGTAGATATCCTCTCCGTTTGTGCGTTCCATCAGGGAAACTGAAATGCCGAGGAAGTTTGCCGTCCCCCGGTTCAAGGCGTACGATGGGAGGACCGATCCTGAAAGTCACCTTCGGCATTACAAACAACTGATGTCGATTTATGACACTGACCAGAGGGTGTTATGCCGAGTATTCCCCATGAGTCTGGGGGATACCGCTATGAAGTGGTATGAAAGTTTGGCCCCGGAAAGCATTGAGTGTTGGAAGCAGATGGTCGAGCTCTTCAAGGCGCGGTTCATCACCAGCACCAAGAAGCCGAAAGACATCGGCGCCCTGCTCACCCTTAGGAGGAGGAACGGGGAGTCCCTCCGACAGTATGCCATACGATACTGGGAGGAGGTTAATGAGGTGGATGCGTGCTCGGAAGCGATGGCTGCTGCGTCTTTCCGGCTAGGATTGTCCCGGGACACCGGCCTTTACCGGTCTCTTACTAAGAGGGGTCCTGGGGACATGAGGGACTTAATGGCGCGCATAGACAAGTATGCTCGAGTCGAGGAAGAGGCCACCGTTCCCAAGAGTAAAGCAGCAGTGCCGAGGAAGAAGGAGAGGGAGCCACAGTCTCGGGGTGCGCCCATTACGCCACCAAGCCGCTTGTCTTTTCAGGGGGTTAACACGGTTTTCAAAGAGCCCATTTACAGAATGTTGAGAAAAATAAGATACCAGCCTTATTTCAGGTGGCCCCCAAAGATGATAGGCGACCCGACTACGAAAGACACAACAGTCAGATGTTCCTACCATAGGGATTTTGGCCATATGACCGAAGACTGCAAAGCATACAAGTCATTCCTTGAACAATTGGTCCGGGATGGACACCTTGGAGAGTTCATTGACCAAAAGCCCCGCCGAAGGGTGGTTGAGGAGAGGGCGGAGTCGCCCCGGGAAGTTGTTCCTGTAATTAACGTTATACATGCCTGTACAGTTGAAAGGCTGACGTATAATGTCCTCCGAGCAGAACGCAGGAGAGTGTCGCAGGCGTTGAAAGTCGAAGAGAGCGAGTGGACAGAACAGTCCACTAAGAGGCCTCGGCTGGTTCACGAGGCCATCAGTTTCTCTGACGACGACTTAGGAGGGGTGGCCCTGCCGCATGATGATGCACTTGTCATCACCTTACGAATCGATAAATTTGACGTGAGGAGGATCCTGGTGGACTCAGGAAGCTCGTCTGAGGTGATGTACGACGACCTCTTCCGGAAGTTGGGCTTAACCCGCAAGGACTTGAAGCCTGTCCAAACCCCCCTTGTCGGTTTCAACGACTCGAGTGCTCTTCCACTCGGCAAGGTCAGTTTGATGGTTCAAGCAGCAATCGTTTCGGTCCCGGTGGAGTTTTTGGTGATAGACTCTGATTCCCCATACAATGCCATTATGGGAAGGACATGGCTGCACGCCATTAGGGCAGTCCACTCCAGCTATCATCATAAAATAAAGTTCCCCACCCCCCGCGGCATCATGGAGATCCGAGGGGATCAGTTGGCTGCCAAAAATTGTTTCTATGCCGCGATGAAGACAGGATTGGGAGCCCGACTTGAAGACCGTAACCCCGAGGACGTGGTGGCCAAATAGCAATCACAGTTTGGTCGGCTCGGAGTAGATGAGCCCGCGATGGAACCGGCCGACCGTTCCACCGAGCCTCTGATCAAGGTCCTGCTTAATCCCGAAGATGAGGGGAGATATTTCTTGATAGGATCCACATTGGAGGGTGCTGAGAGGGAGGAAATGAGTTCTTTTCTGCGCCGGAATGTCGATATATTTGCTTGGACTCATTCCGAGATGACAGGGATCAATCCCGAGGTCATGACTCATCGACTCCATGCCAACCCGAGGGTGAAGCCAGTAAGGCAAAAGGCAAGAAGAACGGCTCCGCATCACGCAAAGGCTGTGGAGGAGGAGGTTGACAAATTACTAGAGGCGGGTACCATTCGGGAGGTCCAATTTCCCGAGTGGCTGTCTAACACGGTGTGCGCGAAAAAGAAGGAGGGTAAATGGCGGGTTTGCGTAGATTTCACCGACTTGAATAAGGCGTGCCCCAAAGATGGATACCCGCTTCCTAAAGTTGATCAGTTGGTAGATGCGACTGCAGGTCACAAGCGCATCACCTTCATGGATGCTCGGGCGGGATATCACCAAATCCCATTAGACGAGTCGGACCAAGAGAAGACAGCCTTCATTACCCCCCGGGGAATCTATTGCTATACTGTGATGCCGTTTGGGTTGAAAAACGCCGGGGCTACCTACCAGCGGTTGATGAACAAAATGTTCAAACACCTTCTCGGCGTGACCATGGAGGTGTACATTGACGACATGCTAGTAAAGAGTAAAGAGAGCGCCGATCATCTGGCGGATCTCGGCATCACGTTTTCTATACTCCGACGCTACGTTTTAAAGCTTAATGCATCGAAGTGCGCTTTTGGGGTAAGCTCGGGGAAGTTCCTAGGATACCTGGTGACCCATAGGGGTATCGAAGCTAACCCCGACCAGATTCATGCAGTCCAAAACGTCCAGGCTCCTAGGACCATCAAAGACATCCAGAAGTTGACTGGGATGCTCGCCGCCCTTAACCGGTTTATTTCTAAATCCTCTGATAAGTGCAAGTCATTCTTTGCCAAGTTGAAGGAGGCGGCGAAGGGGGTATGGGACGACGAATGTGACCGAGCACTTGAAGGGGTTAAGAAGTATCTGAAATATCCTCCGACTCTATCCGTCCCGGTGGCGGAGGAAACGCTATACCTCTACCTGTCTGTCTCGGAGGAGGCTGTTAGTGGCGCGTTGGTAAGGGAATGTGAAGGGGCCCAAAGGCCCGTATATTTCGTCAGTAAGACCTTGCTTGACGCCGAGACAAGGTACCTGCCGATGGAGAAGCTGGTCCTTGCGCTTATAGTCTCGGCGAGAAAACTCAGGCACTATTTCCAGGCGCACATCATTGAGGTAATGACTGATCGCCCTCTCAGGCCCATCCTTCAGAGAGCCGACTTGTCAGGCAGAATTGCCAAGTGGGCCGTAGAGCTTGGTGAATTCGAGATAAGGTACAAACCCCGTAGTTCGATTAAGGGGCAAGTCCTGGCTGATTTTATCGCCGAGTTCTCTGCGGCCGAGCCCCCGCCGAAGATCGGCGCTTTGGGTGTTGACTGGAGCCTACATGTCGACGGGTCCTCGAACGCAAGGGGGGCAGGAGTAGGGGTAATACTAGCCAGTGCAGAAGGATTCACAATTGAAAGAGCTATCAGATTGGGATTTAAAGCATCCAATAATGAAGCCGAGTATGAGGCGCTGCTGGCGGGACTCGATGTTGCCTACTCGGTCGGAGTTAGGCACCTGCAGGCCTTCTGCGACTCCCAGCTGGTGGTGAATCAGATCAATGGTGACTTTGAAGTCCGAGATACGAGAATGAAAGCTTACTGTCAAAAGGCGAAAGCCAAGATAGAGAAATTTGCAAAGGTGGAAATCTCCCAGATTCCAAGAGATCAGAACACCCACGCCGACGCCCTGGCTTGCCTGGCCTCGGCATTGGCCTCAGAAGTAACCCGGCGTATCACAATTGAAAACCGGGAGAAACCAAGTATAGAGGAGACATATGTCCAGCAAGCGTTGCCGGTGCATGTGCAGTCAACTACCGGCTGGATGGTTCCTATTATTGCCTACTTGACAGAAGGCGTGCTCCCCGAGGATATCAAGGAAGCCAGAAAGATCAGGCTCAAGGCCCCTAGGTTCTGGATTTCCGACAATCAGCAACTTTATAGGAAATCTTTCTCCGGTCCCCATTTGCTTTGTGTCCCTGAGGACAAGGTGGAACCCCTGCTCTATGAAATCCATGAAGGCATATGCGGAAGTCACACGGGAGGCAGATCCCTTGCACACCGAGCAGTGACACAAGGATATTGGTGGCCATATATGCAAAGAAACGCGAAGAGCTACGTGAGAAGATGCGACAAATGCCAGAAGTTCGCCCCCATTATCCGACAACCGGCGGGGGACCTGAACTTTATGACTAGTCCTTGGCCTTTCTCTCAATGGGTAATAGACATTGTGGGTCCACTCCCGAAGGCCCCCTTAGGCAAGAAATTCTTGTTGGTAGCAACCGATTACTTCACCAAGTGGATCGAAGCCGAGCCCCTGAGCCGTATCCGAGACGCCGAGACAAAGAGATTCGTTTGGCGGAACATAATCACTCGGTTTGGGATTCCCAGAGCTATAATCTCGGACAACGGCACCCAATTCAACAGTGGCCCTTTCAGAGAATTTTGCTCGGGGTTTGGAATACGTAATTACTATTCCACACCAGCATACCCCCAGAGTAATGGGCAAGCAGAGGTTTCTAACAAGACTGTGTTGGCAGGGATCAAGAAGAGGCTTGAAAAGGCAAAAGGAAAGTGGACCGAGGAGTTGCTCAACGTGATGTGGGCCTATAGGACGACACCGAGGACTTCAACAGGGGAAACGCCGTTTGCCTTAACATACGGGGTGGAGGCTGTCATCCCGCTTGAAGTCGGGCTCCCGACCATCAGGAGTCAAGCGTTTGATCTGGGGAATAATGACCAGATGCTTGCCAGAGATCTGGACTTAGCCGAAGAGAAGAGAGAATTGGCGTCCATCAAGCTAGCCAAGTACCAAGGAGAACTATCAAGACAGCACCACAAGAAGATCCGAATCAGAGATTTCAAGGTGGGGGACTTGGTCCTCAGAAAGGTAGTAGGCGCTACTCGGGAACCCACCGAGGGTAAACTCGGACCTAATTGGGAAGGCCCCTACAAAGTGGTTGCAGTGGGGGGCACCGGGGCGTATAGGCTACAGGATATGGATGGCATTGATGTAATCCGCCCTTGGAATGTATCTAACCTGAAGAGATATTTTTGTTGATACAAGTTCATTATTCTGTCAATTTGTTAATGCAGATGTCAACGAGACCAGCTCTCGGTCGTTAGGGGCATGGTCCCGAGGGGTATAAGACCTCACCTTTGAGGCAACGCTCTCAAATCCAACACGAGACGAGCTCTCGGTCGTTAGGGGCATGGTCCCGAGGGGTATAAGACCTCACCGTTGAGGCAACGCTCTCAAATCCAACACGAGACGAGCTCTCGGTCGTTAGGGGCATGGTCCCGAGGGGTATAAGACCTCACCATTGAGGCAACGCTCTCAAATCCAACACGAGACGAGCTCTCGGTCGTTAGGGGCATGGTCCCGAGGGGTATAAGACCTCACCGTTGAGGCAACGCTCTCAAATCCAACACGAGACGAGCTCTCGGTCGTTAGGGGCATGGTCCCGAGGGGTATAAGACCTCACCGTTGAGGCAACGCTCTCAAATCCAACACGAGACGAGCTCTCGGTCGTTAGGGGCATGGTCCCGAGGGGTATAAGACCTCACCATTGAGGCAACGCGCTCAAATCCAACACGAGACGAGCTCTCGGTCGTTAGGGGCATGGTCCCGAGGGGTATAAGACCTCACCGTTGAGGCAACGCTCTCGAATCCAACACGAGACGAGCTCTCGGTCGTTAGGGGCGCGGCCCCGAGGAGAGGTTTCTGATAGTGTGGTGCCCAACAGTTTAGGGGTTTACTCATCCTTCACCCAAGTATTTCCTTTTCCTTATGGTTATAAGCTCACTTCCACTTCGTGGAAACGGGATGCTATTAGTCTTGGCCCCCAGCAGTCCAAAGACCGAGTTAAGACAGCGAGTGACCCAAAGCCAGTCGAATACAAAAAAAAAAAAAACGAAAGAGCGCCTATAAAGAAGAAATTGCATTCACAGTCAAAGCATAGACGAAATGACAGAAATTTCCATTGATTGGTGAGGAAAAGTGCGTTACAATTCAAAACGGGGCTTTGCGTCCCCGGTGGCGTACATATATTCAAAGGAAAAAAAGCTCGCCGCCGGGTTCACCTCGGCTCGTGAGTAGTCAGATCGTCGACCGGCGAGGAGGGAAGATCAGGCTCTTGGCCACCAATGACGGGAGAAAGGCCATCAGAACCATCACTTACAGTAATGGTTGCCGTGGCACCCTCGGCTGCCTCAACCTCCTCGGCGTCTGGATCTCCTTCTGGGAGGTCCCCAGGTTCGAACCCAGCAAGAGAACTATGCTATTGGAAAAGTTCGCTGGCTGGGTCCACCCGAGCGGCATGCAGAGCGGCCGCCCATCCGCGCCGGAAAGCAATGGTCTTGGCTTCCTCAAAGGCGGGAACCATCTGCTCTTGGGTCTCCAAGTAGACCCTCTCACACTCCTTGTGGAGCCTTTGTGGCTCCCCTGCCTTCTCTGCTGTCAAAGAGTCCACCTGAGCGGTCAACTGCCTGACGAGGCCCTCGGAGTCCAGAGCTTTGTTCTCGGCAGCCGAGATCTTCAGCTCGTACTCCTCAACCTTCTCCATTGCCGCCGCCTCACTCGCCCTTAGTTTCTGCAATTCGGCGTCTAGCGAGTCGCGTTCAACAATGAGATTGGTGATGTGCTTCTTCTGATCGGCAAGGACCGCCTCGACGCCCTTGGTGTGCACGTCCTTCTCATCTATCGCCTTCTGGGCGCCCCTCGCCGTCTGCTTGTATTCCCAGAAGCGATCAATGATGACCCCCAGCTGCTGAGAGACCTGAAAATCGGTAAAACAACGAGTTAAGTGGTTGCCGAGTACGTGGAACGAAGTCCAAACGAAACGCTTACCACCAAGTTGTTCTGGACAGCGCTTAAAAGGAGCGCGTTGTCAGATTGGTCGTTGTGAACGCACATGTCTGCGCTGAATTAGAGGGTCGAGGCCACTGCAAAGGCTACTTCCCTGTCCTGCATGATGGAGTCTGACTCCAGGACAAGTCGGCATCCCCTCCTTTCCGCCTGTGCAACCCACGCGGCAGGGGTGGACGTCCCGGGAACAGAGGTGGTTACGCCAGGGACATCATGGCGACGCTTCTGCCGACGCTCTTCATCTTGTCGGTGTTCGGGTATCTGAGGATCCCGGCTTCGCCTGCCGGTTTCCCGATCGACGGTAGGGGGAACTTGGTGGATGGGCACAATGCCAGTCGGCGGAATTGCAGGATCCGCCTGTCGCCGAGTTGGTGGAGGTGGGGGCACATCCTGCTGAGGCGCTGGGGGAATAGCCGGTGCGATGCTCGGGGAGGCACCCTGAGCCAAGGCCCTGGCCCTGCGCCGAGAAGCGACAGCTTCCATGGCAGCAGCAGAAATAGGAGGGACGTTGAACATGTCTTCGGCCGGGGAAGGAGGAGCTTGAGGAGAAGGGGTTCTCTCGGCGTCGTCTTCGGATGAAGACAAGTCCTCCCAACGCTTAGGGTCGAAAGGAGGCGGAATCTGAGAGAACCGGCTGTAGGGTGGATGGTAGCCGAGGAGCACGTGTGCTGCTCGGGAGTACTCGTTAGTCGGCTCGGAGGACCACACCTTCAACAGGTCGTCGAACCGGATTTGGGATCTGTGAGGTTGGGCTGCGTCACGCCGGTATCCCTCTGCAAAAGCAGCAAAAGACAGGGTTAGAAGGAAAAATACTTCTAAGCCGAGAGGTCGTCCAACTAATTCAACACACCTTCATCCCTCGGCACTTTGGGGCAGTACAGTCCGTCGTACTCGGGTCCAGGGCCCCTCTCCCAGCTTCCGCCGAGCATAATCAGATCATCGAAATACCCCTTGTCGGAGTCTGGCATATGTGTGACTAGGTACATAGAGGTGTCCCGGGTTTTGAGGTAGTACCTTCCCCCGCCGACTAATCTTAGGTCGTAGCAGAACAGGATTTCGTCTACTCCTAAGTTGACCCCTAAACGAGCGTTCAGGGCGACTACTCCCATGACTATCCTAAAGAAGTTTACCCCACACTGAAGAGGGAACAGCCTGAGCTGCATCAGCATCTTCAGTACAAGGGGGGGTAGAGGGAAAGTTAGACCACCTTCCATGATGGCCTTTGTATAGAAGGGCATCATCTCAACACACCCACGTTCCCTACTGTGTCGTGAAGGGTGGAAAGGAAAGGTCAAGACTCTCTGGTATTCGGTACTTGGCCCTAAAGGCATCTATGTTACCCTCATTGACCACGGTTTTCTTTAACCTTTGAGTTGTGGATGAGGAGGGGTTCCTAGCTTGGCTACTGCGACTTCTAGCCATGAGTGGAGATGATGGAAAGGGTAGAAGGAGAAGAAGAAAGGAAGAGTGCAGAGTACTTAAAGGATTTTTCTTCTGGAGAGATCTCGGAGGGAAAGGGAGGAGTACTCGGCAGCTATTTGCTTGAAAGAGAATTGAGATTGCAAAGTTCTCAAATGGCCAAGAGTTCCCCTATTTATAGGGAGATGGGAGAGCGGGAATCGAGGAGACGTTCATCATGAGAGAATTTGAAAAGGGCGGCCCAAGACGTGCAAGTAACCGCCCCTCGTTAAATGGACGTGACAGGCAAGCCCCCTCTCTGCTTGCGCCACCTGTCCCACGCCGCAAAAAGAGTGGGGGCTGGGGGGCAGTTGGAGGGACTCGAGACGGCTCGGTAGGCCCCAAGGCGACACGTGTACAAATGAAGCCGTTACGGAGTGCAGGAGCCGAGTACAAGGGAATACGCCGAGTAGTAAGCAGGAGCCGAGAAGACGCTGTTCCATGGAGCCAGGAATGAACCTCTGACACCAGCAATTAATGAGATGTGACCCAGCATTTATGAAGACGTGAGTGACTTAGACAGCATTTAATGCGCCTCTGCATCCTCGAAGACCCAAACTGACAGTGATGAGTGGATGCATTAATGACTGTGATGCCGAGTTCAAACATAGGGCCGAGTGCCCCTAAACACCGAGTACTCGGGTGTAGGCGTCAGACACCGTTCATAGGCACTCAAGGGCCTTGATAGCCTGATGTACTCGGCGTTGCCCCGAGGTTGGATATCCCCCCGCTGAGCATTAATGGCGCGGGAATCTAGGTAAAAATCACTCATTACACATGGGTAAATGGCAACAGGTACTGATTGCTGAGACAACCCCAGTGTCAGAGCAATCATTACAGGTTTGTGTATAAATACTCCTTAGAACAATGAGCAAAGGGATGCAAAATCAATCCAGAATTCATAGAAGGAGAGCTTTCCCACCATCCTTACTGACTGAAGCTTCGGAGGGGATAAGCCGGGCTTGCGCCTGGCTCCCTTTTTCCTAACCTTGTGATTGTTTCAGGGTCCGCTATCAGCCCAGCCGCTACTCGATATTGATTGCAGGAATCATCCCGTGCACTTACCAAATAATGCAAGAAGATGCCCTTTATCATTCTAGGTCTTAGTGGTAAAAGTATCGGATTAACAATTGAATCAATGTATTTGACAAATTACCTAATGTACTCTTTTTCTATTTTGGATGTCGATAATAAATTTCTTAGATTGTTACGATTCCATCAAGAAGACATTAAAGTTCTTTTTATTTAAATAATTTTACTTTTAAAATACACATATCACTTATATAAGATCTACAAGCATAATCTGTTGAAAATTTTAAGAAAGAGTTTGTAGAGGAGTCATAAAAAAGTGAGCAGAGATCAATTTTATTTTTTGGATCTGTATATTCAATCAGCAATAAAAAATAAAATTACAGAAAAATATAAATTTTGTGATCAATGTGTGTGTGTGAATTCCTAAGGGGTGAAGTAAGTTTTTATGGGAAATCAATTGGTTTTAGAGGTGAATTAGTGTGAACAACATAGAAAAAAATAAGAAGAAGAAGAGAAAGCCAGAGTTGATTGCGTTTTTTTTTTGTTACAGGGTGTCCAGACTTACGCCGACTACTCCCACAAACTCTAAGCCGGCCACTGTAAAAAGTTAATTGTGTTTGATATTTGCCTTTCAGGGCCATTTGTGACCCATTGTTCTTAGACCCAAAAAAAATCCATATGCATCTATTTCTCAAAGCCTCTCAACATTGGTTCTGACTCCTCCGCTGTTGATTAAAACGACATCGTTTTGAATCAAAATAACATCGTTTGGTTAAATAGAATGGCATTTTTTGGGGGCAAAGCGATACCATTTTAACCAACAATACTTCTATTGTTAAAAGATTAAAAGTAGAGGATTCTCAGCCCTAAACATTATTGGCGGTGTTTCTTACTTGTGGACTGATAAAAAATGCCCTAAGGATGAAAGCCCAATTTGAAATGGCAAAACTTGATGAGCCCAAAGAATTAAACGTAGCTTGGGCCTGCATTTGCAAGTCTCAAAGTAGCCCAGTCAAGTTACATCTAGGTTAGAGGTCGCAATTGAGTTGTGTGATACTTGATTTATATCGAGTCGTGTTAAAACTGAACTAACAGGAAAAAAATAAATTTGTATCAATTCAGGTACAACCCAATCAACTAAATATGTCGAAGTCTCTGTGACACTAGTATGACCTATTTATTATGCGTGATGAAACACGGTAAGTGTAATCCGCTAAATAAATAGTTTATGTTTATATCACGATCACCTTCGTGTTGAAAATTTATAAGAAATAATATGTAATTACAGAACACGGGTTAGACGGATTAAATGGATAATATTCGTGTCACAGGAAATATTTGAATTCGTATCAAAAATATGTCATAAAGATCGATATTATAGACCCGAATACGAGAGGAGAAACTAATCATGTGTCATGTTCGGATTGACCCAATTATTACTAACCCTGTTCAGGTTCACCCATATTTCCTTTCTTGGACCAGATCCATGGACCACTATCTAACATTCAAGTGGTCCAAAGCCCATTGTCTTCGCATAGCCATTTTTATACCCCCCAATGAATTCCCAGTTTTTATCACGTCATAATTCGCGTGATAAAAACTAGGGGTGTCAATCGTGTCGTGTCGTATCATTTTCATGTCGTGTTAGCTTCGGTCGTGTTTTTTTTATGTCGTATCACTTTCGGTACATGTCGGATTCGTGTCAATATTCGAGTAATAAAAACAGTCTTTAAACTATAGAACAAAATTTCGTGTATCCGACTCTCACCAAATTCTGTAATGGCAAGAATTTTTTGCACTGGACTTCTTTATATTGATATTTCCTCTACCCAGTTTTTATCACGTCATGATTCGATTTATAAAAACAGTCTTTAAACTATGAAACACCCTTCCCCCCTTGCTCTCCCCCACAAAAAAAAAAAAGAAAAAAAAAAAAAACTATGGAACAAAATTTTGTATATCTGACTCTCTCCAAATTTTGTAATGACAAGAATTTCTTGCGCTGGACTTTTTTATATTGATATTTCCTCTACCCAAGAGTCCGAAAGATTACGCACAAAACAAAACGAAGCGTAAGAAAGATTTAATTATGTGGTCTTATAAGATTTGCTTTAATAATTTTGTATTACGAGGAATTAATGCTTTAAAATACACCACGTGTGAGTATTAAAAATCTCTGAAAAGCTCATTATTACAATGTCAGATCCATAGATTTTCCAGACATTATTTCAATTTAATTAATGTAATTTAAGAATATTTAGCTGCATCTTCATCACTCCTAGACATAGAGATTGGTGTTTTCCTGACTAATTTTGATTTGTTTAAGGTCTAGTTGCATTTTATTTAAACCTATGTAAAACAAATAGTACAATAAAATTTGCAAAGATCTATGAGACAAAATCTATCTGTATAGCATCATATGCAGTTTTAATAAAATAGTTTTAACGGAACTAATGTGGGTAGTTTATTGTGGTTTGACTCTTTCCAAGTTCGAGGCAAAATGGAAAAACTAGAAGCTAAAAAAATGGGGCAAGTTTTTTTTGTTTGGATAATGAAAATGGATAATTTGAATCCCTTAATTTGGGCCGAAATTCATATGATTAATGCCCAAATCAATCGCGCCATGAAGGATCCAGTCGATTATAGGAGTAATATTAGATTGACTAAAAAATAAAGCTTACATTCAAATGATCCCGTCGATTAAGGGATGTGATGGTACCACAAAATATCCAAGGATGAGCTCAGCTCTCCAGGTCAGCCAGATCGGGAGCTCAGCTCATCAGTATCACATGTGCGCCTCAACATCAGACCTCAACTCCCTGTATTCATACCTCACCGAAGTTTGCTCAAAGGACAGCTGGATACCACCAAGTTCCCCATAATTTTGGCATCAATCACCCAACTAGCGCAAGTCTCGCTGCGCAATAAGGGGGAACTGTAACAGTTAAGGGGCGAGGATCTCGCCCCAGATCAAGCAAACCCTAGGAATATCTATAAATAAGAGGCAAAGCCCTCAAAAAGGATATAGTCATTGTACCCTAGCAAAGTACTCTCTGTAAACCACACACAATTGATTAATATATTCAGGAGTAAGAAACTTCATTGAGAGTGGATTAGCTGAACTTCCGAACTGGTGAACCAATATAAACATCATGTGTGACCCTCCCCTCCCCCCAAAAAAAAAATTATTCAAAAAATCCTATTCCCAAGAGCCTTGGAGCTCTCTCATCGTTGTTAATTTAGATATATTAGAAAAACATCATTAATTATGTTGGTAATGATATTATTTTACAATGATTTCAAATTATAAAAAACTAGTTGAAAATATTGTAAATATGATGAATAGAATTGTTACTAATCAATATTTAAGATTTTGTGTTACACGTTCAACCTTTTTTATTGTTTTATTGTTCAAATTTGTCTCCATTACGATAAAATTTTAGCTCCGTCCCTGTCTATACTATTTGAACTTTAAATCGTTTATATAGAAGAACTAGTTATTGCCTGTGCCTGAAGGCACAAAGTAATAAAAAATGGTAAACAATAAACATATTTATATTCATATCCAAAATTAAATCACAAATATAGATGAGAGATAAATGAATTTAAACATCGGTTTGTAGTGGGGGTGAAAGGTGGTGGTGGTAGGAGACGGTGATGGTTGTGGTGGGTGGCAATGACCGTGGTGGCGGCGATGGCATTGTTGGCGGCGGCGTTGGTGGCGGCGACGGTGGTGGTGGTGGTGGTGGCGACAGCGGTGGTGGTGGTGGTGGTGGTGGCGGTGGTGGTGGCGATGGTGGCGGTGGCGGTGGCGGTGGCGGTGGCGGTGGCGGTGGCGGTGGCGGTGGCGGTGGCGGTGGCGGCGGCGGCGACAGTGATTGTGGCGACGGTGGTGGTGGTGGCGGCAATGGTGGCGGTGGCGATGGCGACGGTGGTGGTGGTGGTGGTGGCGGCGACGACGACGACGACGGCTGTGGCGGCGACAATGGTGGTGGCGGCGGCGGCGGCGGCGGTGGTGGCGACGGTGGTGGTGGTGGTGGTGATAGTGGCGATGGTGGTGGTAAAAGTAGTGGCGGCAGCGGCGGTGGTGGAGGTGGTGGTGGTAGAAGTAGTGGTGGGATGGTTTCAAACACTAAATTTTTTTTTAAAGTACTTATGAAAAATAATTTCTAGAAATATTTTTAAAAAATCATTCCAAACACACCTTTAGGTGCCTATTTTTCCTATTAAATTTAGGGTGTTAATATTAGCCGTTAGATTAATTTTAAAGTAAAATTTAAAGCGATCTCAACCGCGAATAGCAAAAGTCATTTTGTTTATCTTTTGAGATTTGAATTGTAAGCTACTTTATTATATAGATAGTGACACAAATTATCTATTTATATTTATTCTAATATAATTTTTTTTTTTAATTCTCCTCAATATTACATCACCCATCACACGATGGATGGTCTAACATTAACGGAATTCAAGTGGAACTCACTTACCGACACACGTTGGATGACCAAACATTGCATATGAAAATAATCTAGACAGGCTAAGAATCTTTCAAGTCAGATAACAGGATTTGACTACACTACTGTCAAAAAAAATTTAGTATCGAATTTCTAAAATTTATTATATTAAATATTATTTTTTATAATTTTTATTGGTCATTTTAAAATTAAAAAATTTATTATTTTTGTATGTAATTTTACGTTTTTGTGAATGTTTTTTATTACTGTGGTGGTAATTATTTTTATTATTTTTTTTCAGTACAAAAAAATTATTACATTTATGAATATTTTTATCATTTTGTGGGTATTTTTATCACTGTTGTGGTAACTATTTTTATCACTTTTTTTAGTATTATAACAGTGATAAAAACACTCACAAATATAATAAAAATACATACAAATATAATAAATTTTAATATAATACTAAAATTTTGAATTTAGATACCATAGTCAAGTGGCAGATAACAAAAAGGCAATGATTGGTATAGCTTTGTGACTGTAAAGTTTCTTTCACTTGTGGCAAAACTAATATAAAAACTGCAATAAACAAAACCACCTTGGAAGAGCACTAAGAACAATTGCAAGTCTGTCACCTCCCACAAGAATGACTAAAGAAAACCATGGCTGCTGTGCACATTACATGGAATGGAAAGCCTAGGTCCTAGTCATGACCCAACTCATAATAGGGTTGTTTAGAGTAAACAACAAAGTCCAATATTTCTCAACTAACCAAAAACTTTACCTCTCTCATAACCATAGGGAAAGTGGTTAGGATTACCAAACAAAACCGAGAAATTTTTGTGTGGGTTTTACATTTTTCGTGTCAGTGTTTTACGATGTACATCTCTAATAAAAAATTATACATGCCTAATAAATGATTGTCACCCATTACCTTACCCGAGAAATTATACATGTTTCTCATTCAGTATGGACATCATATGATACTGCCACGTAATATGTTAAATCTACTCGAATCTTTTTCAACAAAACCACATACATTTTTTCATACTAGAGCGTTCTTCTAACCACGGTTATTTAAACTCATAGTTACAATGGAAATTATGATTTTTAATGCAAGGACAAGCAAACCTTGCTCAGTGTACGAGTCACTTTTTTTTTTTTTTGAGAGATTTAAATTTAGGACCTCGAGATAGTACTTCTCAACCAGACTACTCTACTTAGTTAGAGTTGAAGTACGTAAGTTTTGTTTGAGAAAAAAACTCTTGAATATTATACATCAACTTGCTAGCATACGACCTACACTATGCTTTTTACATAGTTTTCTATGCTAATATATTCAAATGCAGAGCCCCTTGACACTCTTTTCTCCCTGCAAAAGCCATGCCTCTCTCTCTCTCTCTCTCTCTCTCTCTCTCTCTCTCACACACACACACACACACACAGCTTGATTAAGGTAGAAAGGCCTTTTAGATTCTCCTAATGTAAACCCATCACATAAAAAGCCTAAAAAAATTGTTTTTTTTATTTGATTATACAGACCCCCTTGGCACCACTTTTTTGCTTGAAACATCAAGTGGGTGGTGTAGGGAATTATATTTTTGGATGCTATATATAGAGTAGAGCCGAGGTCCCTCTCATCTTTGATAGACCCCACCAAGTCAAATTACTTTATTTTCATCTCCATTTAATTATTTAATCACCTTTAAGCCCAACTTTTTATATCTTGACCACCACCCGAATTTATTTAATGATAAATGATTGAATTCGATCAAAATTAATAAAGCGTGAAAAAAGTTTAAATGATTGAATTCGAATATATATCTATATAATAAAGTAACTTACAATTTAAATTTCAAAAGATAAACAAAATGACTTTTGTTTTTCGCGGTTCAGATCGCTTTAAAATTTATTTTAAAGTTAATCTAACGGTTAATATTAATACCCTAAATTTAATAGGAAAAATAAGTCTCTAAGGGTGTGTTTGGAGTGACTTTTTAAAAGTACTTCTAGAGATTATTTCTCATAAATACTTTAAAAAAAATAATAGTGTTTGAAACCGCCCCACCACTACCTCTACCCCCCCCCACCACCACCACCACGGCCGCCGCCACCACCACCACGGCTGCCGTCACCGCCACCACATCATTGTCACCCACCACAACCATCACCGTCTCTTACTACTACCATTGCCGCCCACCACCTCTCACCCTCACTACAAAGCGATGTTTAAATTCCTTTATCTCTTTTCTATGTTTGTGATTTGATTTTGGATATGAATACAAATATGTTTATTGTTTACCATTTTTTATTACACTGTGCCTTCAGGCACAGACAATAACTAGTTTATATAATAAAATAGCTTACAATTCAAATCTCAAAAGATAAACAAAATGACTTTTGCTATTCGCGGTTGAGATCACTTTAAATTTTACTTTAAAGTTAATCTAACGGCTAATATTAATATCCTAAATTTAATAGAAAAAATAGGCCCTTAAGGGTGTGTTTGAAGTGATTTTTTAAAAATACTTATAGAAATTATTTCTCATAAGTACTTTAAAAAAAATAATAGTGTTTGAAACTGCCTCACCACCACCATCATCACCGCTACTATAGCCGCCACCCGCCGCCACCATCGCCACCGCCGCTGACACCGCCACGGCCGTCGCCGCCGCCACGACCACGACCACCACCGCCCCCCACCATCACTACCACCGCCCCCACCGCCACTGCCACCCGCCACCACCACCCCCGTCGCCGCCACCACCACCATCACCACCATGGTCATTGCCACTCACCACAACCATCACCGTCTCCTACCACCACATGATCGCCCATCACCTCTCACCCCCACTACAAATCGATGCTTAATTTCTTTATCTCTTCTCTATGTTTATGATTTGATTTTGAATATGAATACAAATATATTTATTGTTTACCATTTTTTATTACACTGTGCCTTTAGGCACAGACAATAACTATTTATATAATAAAATAACTTACAATTCAAATTTCAAAAGATAAACAAAATGACTTTTATTTTTCGCGGTTCAAATCGCTTTAAATTTTACTTTAAAATTAATCTAACGGTTAATATTAATACCCTAAATTTAATAGGAAAAATAGGTCCCTAAGGGTTGTTTGAAGTGACTTTTTAAAAGTACTTATAAAAATTATTTCTCATAAGTATTTAAAAAAAAAAATTTGTGTTTGAAACTGCTCCACCACTACCTCTACCACCACCACCACCGCCACCACTATCACCATTGCCATCGCCGCCAGCACTGCCACCACAACCAGCAGTGCCACCACCACCACCACCGCCGCCGCCGTCCACCACCACCACTACCACTATTGTCGTCGCCGCCACTGCTGCAGTACCACCTCCGCTGCCGCCGCCGCCACCACCACCCCCACCACTCCACCACCACCACCACCACCATCGCCGTCGCCACCACCACCACCATCACCGTCGCCACCACCACCACCATCACCGTCGTCGCCACCACCACCACCGTTGCCGCCACCACCACGGTCATTGCCACCCACCACAACTATCACCGTCTCTTACCACCACCACCTCTCACCCCCACTACAACCGATGCTTAAATTCATTTATCTCTCATTTATGTTTGTGATTTGATTTTGGATATGAATATAAATATAGTTATTATTTATCATTTTTTATTACTCTGTACCTTCAGGCACATGCAGTAACTAGTATATATATATATAATGTAGTCCTTTTTATCATCTTTTGTTGAAGTTACTTATTGGTGAACTCAAAATGCAATTTAAAAATTTTAAATGTAGTTCAAGTGGTAATATGAACGAGTTGTTAACTCAAGTTTTTTGAGTTAGAATTTTGATAACCTATTGGAGCTAGGTAATGAGGGATTTATCCCTTATGAATACTCTAGTCTCGGCATGGACGATATACTTTTGACGGAATTGGTGAAGGAATTAGTCGAGATATGTGTAAATCGACTCGAATATTCCTGACCGTTGAACTTAAAAAAATACAATTTAATGAAAGTTAAGACTCAATGCCAAAGATGGAGTAAGAATTTGCTAAAAACTTTGTTGAGAATAATTGAATTGCTAATTAGTTACTTGGAAAATGAATGTTCCTCATAGAGTCGATATGTTTTATGCTTGTTGATAGGACCCTAAATTAGAATATAAGAAAATTAGATTACTTGAGTGCAATTTTTGTTGGTTGCTTACTATAAACTCTTCCTTTTATTTATTTATTTATTTTTATCATAAATCCTCCTTTTATTCAAACTTGAAATCAACTATAATAAAAGATAAACACTAACCTAATTATTTATAAAATTCATATCAAATTTAAATGGAATTAAAATCCCCGGTGGGAGCAACGATATTTGAACTCGTGACTTTCAGACCCAACAAAAAGATAGCTAACCTCATCAACACCATGACTAGGAATGGGATTTTGCATCATGTAACAAAAAGAAAAAAAGAAAAAGCATCATGTGAGCAAAGATGAAAAATTATAGTAGCCATCAGATCTTTGTGGGTAAATAACAGCCATCAGATTAGGATGTGGGACCCACTAAGAATAATGAACTCAGAAACCAGAGCAACACCGAATCATTTTCAAATGAGCCACCACCTAATGCCACTAAAGCAGACATGTAGTTGAATTTAATTGACAAAAAAATAGATGGATGGCGAATGAGAATGGCGTGTGGAAAGAGATCATTCATTCATTCATTCATACATATTCCAAGAGGATCTAACGTCAACTCTTACAAAATATAAAATAATCATATAGACTATAGATATGGAAAAAAAAAAGAACATGGAATATTAAAGGAATATTTACCTTTACATCCCCTTTATTATGTGGTAATAGCATGAAATACCCACGTTGCTTTTAAACTCACATTGTGGATTATTTTTATGCCCCCCCCCCTCCCCCCCCCCCCCCCCCAAAAAAAAAGAAAAAAAAATTAGTCTATAATAGGAAAGACTAAGAGATAGTTTTGTCTCAATTACTCTATGGCTAGGTATGTATTATATCTTGATAAACCTATGCAAAAACATTTTTTTGACACTTACCCTCCCAAAAAAACTCATCATCACTAGAAACCTACCCTAAGTCGATAAACGTAATTGTTTGTAACAACTAACTCTACTCTTGATGACCACACTTTCATCCCTAAAGCACGAAATAAGTGAGTATATTTACTCAAACATATAATTGGAAGGCGCACGTGCACACACATACACACACAAAGAGAGAGAGGGAGCAGGAGAAAATTGGAAAATGCACGACTCCACGGGCTCTATTAACCAATATTTAATTGTACAAACCAAGAGAACACCATTGCAAAATTATCAAAAACCAGGAGGGGCATCACTATAATTTTCACATAATTAAAGCTATTAGCTTTTTCTGTGGGTGACATGATAAATGTAAGAAAACTTCATGACGTGTTTTTGTGGAGATAAGGAATACGGGGCCATGTGGACCCTGCCACTGAATTGAACTGAAAGCGCCTAAATACGTACCCCATTCATGCATGCTCTCGTTTTATCACAAACACAAAATATCTCAATTTGACCCCATACCATCATATCCCATTACCTTCCATTTCCCCCCGGTTTCAAACAAACTAGAATACCCCCCCCCCCCCCCCAAAAAAAAAAAAAAGAACACAGGTGACACGTGCAAATCACATGCAAGTAACTGAAAGAAAGTAAATTTCAGGGGGTCATCGATTAATGCACCTCCAGAGCTAGTAAAGTCGGGATTGTGGTTGTTTAATTCACCTCCGATGCTAGTAAAGTCGGGATCGTGGTTGTTCATCTCTAATTTGCAGATCTCTGAGACACAAGCTCCTTGGAACATACAAGGAAAAATACTCAGAAGTCATCAAGGTAAGACAAGATATGGGTAACTAAGGGATAGCATGAATTTCTGCTGCATGGGATAATCAGACTACATGTGGGAGACACTAATGAAAATTTTGGTGAAATTAATGATGTTAGTACTCAATAACATATTTCTCAAACAAGGGGTAGAAACTCCCTCACATTTAACAGATTAAAAGAATGACTAAATATACAATAAACGCTTCGAGAATTAGAAGGATCATAGATGTAAATCCCTTCAAATGATGTAACCAAGGTACGAATTCCGAAATATATACATATCAAGAGAACAGATTTGATAATTCTACTGCATTTTCACAACACATAATTGGGGTTCTGTTCACTAAATGCTTTGAACATGAATCTACAAACTGCTCATTTTATATGTTTACACTTATTAGAAGGATGTGTTAATTGTGATTTTAATATCAGTATCGAATATCAAGCTACCTATGCAAACAAAGTAGACCTTAAACACAATGGCAAAGAAGGAAATTATTTCTATACCATTTTAAGGTGTAACTTACTGCTAGGAGGAGGTGCTGAACAAGGAAATTATGTTCGATTATTCTAACAAGGTTAATGGCGACATGATGCATTTCTGTAACTTACAGTCTTGATCATCACACAACTTTGTTTGCCAGCAGCAGGACTCTTCGAAGCTCATCTGCAATTCCTTGCAAAAGAATTGGTCTTTGAATAACTCCATTCATTCCAATCTGAGAGCATCTTTCCCACACATCTTCATCAGCGCTTGATGTTAAGCCAATGATCAAAGGCCAGCTACGGCTTCGAAACTTCCGAATTCTGACTGTAACTTCAAATCCATCCAAGTCAGGCATGTGAAGATCTAAAAGAACAATTTGGAAAGAAGATACAGCTGGGCCAAGAGCACTAAGGCAGTCATATCCGCATGAAACCGTGGAAACAGTACAGCCTAGTTTCTCAAGTAGTTTCCGTGTCACTGCCCTGTTCACGTCATCATAATCAGCTAACAGAACTTGAAGGCCCCTGAAGAGAGAACTGGAATGTGGGTGCTCTGAAGATTCTCCAGTTTCAGATATGCCTACAACAATGGATGGCCTGAGTTGAAACCGAAGAACAACTGCCATGCTTTGATCAAATTCCTCTCGATTTGGGACTATACAGATGTTCCCTTGCATTAACTGCCAATTTTCAAATGAAAAAAATAATTTAGACATAGAATGAAAAAGAACTGACTTAAAACTCGAGCACTCCCAGAACATAGGGAGATTGTCTAATAGGATGCAACAAACCACTCTGTGAAGCAACCAAAATAGTTCAAACTGTTGTCTTCCCCTATTGTAGTTTCAGAAACAATTGAATCTTTAGATTTACTAACTACAAGAATAGCCTCCAGGCTATTTCAATAGAAGAAACTGCTTGATGCTCAAAAGATTATATCTGCTTAAAAGAGCCACACAAAATCAACAATTCTTACAAAATGCAGTCTTGATAATTTGAAAACCGTAGCGGTAGGAGGGCATATAACCATTTCCACAGAAGATCACTTAAGACCAACCAACAAGATCCAAGCACACGAACAAAATCATATTGAAACGCCATTTTGGATTCACGCCATTCAAATTCCTTAACAAGGCTCAGGATAGAGTACTTCCGCAGAACATTCGTTTTGAACTATTTTTAAGAGCATATTATTGGCATTTTACTCTTGAGATAAGATAAGACTACAATGTCTAACATTACATTTTAATCTTCGAATAAGTAATAAGTGTATCACAAAAGCAAGGTCTTATACTTGTGGGGAGAGATAAGTATGAAATTGACTCCTTAATCCTGGGAGTGTGTGAGAATTGCAATGCATAGGCTCGTTTCATAAAATTCTGACTTTGTCATTAGTCATCAGTTTCTTATGATCAACATTTGCACAAGAGCGTGCACACACACACACACACATTGCACGCACCTGCACTAGTCTTTTGCACACGCTGAAGCTCAAGCCTTCCTCAACACTCTCACTGCTGTGTCTCTGACCAGCAACCGGTTCTGTTGAAATCACTTCCTTGAACTGAGAACAACTATATCTAATCCCTATCTCAAACTTGATATAGACATACCCGTCAGAGGAATTTGATCTCCAGGCAGTCCATCTCTGATCATTTCTTCCCTGACTGCCACTTTCAGAAACAACCCTAAAAGTTAAACACCCTCCTCCATTGCTGCCATTCAAAAGATTACCAACCATGTGCAAAATCACTTGGAACACCCTTCTCTCATCGCCCATAACATGATCTGGCAATGACTTCTCAACCTCAATGGCAAATCCATAACCCCTATAAACGCACAAGCATTTGGCAAGGCAAGCAGCTTCTTTTAACATGGAATGTAGCCGGAAAGACCTCATCTCCAGTGGGAACCTTCCGTTTTCCTTCATTGAATTATCCATTACATCATTTATCAAGGTCGAGAGGACGCTGCTGGTCTTAACCATTGCATCAACAAGAGTTCTTTGCTGGCTACTCAAATTATCTGCCTGCATCATGGAAAGTAAACCAAGGATTGAATGCATGGGCCTTCTCAAGCCGTTGCTCATTACCATCTGAAATGAGTTCCTTGCCTGGCTTGCCATCATTGCGTCTTGTTGTGCCTGTTGCAAGGCTCGATTTTGCTCCACTAATTTATTTCTCATGAGCTGGGATTCTTCAAGCACCGCAGCATGTGAGAGAGCCACAGCCACCTGATCAGCAACCACCTCCACTATTTCAAGTTCCTCTTTGCTCCAAGATCTACTTTGTCCACCAGGAAGGACCAAAACAAGTATTGCATAACAGGCTGGGACCATCTCAGGAGTTCCACCTTTGAAGTTTGAAACTCTCAGCATTGGCATCCTAATTGCAGCCACAGCTCCTATGTCCCCAGTTCCTCCACTGCTTGAAGCAGCAAGTGCTGATTCAGGGCCAAGTATCTTTACTCCATCACTCCCCTTAATCTCTCTCACATATGAATCACTAATTGGAATTGAGAAATTATATCTGTTCGAAAAATTCCTCCCTACCAATTTATGGGTTAGGATCAGCTCAGTTTTATTTTCATTTGGCATCCAAACAGCGCAATTCTGCAAATCCAGTGTCTTCGATAGCTCAACCAGAGTTGTATATAATATGGTATGCCGATCAAGTGACTTGCGGATCTCTTGGGTGAGCATCCGAACATGCCACCCAGCTTCTTTCTGCTGCTTTATGATTACAACCTCTCGACCAAGATCCCAAGTCTTCTTCCTTAGCATAAATTCTCTCACCTTCACTTTGAGCAGCAAAGGGATGAGAGTGATAAGGGTTATAGCAGTGGCAAAAGAGACCAATGCAGTGAGAAATTTGAAAATGGTTAAAGCAAGCATTAGCTGAAATGGGTGGGGGCCATAAGTCCAGCCGTTGAGCAAATGGGTCATTCCACAGAGAACAATGAAAGCAATGAATTGAAAGAGTACCCATTTGAATGGAACGTTTGAACAGCTAACAAAGTAAAGCAGCTCAATTGGGATTGAAAAATAGGCCACTGCTATCAAGAAATCACTCACTTTTTGGCACTCCAAAATGCTCTCAGTGCTCCAAAAACCAACCTCATCACAATTACACCGGGGAAACCCATTATCGGCAGCTGAAATCGAAAAGAGGAATGATGAAATCAATAGCCCAGATGCCAATGTCCTTAGCATTGCATCCAATGGATTGATTCTTCAATCCATCTATAAATAAAGTTTGAATCTCTTTGGTAGCTCAACGCATATTACAGTAGAAGGAAACAATTTGATTGAGTTACAAGCACAAAGCACAGGCTTCTCAAACCCATTTCCTATATAAAAAAGTGCAACTAGATCAAAAACCACTTCAATAATAAAAAAACAAAAAAAAAAACGAAAGGGGAATGGGTAGGAAACTATTGTAATATACATAAACAAACGCCCACATGTATGGAAATAATTAAAGATCTAACATTACCAACCTTTTGCCAAAAAGATATGACTTATCAACCAGCTGAATAATAATATAAATTCAATTTTTTGACTCAAATGGTTATTCATACGTATCTACTATATTTATCTATATTCATTTTGGGGTTCAAATAGAACAATACAAATGAAAACTTCCTAGAAATTTCCTCACCTAACAACTATTAATAGCGTTAAAAGAAATAAAAAAAAGATACCAATAAATTTCTTGATATTAGCAGGAAAAATGAAAACCCAAAAAAAAAAAAAAAAAAAGGTAATGCATGCATAGAAGGAATCATACCTGGTAAAAACAAATCATCTGTGACAATGAAACCCAGATTTTGAACAATCCAATCTTCAGATCTTATCTTCACATGCACAAAGATAAGTATGACATCTGCAGCTCCAGAGATTTCACCATCACCATATCATCAACTGCAACTAATCTGCACATCTCTCACCACCGTCTCTTTATATCACCAACCCAATACACATATATATATATACAACTCCTCAACCACTATAACTACAATAAATAACGAAAACTCTACAAATACCAACAAAAAAATCACTAGAAAAATGAACAATCAATCGGTGAAACCAGCGAAGAACCCGGCTTTTTTTTTTTCACAAAAACCGGCCACACGCCGCTTTTAACCGCCGAGTCACTATAAGAGCCGGAGTGCAAAACCGGGCGTTTAGAGGTCTATGTATCTATCAACACAAACTCTCTTACCAAAAAAAAGATAATATAGAACAAAATCCTCTTGTTGTTCCAGTTTCGTTTGCCCTCCTTTCCCTGGATTCAAATTTCAAAACAGAAGTTTCCGAGAGGTGTGAGAGAGAGAGAGACAGAGGAGTGTTTATAGACACCCAGAGGAGGTTTCTTTTGTCCGCGCCGTTGTTTGATAGATAGGTGAAACAAGAAGAAGAGGGGAGCTACAGAGAGAAAGAGAGAGAGGTTTTAGAATGGGACCCACATCGTTCATGAAGAGAACTTAGACGCACTTTTGCTCAAAACGTCTTATTCACTCCCTATCCCCCAATAAAATGTCATTTATTTATTTCTTCTCTCTCTCTCTCCTCTCTTTAGCCGTTGCTTTCGTGTTGCTTTGGGGATTTTTCTTGGCCGTTTTCCACTGTTTTTCCCAAGAAAAAAATTATGGAAAACGGATAAGACAGGGAAAAGTTCAATTTTAATTTTTTTTAAAATATTTTTCTCATTTTATTTTAATTTTTAATTTAAAATCGTATTATAATTTTTAATTTTTAATTTAGAATAAAATATAGAGCGAGGGTGACAAAATATATATTGACAGGAATTCTAATCCAAAAACATATATTTCAATCCCCGAAAATTTTAAATCTAAAAGAGGGGATGATAAATCTTTGAGTTCATATAGCGATATCTTTTTTTTTTTTTTTTAGTAACGGGAAATCACATGACTTGTTCTCAGCGAATAGAGACGCACTTATATCGCTCAGACTCGTAATTTGAGTAGAACCAAGGGCAAACCCGGGTATATGAACTAGCCCCTCAACTCATACACCAGTTAAATCAGGACTTGCGTTTCGTCTGGGACTCAAGACCCACACCAGAGACTTGGATACGGTTTATCTAAACAACTGATGTCTTGTCTTACCAAGCAGCCACGCTATTGCGCCCAGGGAACTCCAAACCCCTGACCTTCCGTTGGGAAGCCAGAGGCTCTTGCCAACTGTGCTAGCCCAGTTGGTTCATATAGCGATGTCACTCATAAGAGAATTAATTATAATTGTACCCAACGGGATACGGGTACGATACGATACAATTACGGCGATACGACAAAGTCTAAAAAAATAGGATACGGGTACGGCCAAGATACGGCTATAATAAAATATTTTTATTATTTTCAACCAACTTAATACTTATATATTTTGGTAGTTCTTTAACATATAATAAGAAAAATTAGTAATTCTTTTTAGTTTCAAGAAAATATATATCGTATCACTGTGGTATATTCACAAAGTGAAGTGACAAATTAAAGGAATCAAAGCTAATATTTACCTAGTATTTAGAAGTAATTTTACTAAAATTATAATGTAATAACTTTATTTTATACTCTTTTGACATGTAATTTTAGATAATACTTAAAAAACACTCATGTACATTTGAAGTAATATGAATTTTTTGTTAATGTATTGTATAGTATGTAAATTCGAAAAGAGATGTTAAAATTTCAACTAAAAAATTATATATGTTGGTCGACTACAAAAGTATCCGTGAAGTATCCTAATATTTAATTATTATCGGATACGTAGAAGGTGTATCCGATACGTATCCGACGAGTATCCGACGAGTATCGTATCCGTAAAGTATCCGATACGGATACGTCAACCTCAACGAAGTATCCGTGCTCCATAGGTGAAAACGCACCCCTGTGCCGTCCTGATGTCAATCTTGTTTTTATCGTGTTATAATGAATCTAAAGCCGATATCAATAAACATTTTATCGATGGTCTTTAATTTTATAGTACTCTTTGTATTATGAAGATTTAAAAATTTAAATTTTTTGGCCCGATAAAAGCGTAATTAATTGGTACGATGAATCTCAATTATTTAAACGAATTGTATTCAAGTCTCTGATATGAATTCAAATTTTCACCGAAACGTAAAGCGTGATTTAACTAATGTATGAATTGAAGGATCAACTCACATAGCCGAAGTTTGCTCTTAGTTTTATTCAGACTCACAAGCCTGAACAACTAAGTTGCTTCTATCTCGCTAAAAATAGGTCAAAAATTTCTCTCATCATCCAAAAAAAAATTTAAAAAAAATTTTAATGATTATTTTATTTATCATAATTTATATTGTCTGTCGGAAATAAATTTAAAAAGCGTTTATGGAGGGTGGCGTCTTGCAATATATAATTGGTGATGGGCATGGAAAGACAACAGGGTCAAACTGGGCTAGGCACTCAAAAGTAGAAGTCTTCGGATTAAATTTCTCCGGAATAATATTATTTGAATTTAAAAATTTAATCTAATTTAAAAATTTAATCTAATTTATTAATTTAATGATGTAAGTTTATTGGAATCATTGAATTAACATCAATGTTGAAAATTTGATAGGATCCACAATCAATTCAAAAGTCATAGTAAATTAAATCTCAATGACATTACTCTTGGCTGGCCGACTTGGTTAGACTATTAAGTGAGGAGGAAAGCGCAATTTTTAAAAATATTTTTTTATTGACTCGAACTTGACACGAAGATGTTATGATACGATACAATTAAGAGTTATTTAACGAGTATTAATGAATGAAATTTTTTTTTGGATCATAAATATGAAATATTTAAACTTTAAAGGGTACAATTTATAATTAGCCTAAACTTTTTTAACGACAAAAATGGGTGGAGTTAATTTCAGGTGCACATTGATACGAATTTATGTTTTTCAGGGTGTAAATTGATATTTTCAAATTTTAAAGGTATAAATTAAAATTTGATTGATCTTTAAGGGTATAAATTGAGATTAGCCCAAAATTGAAAGAAAGAAAATACATACTAATTTAATTTATAATTATGACCTTCCCACATTTGTTATCACATGTCATTTCACATATTAATGGCATTTATATAATATTGCCTTGAATGGACAAAATAGTCAAAATAGTGTTTTAATGGTCAAAACTTTTCCTATTCAGCTCTTTTCCACCCAAAACTCGACGGGTAATTTTTGGTTGGCAGAAGGAATCCCTTTTTCCTCTCACTTTTCTTTCTCTCTTATTTTCCAAACTCTAACCAAAGAATGGAAAAAAAACTCTTTCTATCCTATTTTCAATCCTCTTCTTTTCATACACCTTATTTTCCACCATACCAAACAGGCTATAAGTGATAAGCGTGATGATATGAATAACTCAAGTTTGAGTCTCTGTTTTTCAATTATTGCCGATGCCATTTTTTTATCCAAAATTTATTTGGAATATCTATATAATAAAGTAACTTACAATTCAAATTTCAAAATATAAACAAAATGACTTTTATTTTTCGCGGTTCAAATCGCTTTAAATTTTACTTTAAAGTTAATCTAACGGCTAATATTAACACCCTAAATTTAATAGGAAGAATATGTCACTAATGGTGTGTTTGGAGTGACTTTTTAAAAGTATTTTTAGAAATTATTTTTCATAAGTACTTTAAAAAAAAAAAATAGTGTTTGAAACCACCGCTATCACCACCACCGTCGTCGCCGCCGCCACCACCACCACCACAACTGTCGCCGCCGCAGTCACCACCACCATTGCCGCCACGGTCGCCACCACTGCCATCGCCGCCACCACCACCACCATCGTCATCGCCACCACCACCGCCGCCGTCATCACCGTCGCCACCACCACCACCATTGCCACCGCCACCCCCACAACCACCACCACCACCGCCGCCATCACCACTGTCACCGGCCCCGCCACCACTGCCGCCGTCGCCACCACGACCACCATCGTCATTGCCATCTCCACCATCGCCACCAGCACCACCACCATCGCCGCCGCCACCGCCACCACCACTGTCATCACCATCGCTGCCGTCGCCACCACCATTGTCGCCGCCGTCGCCATCATCGTTGCCACCACTATCACCACCACAACCGCCGTCGCCGCCACCATCACCATCACCGTCGCCGTCATCGCCCCCACCGTCGCCGCCATCGCCATCGCCACCACCCCCACCACCACTACGGTAATTGCCACCCACTACAACCATCACCGTCTTCTACCACCACCACCTCTCACCTCCACTACAACCGATGCTTAAATTCATTTATTTCTCATCTATATTTGTGATTTGATTTTAGATATGAATACAAATATGTTTATTGTTTATCATTTTTTATTACTTTGTGTCTTTAGGCACATGCAATAACTAGTAATTTTATATTATTACTAATGAGTTTAGGCATTTAGATTCTAAAGCAAAGATCATTGACTGATTTTTTCCATTTTGATTTGGTCCAAGTTCATAGTACTTCATTGCAACTTGCACAATGCAACCATATTCTATAGACATCTTCCTAGTACCTCTTCATGGGTCACACTCCATACTGTCTCCATAAAAACATCTTAATAACTATCGGAAGATAAGTGGAAGATGAACAAAGTAGGTATAATCAATCGTACACAATGATTGAGTGCTAAGATATCTACGAGGGATAAATTTTTCATGTTCTGACTCTAAGAGATTGTCCAAATTCAAACTCAAGACGTCTAAATTTACAACTTGTTACAAATTAAACTATCTCGGGGTTAGATTTTTTTTTTTAGGCAGATGAGTCGACCACATCTAGATGACTAATGTACTCTCACCAACCAAATATCAATATGAGTCATTATATGGACAAACAAGTTTTCTAGAAATCAAAATGGCCAAGGTTGGTGTGGGTCCTCCTAGCACAAGAGTAATGAGCTTTTTTTATTTCAAATTCATGCATCTGTTTCACTGTCCCTCTCTGTATAAGTTTAGCAGCTATGGGGATAATAAAGACCTACCCATTCCATATTTGGTATGGATAATGGAATGTCTTGGCAATAAGTTTGACCATATTGTTTTTTTTTTCCTTCAACAGTATTTGCATAATGTCTTTTTCTTTTTTTTTGGTTTTATCGTCTTGTAAGGTTTAAAAATTATTCAAAATGATACAATATTTTATTAATTTACTCTTTTGATATCATATCCCCCAAAGACTTGTCTAAAAGATTTTATCTCAAATGCCTAATTCTTTCATCCTACTCTTCGTATGTGACTAAGTCAAGGTTTGTCAATTCTCTCTCTCTCTCTCTCTCTACTCTTCGTATGAGCTTTGGTATGGGTTAGAACATGCCACTAAAGAAACAAAAATAATTAGCCCTTATGGGATGTAGGTCTAAGTACGTAGCATTGCTCATGCTTTTATCCTACTCTTATGTATGTGATGTTTTTTATGGCAATCAAGGCCGTTCAGATAAGTTTTCTAGAAGATGGGTCCTATTAGAATTTGATTTTTTCAAAAGGGTTTATTAAAATCAAACTACGCAATTATTTTGCAATTTTTTTTTGTGTGAAATGGCAATATAGGCTCATGGGCTGTCCAAAAGCCCGACAGCCCATGAGCCATGGGCCGGCTCGAGTAGGGCTACAAGTCACATTTTTTACCCACCTCGACCTCTTGGGTTGGCTCCTTCAAGGCACACCGAGTCAATCAAGGCCCGTTAGGCCCAGTAAGGTCAACATACCACGTGCAACCCGTTGATGGGTGTAGTTTAGGGGTGGGGCATGCATATGAAGTCTGATCAGATTCTTAAAGTTATTCAGATAAAAGAGTATGAGAACAGACTTTAAACTAAAAATGACAGTGTATCGAAAAAATAATTGGTCAAAAAAGGCATTGTAAACCTAAAAAAGAGAGCAATTCTCACCTTTGTGACACTGAACTTGAGAACATTATGTCAAATGATGTAATATGAATGTCATGAGTATTGTTGTTGTTGAATTTAGACTTTTATTGTCCTAATGGTACAAGGAAATGGAAGTGAATTAGAGGAACATTTTGAATGGATTTGGATTTTTAAGAAGAAGTCAAACCAAGACAAATACATTGTATTGGAATATAGAGGCAATGATGATAAGATTAAAGTGGAAAAGATATTTGAATTTTGATGTAATGTTCTGTCACTAAATGCCAACAATCTTACATAATCCAGTCTTATCATTAGGGACACAAAAAGGATTAACTTTAATCAAACAAGAAAATTCCATATGGTACTTTTTTGTGGTATTTTAGATGCTGTGGGCTGGAAAACTACTATCCACTTGCAAAGACAAGTGTAAAAGATAAAGATGGGGTAATTCTACGGTATCGAAAACAAAAAATTTACAGTGCTGTACTAAAAATTATTACTTTTTAAATTAAAGTTATACACCTTTTAAAAGTGATGTTAGAATTATTTGAAGTAATTTATGATCAATCATGAAATATTGTGGTCAATTATGAATATCCCTAACTTTTATGATTTATTAGAATATTTTAGGATCGATTTACCTTTTTGCAGTTATAAAGATGTTTAAATGGATAAGTGAAAAATAAGATAATGCACAATTATTAGGGCTAGTAATGACACATATCCTATCTAGTGTTCCTTCAAAGAAATAAATTATGGTGTCAAAAAATAATTTTCTAATACCTTACATCCTTATCTTACAAAAAATAAAATGACACGTGTTAAATTTTATTATTATATTATTTTTAAGATCAGTAGTTACGAATAACTCAATCCAAAATAAATGGCCCAGAATATTTTGTGGTAAAATTATACCAAAAAATTAAATTTGGAATATATCTATAATATAAAACATGACAGACTTTAATAAGTCCATTCGACGGTCTCAAATAGACTTATCCAATAGCTATCAACATCCATCTCAAAACCATTTACATTGAATTTTACCTTCCTCTCTTCACTTCTCTCTCTCTCTCTTCTTATGATCTTCACTCCTCACTTTTCCAAATTAACCGGTCGGTTTACGTTGTATCGTGCCTTCATACATGAATTACCCCTAATATATATATATATATATATATATATATATATATATATATATATATATATATATATATGACATGAACATGTTGAGTTTAAATTCAAGTGTGATAATTTCGTGTTATATTTGCTAATCACTCTAAAATGACCAACCCTATCAATTAGAATGGTAATTGATAGGATATATGGAACTAAACTATTTATATCACATATACCACTAAACCTCCTAGACTCGAATTCTGCCCATTGTTTAGACTTGGAAAATACTACACTTCCAAATTTAGTATCTTAGTTTAGTGACATAATCCATCAGAATTATTATACGAAAAATGAGTTGTATTAAAAATTAAGATCTAATGTTAATCCAATGTCTACGATAAATTAAATTGTCAAATTAGGTCTAGGAATCACTAAGTTTTCGAAGCTGATCAAAAGAGTTACGGAATCCAAATCCAAATCCATTCAAAATGTATTTTGAAGAGGAACAATAAAAGAGCATTCAAATGTTCTCTAGTTCAAAAGCATTTGGAAGAGGAACAAAATTCTATTTTGTATTGTTGTTGTTGAATCGACCCGCCGAAAGAAATTCTTGATTTCCAACAGCCTAAAGTGTACAGGAATCATACACCGCATCAGGGAGGGAATAATCATAGAAAGAATAAACCTCAAAGAAGGAAGTTTTATTTGAATGTGTTTACTATAAAAAATATTAAAAAAAACCCTAGACAACGACGGATATTGCAATATTGGTCATATGACTTGAGTCACACAACTTTAAACATCATCTTTAGGATGTATTGTGGGAAGAATTTTTTTGATATCATATCAGAAAATAATTTGTATTGATAGACCTTCGGTTGATTTATTTATAGTCACTGATTATGAAAATAATAAACTAAAATAAAATACATTTACACTATCACATTCTCATTGGTAAAAAAAGGAGATATGATAAACGAAATAATTTTTCAATATTATAGTTGGGCCCGAGATATATAAGCCAATATTTCTTTATTTTATTATTATTACTTTTGCATACATAATCGCCAAACATCACCCTATTTTTGTCTTGGGTATTTTTCAGAGTTCTCATCAATTATTGACTATTTGGTTACCTAAAATGTATGTATTATAGATTAATAGTGCCTCGAAGAGTCAATATTCACTTGATTTGATTAATAATAGATCACTATTGCAATGAAGAATTAATTATTATAATATTTGAATAATGCATTTATAACGAAGGAAAAAAATACTTATAGAAAAGCGAAGAGAAGCCCGAAAGATAGCATAGCAGAACATTCAATAGATAGAATAAATTATGGTGAATGAGTAAGCATTCACTAATCTAATTGACGAGTGTTAGTCCGACTCTTTAATCACAAAACAGAATAGCAATTTCCTATCTTTGATTGATTGGTACCATGAGAAGAAAAGATTTACAAAATGCTCACCCTTTCATGTCTTTGAATTGGGGACAAATTTTCAAAGCCTTAGTAGATTTTACTTTTGAAAAAAACAAACACTAATTCCCACGTTAATGTCAGTGGGCGGCAAGAAACTGCTGGAAAGAAAAGAAGAAAAATGTCTCAAAATTGATCACTTGTGTCAATGTTTTGGACCCCCTAGAGTTGATTAGCCACCCTATTTATGTACAATGTATGACACTTCGAGTCTTGGGGACTCTTTTTCAAAGCTCTTGCCAAACTGGTTTGCCATGTGATTCTTTCTTGGAAATCCCCTTTATTACCTGGTGGGAATTTGCCTGTCATTTCCAATATTCAATATACATTGCCAAACAATTTTATCTAGAGCTGAGAATTCTTAATGACACCCTCAATGTGATTACTAAGTATGAATTTAGTTTTAACGAGTATGAGTTATAATCCGATTAATCGGTTAGACAAGTTCTATAAATTGGGTGAAGAAAAACTATGTTATGCATATTGTTCAACAATCAGGAGCGTCTGAGCCAGATTATGTGCACCTCGAATAATTTCCTTCTTGGTCAGGTCAAAGACAAGTTATCTACGCCGGGACTAGGGTATTCATGAGCGATAAATTCCTTATAGCCTGACTCCAAGGGGTTGCCAAATTTAAACTCAAGATATTTGAATTTACAACTCATCCCTATTGCCACTTGAGCTACTCTTAGGGTTTGTTACTTAACTATATACAACTAATTCAAATACAGACACTTACATAATTGGGTTTTGTCTTGGGTAATTGAGCAAATTTGTTATGATTTGATTTAATACGATACGAATTTCAACTTGACACGATCCAATCCTAACCCTAATGCTAAGGTATTGCTGTAGTCACAGTCTTTTCAAACCTTTCTAAGAGGTACTGAAAACTTTAGATCATTGAGGATCGAGGATCAAATCTAAAGCCTACATTTTTTTAATTTTCTTGAATTGTTAAGACCTTCAGGACAATAGGGATTGGGGAGCAAAGCTCGAATTTAGGTCACTGCTCTAATAAGTACTGTTTATTTCGAGTAGGCTCTTGCAAAGTAGTTGTTGGAGGTATCACTCGGATGGGTTACATGAGTTAAAAAGTTAACTTGGACTTAACCGTAGTTATAAAAGTTAATTTCATCACGAGTATTATTTATGTTTAAACTTTTTACGTTTTGGGTTACTTGACTCGAACTGAACTTTAAGTTCAACTCGGATTAAAACAGGTTTGATTCTTGGTTGAACTTAAATCTGATTATCATGTTACATAATTTGAGCTAAAAGTTGGATTGAATTGAGGCTCAACATCATGAGCTCAAGTGGGGTTTTGGGTACTCGTGACTCGTGAGTACCAAAGACATAAAGCCCGGCTTGAACCCAATTACCGCCGAGATTTGGGTTAGAAATTCTTTCCCCCCCACTCTAAACCACCTAAGTAGCATCCGTAGTAATTACATGAGTTGAAACCAACCAAACATAGAAAACTTCAATGAAGAGTGAGCCAAAACAGAGAGAAAAGTTTACATACACATAAACTCATTAGGAGGTGTCCCAAACCACCGAGTGGAGTGGTTCAATGAAGTATTGACTGGACTTTTCACTTTGATGTTGGATGTTTGAGTTTTGGAGTTCATATTGGGGCTCGGTGGTTGACCGTTGTGTTAGCCTAGATAGATTCGTTCCCGAGAGAAGTAATGAACATGATCAGGAGCCTCATGATCCCACCAGTAAGGACCTATCAGAGTGATTTAGGAAAATGCTATTTGGACCTAAAAATTTGACATAATTTGCTGACCTAATGACGTGGCTTCATTGAAACCATTGGATTAACACCAAGTTCCAATGTTTGATGGAGCCTACAGTCAATCCAAAGGTCATAGTGAATTAGGTCAGCAAATTAGGTCAGTAAATTAGGTCCCAATAGCATTGCTCGAGTGATTTATGAGCACTTTCTTTTATCCCACCTTTATTTTTCAACAATGAGCTTTATGAGGTGTCCCAAATTGACTTTTTTAGGGACCCCTACCAAATATGTCCAAGTAGATGTAGGACACCTCCCAATGGCATATTTAAAAGGTAACATTTTGGGGGTGGGGGGTGGGTTTGCTGATTCTGTATCCAGCAAAGTGCTTGATATTGTGGAACACATAACATGATTAGGGGCTGAGAAAGTTAAGATCATAAAAGATCTCACTTCTGGTTCTTGGCCATTCCATCGCATGTGCTTTACTGGATGGGTAAAAGATTTCAAGCATTGCTGGCTGGTGTTTGGGACCATGCATAATGCACATGATACTACAGCCTCATTTCTATACACCCCATGTGCCAAACACACACCATGGGCTGAGGTGTTTGGGTATGGCTTGATAGTTGAAAAAAAGTTAGCAGCAACTTGGTTGTTTTCTTCTCTTTTTGGTACATAGCAACAACTAATAGTGAGGACATTTTGTGCTTGCTCTCAGTGGTGTAAAACCTGACCACATGATCAGTGTACTTGGATAGTGGGTTGTATTTCTTTTCCTTTTGGTTCATTAATGATTGACAATCGTCCAATCATGCGCTCTTTAGATACGTGGACATCGTTTCACTCCATTATTCTCCGTTCTCGTGTCATTTAATTTTTGGGCTTAATGAATATGAGAGTTATTTGCTATCTCCAACAAGTTTGATTATGTATCGTTGTGCTGAACTTCAAAAACGCAAAATAGAATCTCAAGTACAATCATTAATATTTTCCACATAGAGTTCGAATATTCAAAAATTGAGTCGGAATTCAGATACTGAAATTCAACTTAACATAATTGCATGATCATCTAAAGTTTAACCCAACATGGTCCAAGATTCTCATTATATGCCTAGAATTTGGCCACATCACTTATCCTAGCTGGTGTGTGACACGGGCTCAGGGTTTGTTTGGACTTTGGAGGATAAGTGGGGTATGAGAAGGTGGGATATTTTATATTAGGACATGTGTCTCACATATACTTTGTTTGTTAATTATTTTTAATAAAGTACTAATTTTTGAATCCTATGACCGACCCGATATGTACAGTGGCGCTAAACCAATCTATATGGGTATATCTAATACCACCTTGTAGGTAGTATTAAAAAGCGGGATAAAGGGCACCGACAGTATAAGATAGCTTAATTACTATAATACCCCTTCCCACATATCCCTGATATAAAACAAAATTTTCACCAAACATATTGCAAAATTTGTAAACAAACAAAGGAATCGAGTAGATGGTATTAAGGGTAAACATGTCTATTTGTTATATGAGATGCGATAGAATAAATATTTTTTGGTTGATCCCACAATAAAACATATTGTTCAAACAAACATGAGTGTGATTACATTCATTTCATTACCGATATTAACTTCCCTCCGTATTGAAAGTATATAAAATATATTAGTCAATCTCATAAATACCAATCCCCCGAACAAACACACCTACGAGTTCACACGGTTACTATGGTCGATTGAGACCATTCTTATTGTAGGATTGGTATCAAGCCGAATTTCAACCGCAGAAATTAGACATAATTTTCAGAAGGTCTAAATGCTTCATTTTGAAACCTCCTGCTAGCTGGGTGTGACTCCTCCAGGAAACCTTATGGATGGTAGTGACATTTTACCCTATGGTAAAATTTGACCTTCATTATGATGATGATGAAAAAGCAATGCTAATATATCAAAGACTAGTTATTGTCTGTGCCTGAAGGCACAAAATAATAAAAAATAGTAAACAATAAACATATTTGTATTTATATCCAAAATCAAATCATAAACATAGAGAAGAGATAAATGAATTTAAGTATTGATTTGTAGTGGGGGTGAAAGGTGGTGGGCGGCAGTGGCGGTGGTAGGAGACGGTGATAGTTGTGGTGGGTGGCAATGACCGTGGTGGCTGCGACAGCGGCGATGGTGGTGGTGGTGGTGGCGGCGGCGACGGCGATGGTGGTGACGGTAGTGGCGGCGGCGACGACGGTGGTGGTGGTGGTGGGGGCGGCGACGGCGGTAGTAGCGGTGACGGTGACGGTGGTGGTGGCGGTGATGGTGGTGGTGGTAGAGGTAGTGGTGGAGCGATTTCAAACACTATTTTTTTTTAAAGTATTTATGAGAAATAATTTCTAGAAGTACTTTTAAAAAGTCACTCTAAATGTGGGCCTATTTTTCCTATTAAATTTAAGGTGTTAATATTAGTCGTTAGATTAATTTTAAAATAAAATTTAAAGTGATCTCAACTGCGAATAGCAAAAGTCATTTTGTTTATCTTTTGACATTTGAATTGTAAGCTACTTTATTATATATATATATATCAAATATATTATTTGACAATGAACCTCTTTGAAGTTAACTTTTTTGGGTGCGAAACATAAGTTTGAAAAGAAAAATAAAAAAATTAGAGTTAAAAAAATTCGTACAACCGTTTGAAGTGTTTTTAAAAAAGTCGGTTTTTCCTTGGTGTTGATAAAAGATAAGAAAAATTTCAGCCACATCCTTTCTAGTTTATCATATCTTCAATTAAATTTTCGATTCAAGTCGATTAAAATTTATATATTTTTATTTATTAAAATTCGTGTCAATTACAATTTGCTTCAAGTTGATTAAAATTTGATTCTAACCGATTAAAAATAAATTTTAATCAGCTTATATTTTAATAAGTAAAAAAATATAATTTTTAATTGACTAGAATTTTAATACATAAAAAATAAATTTTAATTAGCTCTAATCGAATTTTAATACATAAAAAAATTTAGAAAATAGAGGGAATCTCATTGAAGATATACATATCTAGAGAGAGGGTGTGGATGAAGTTTTTCCTAAAATATATCATGAGTAATTTAGTAAAATTACATTATAGTTAATACCTTTAATCTGACATGGGGTGTCAATGAAGATTTAAAAAATAGAGGGGTATCTTTGAAGATATAATAAACTATAAAGAGTTTAACTGAAATTTTCTCTATTTTTCTCCAAAAAATTGATGAAAAAGCGATTTATTAAGTCCGAATCTAAACGAACCAAAATTCTTTTTTTTTTTTTTTGAAATAACAAAGAAAAATTGAAATTTTAAGCCAGCTTCAAATAGTCTTAATGTACCCTATAATTTTTAGGCCATCAATTTTGTTGGGTCAAAGTCATTGACCTATTTTGCCATGTGGGGCAACATTTTAGTGACCACCATTTGTGACAAGCCCTCTCTATGTTACTATCATGCCTTAGTACTCTGGTTTAAGCCTTTTTCAGCTGGGCTACAATAATGAAGGAGTTTATTATAGCTGTCTCTGTACACGAGTGAAAAGAATCTGGACTCCATACGCACCACCAAACTGCCACTTTTCAAAATGTGGTCCACTTCGTTGGTGAAGTAGCACCACCTCGCTACTCTGGGTTGGTACAATGGTCCTTTGGGGTCAATTTTGTCCCTCATTTTGACGGTGATATTACATTATTATCGGCTCGTAATGTCACTATATGATTCAATAATTGCACATCTACCGTTGGAGAATATAACACGTTTGAGGAAGTATTTATGGTTCCTCCTATGTAGGCCCCTTGATATGCCATTTAACGCTTCAAATACAATCGTGGTTCTATCCTAGTGATAAGGTGTCACACACGGCAGTCTAACTAACTTAGGTTCACCTAGTTTTCAAATGCAAATATGTTAAGTGAATCATGTCATGCTATTATTTTTTTTTCTTTGCAAGTAATCGGACATTTCACAGTGGAGACCCTTATGATCACGTCTAATGTGGGTTACTACTTGGTCGTCCCTTCCCTTCACAGTGAGGACCCTCATAATCATGTCCAAGGAGGATTATTACCTGGTCGTCCCTCCCCTTTTTCTGAAAAATAAAATAAAATTAAATCAGCATGTTTGGTGTCTCGAGTACACCCCCCCCCCCCCCCCCCCCCCCCCCCGGGTGGAAATTTGGAAAGCGTCCGATTCTCAAGCCTATTACTATCCTTTTCCAAAATGGGCTGCAACATCTGATAGTAGAGGTCAGAGGGTGGGCCTAGCCATTAGGACCACATTACTTTTCTAAGCCCAGTTTTACATCAGAATGTTAGGCCTGTTTGGATTTTTTTTTTTTTTGGGATTGTATTGCATTTATGAAACCTTGTCAAACCCAACCCCAAGGATTTGCACATAAGATTCAAATAAAAATCCTATTGAATTTTATGTTTGGTAAGTGATATAAATACATGTAAGGTTAATGGATTCATATAAAAGAATTTTACTTAATTGACTAAAATGTCCATTACTAAGTGAATAGAAGAATAGATTTTTGGATAAAATCGATTTTTTATCTATAAATTCAATCTCTTACTTTTGAAACCCACCCCCCATACATAAAGTTTAATTTACTATTTATTGTGGGTTGGGATCTGGCCGAGATTCATTTACCCATTGAATCTCGGGCCTCAAATCTAAAACCAAACATGAGTTTAGAATGTACATTAAACTATTCTCACAAAACCCACCTTTTAAATTTCATCCAAACCCGCATACCAAGCATACCTTTAGAGTAGGAGGATGACTTGCATTATGAAATATATATATATTAGTTATTGCCTGTGCCTGAAGGCACAGAGTAATAAAAAATGGTAAATAATAAACATATTTGTATTCATATCTAAAATCAAATCACAAATATAGAGGAGAGATAAATGAATTTAAACATTGGTTGTAATGGGGGTGAGAGGTGGTGGTGGTAGGAGACAGTGATGGTTGTGGTGGGTGGCAATGACCGTGGTGGTGGTGGAGACGATGGTGGTGGTGGTGGTGGTGGCGGTGGCGGTGGTGGCGGCGGCGACGGCGGTGATGGCGGCGAGGGTGGTGGTGGTGGCGGCGGCGGCGTTGGTGGTGGTGGTGGCGATGGTGGTGGTGGTGGTGGTGACGACGACGACGGCAGTAGTGGTGACGGTGGCAGTAGTGGTTGTGGCGGTGGTGGTGGCGACGGTGGTGGTGGTGGTGGCGGTGGCGGCAATGATGGTGGTGGCGGCGATGGTGGTGGTGGTGGTAGAGGTAGTGGTGGAGCGATTTCAAACACTGTTTTTTTTTTTTAAAGTACTTATGAGAAATATTTTCTAGAAGTACTTTTAAAAAGTCACTCCAAACACACCCTTAGGGGCCTATTTTTCCTATTAAATTTAGGGTGTTAATATTAGCCGTTAGATTAACTTTAAAGTAAAATTTAAAGCGATCTGAACCGCAAAAAGCAAAAGTCATTTTGTTTATCTTTTGAAATTTGAATTGTAAGCTATTTTATTATATACTAGTTATTGCCTGTGCCTGAAGGCACAAAATAATAAAAAATAGTAAACAATAAACATATTTGTATTCATATCCAAAATGAAATCACAAACATAGAGAAGAGATAAAAGAATTTAAGCATCGGTTTGTAGTGGGGGTGAGAGGTGGTGGGCGATAGTGATGGTGGTAGGAGACGGTGATGGTTGTGGTGGGTGGCAATGACCGTGATGGCAGTGGTGGTGGTGGTGGTGGTGGTGGTGGTGGCAGTTATGACGATGGTGGCGGTGGTTGTGGCGGCGGCGGTAGAGGTAGTGGTGGGGCGGTTTCAAACACTATTTTTTTTTTTTAAGTATTTATGAGAAATAATTTCTCGAAATACTTTTAAAAAGTCACTCTAAACACACCCTTAGGGCCCTATTTTTTCTATTAAATTTAGGGTGTTAATATTAGCCGTTAGATTAACTTTAAAGTAAAATTTAAAGCGATTTCAACCGCGAATAACAAAAGTCATTTTGTTTATCTTTTTAGATTTGAATTGTAAGTTACTTTATTATATACTAGTTATTGTCTGTGCCTGAAAGCACATAGTCATAAAAGATGGTAAACAATAAACATATTTGTATTTATATCCAAAATCAAATCACAAATATAGAGGAGAGATAAATGAATTTAAGCTTCGGTTGTAGTGGGGGTGACAGGAGGTGGTGGTAGGAGACGATGATGGTTGTGGTGGGTGGCAAATGACCGTGGTGGCTGCAGTGGTGGGGGCCACGACGGCGACGGTGGTGGGGGCGGCGGTGGTGGTGGTGGCGACGACGGCGACGATGGCGATGGTGGTGGTGGCGGCGGCGATGGCGATGGTGATTGTAGTGGTGGTGGTGGCGACAACGGCGGAAGTGGTGGCGGTGGCGGGGGGCGGGGGGCGGTGGTGGCGGCGGCGGCGTTGGTGGCGGAGGTGGCGGTGGCGATGGCGGTGGTGGGGGTGGTGGTGGTAGAGGTAGTGTGGGGCAGTTTCAAACACTTTTTTTTTTTTTAAAATACTAATTATGAGAAATAATTTCTAAAAGTACTTTTAAAAAATCAATTCAAACACACCCTTAGGGGCCTATTTTTCCTATTAAATTTAGGGTGTTAATATTAACCGTTAGATTAACTTTAAAGTAAAATTTAAAACGATCTCAACCGCGAATAGTAAAAATCATTTTGTTTATCTTTTGAGATTTGAATTATAAGCTACTTTATTATATATATATTGTAACTTAAAATGCTGACCTAATTTGTTAACATAATCTATCAATCATAGTCATTCAATCGCTGGTGAGTCCTAACAAATTTTAGGACTCAATTAAATTAATGATAGTAATTGCTTAAATTAACAAATTATGCTGGTAAGTAGGTCAAAGTAATATTACTCTTATGTAAAATTTCCCAGTGATCATTCGCAAATGGTAATGGAGAGAATACTGGTTTCTGGCTTAATAATTGGCATATTTCTAATAACTAGTGGCATTGGCCCTTTAGCAATATCTGTTGAAATACTGGAACTTACACACTCGATGCCTAACTATATGCTTAATAAACTTAGGGTAAGTCTCCGTGTCGTGTCTTTAAATTATGTAAATCGTGTCATTTCAAAATTTTTCAGCCTATATATAAAGTATACATCCTTTGTAGTCTTACACAGGCTAGACTCTGTTGTGATTCATTCATTTACTATCCAAAACTGCGAAACTCACTAATTTCGTGTCACGGTTCAGGTGTAAAATTATCAGGTCTATGAACAGATGGTCTCTTGCTGCAAATGGTTAAATTCTCCACTGTGTCTACATGGGAACAAGTTAGAGACACACCTCCAGTATACTAATTACAAAAACTATGCCTATCAATGACTGTCCCTCTTGAGTAATATAGGAGAGAGAATGGCTTTCTTTGAAAATTCAAGCTTTCTCCACAGAACCATCAACTGGTGCATAATTAGCAACCACCAAGGAACTTCTTAGTTCGAGTAGACTGAAGAGCTGCCAATGACTGACTAGCTACTTAAAAAGGCGACCCAGTACACGAGTCTCCCGTTTCTTAAAATTAAACAACTTGTTTAGCTTAATTTTGTTTGTAGCTGGAAGCTACTCTTTTGATACACAGTTGTGAAAGTTGAGGAACCACTTGCTCTGAATCATCAGGTGAACACTGATAGTGAATGCTCAAGAACTTTGATAATCATTGCTGTCATTTTCGGGAGAAAACTCCAAGAGAAAAATGAAACTTGTTGGAAGATTTAAAATTCATATATGTCTCAAACGCGGAAAATGATACAAAAAAGTTAGAATCAATCGATCTCAGTAATTCAGTTAATCCAAAACTCCTCCGTCATAATATAAAGAAAAGTTCATTATAGAAATTGATCTCTAAAATGTTCCAAAAATCAATGCTTTTATTCTGATTGTATCATCATATCCCCTAGAGGTAGAGGTATGTATCATTTAGCAACATTAGTACATGTCCTAGTTCGGTTTTATTCGTTTCTGCCAAGGCGTATGGAGCCAATAAATCGTAATTAAACGGTGATGTCTTTGTCTGTAGATTTTGTCTTCTTACACGTACAGGCAAAACATCATTTTCTGTACAGATACTAAGCAAGCATACATTGCAATACAGATAAAACATTATCTAACTATCAGATAAAACAATACAGTATACATTGCATACACATATCATAAATGTTGGAAGATTGGGAGTCCAAACTCAAACCCGCCTAAAAATTTATGTTTATAGGTCGTGCGTTTATTTTGTAATATATTAAAGCCCTTTTACTTCTTTTTACTTTAGATGTGAAATTCGCACGTGTGATATCTCAACAATAAAAAAAAAAACATATATAATGGGAACAAACTTCGCTATTAGACGTGACTAACAATGATAAATTAACTTAATAATAAGATGAGCAATAAATACCATATTTTTCCTTTTTTTTTTTATTCCTCAAAGCTTCATATTGGTGCTAGTAGAACGGAAAGTAAGAGTAAATTTGGATCTCCCATCTTCTCAGCCACAAAATGGGACTGAAGGATATAATGAACAAGAGAACTGCTAGAGCTCTACCAAAAAAGAAAGCTAGAGAGTGATGTGGCTGACATTCATACTATGTTACAGTTACCTTGTTTGATCAGCTGTTTCCAGTGTGATGTTGACAAGGATTTCCCATTTTCTTTTCGATCGTGTCTCTAAGATTTTAAAAAAAATAAAATCAATGATAAGTAGAAATTTCAACTTATAATTGGCAAACCAGCCAAAGAAAGAATCACTGAAAGACGATGAGAAAAAATTAAGAAATCTTGAGGAGATCTCTCTTTGGTAGCTGTAAGGGATGGAATATTGATGCTCCAATAAGGTTTTTTTCCACTCATCTTATTAGTAAATCACTTACTATGAATTCAAGTGAAACTCATTGCTTATTGATGGATATGAATTTGGCTTTAAAAGAAAAACACGTGCACGCCCAAGGCATGTGAGGAGATGCAAAGGCCATGGGGGTGTGCAATCTGATGAGATACATCCCACCCGATAAATCATAATTGCATCACAAATTCGCTCATTCAATCCCAGGATAATAGCTCAGACAAATTCCAGCTGTTGAACGGGAGTTTTATTTTCTAGGGCGCCTCATTTGAAAAACAATTGAAGGAGTTCTAACGGTAAAAGAGGTTGAAAACCTATAAAGGAAAGGGGCAAGTTAGGAGCCAGGTAAGTAAATCCTCTCAGCTCAATTCTAGTCAATCATTTTTGTCTTTACTAACTTAATCATTAGAGGGTCGATCCCTGGAGCCCCTCCGATCTTCAACTTCTTTGCAAGAGCCCGCCGAAAATTGCTAAGTCATCAAGCAATCTATCGGCGCTACTTTTGGCACCAACACCTATAAATGGGTATATGGCGGGTTATCTATGGAAGAGGGAACAAAGAAAAAAAAGCATTGGAGGGATCTACATTCCAAAAAAAAAGTATTGGAGGGATCCGAAGTTCAGGAATGCTTATAGTATTTGAAATACAACTCAATCCTAAAAGTTAAACAATTTTTATGTCTAGGAGAAGGGTTCACTAATTCCCTCCAAAGACAGGTAAATAAATAACTTATTTTTTTGTAGGAAAACACTTAGCTTTATCCCTCAATCCCGATAATCCCTATCCTCCACAAGAAATTAAGCACTTCTTACTATGAGCACAGCATGACACCTCGTTAAATCCTATAAAGCATTGCACAAACAAACTTTTAAATTCTCGAGTCTCATGTCACAAGCACCATAACTCCAAAGATGCAGCAAAGTCATCGGTATATCTAATTAGTAAAAAAAAAAGTTCCAGTTGATTTCTGGCAAAAATACTCTCTTTGGGGCCATTTCAATGCAACTGTCATACATAAAGTGACACTTCAAGGCTGCACAGACGAAATTGACTATCTCTTAATATGTTTTCATCGATGTAAGTCTACTTTCGTATGCAGCTAGGGTATGTCAATTACTGCCTCAACCATACTTTTGTTGCAGGGAGAGAGAGAGAGAGAGAGTTCTTCAACCTTCTAAGGGATTAGATGCACATATATAGAAGGCTAGTCATGTGCACCAAGCTTTGCAATGAATATGATATTGACAATATAATAACATAGTTGCATGATACTGTAGTCTTGGAGGCTATGTTTATAGAGAAATGAGATACATTCAACATCATACACTTCGCAGAATTAGTTTTCTACAAGAAAACAACCCAATCACTCTTGTTATTTAAGGACTGCAAGAAGGAAAATGTTCTGTAATTCGGACATCCACATAGTAATATAGATAACAAAATTGGTATACAGTTACAATGATGAACAAGAAACACCACTGCAGTTTCACATGAAAAATGCTTACAGTTTCATGTATAACCACAAATTTGCAAAGGTTGCTCAGTAGTAGAAAAGTACCCAATGCAGATTTGTCAAAAGATAATTGAATGAGGGTGAGACGAGAAGCAAAAAGAACCATGAGTAACCTTATACTATAGAGATTCTAGTTTATAAAACTTAAACCAACATTTACAAACCATATGGTAATTGATTGTTGGAAGGGGTTGGTCTCCTTGAAGTGATTGTTGAAGAGCCTCGATTTCTTTCTCTTCCTGATGACTACTGAGATCATAACATTTAATATTCAATATGAAAACAATTCTTGTTCATGAAAGAGAACTAAACTGAATGCAGCGACGTAATGAAATTAAGGGACACGTCATATGAAAATCGAAAGCCAATCGATAATCTTATATTTTTCCAGAGATCAACATATAAATCATTCATAATCACACACATGTAGCTTCAAGTCAAAGAAAAAGAAACTCCAATGATAAAAGATAAACTGAGGACTAACCGACTTCATTCCTGTCACTGGTACAAGAAAGGAATGAAGTCAGTTAGTCCTACTATTATGTTATCTGTCCATGCTTTCAAAGTGGAATGAACTCACTCTCTGTAGTCTGTACACTACATCTTCTTGATTATCATATATATAAATATATATGTATATGACCATGGCCATTACCATGACCATGAATTATGGGTCATGACCGAGACGAAGTTCCAAATCCACTTCATTTTCCATCTTTTCTTCTCCCCCATCTCTCTTCTTCCATTTTCTCTCCCCCATATTGGGGGAACCAATCTGCAGGCTCAAGTTCGGACTTGGACTCTCTTCATGCACGCTCAGTTGCTCCGACCTTGGAACAAGAAAATTGTAGCTAGAATCTGATGCTGGAAAATACATCATTTGCGTCCCCAAAACATCATAGTATCTTCCCTGATTGCTTAAAATTGGTGAGATAAAACCTGAAGTCATGTGATCTTCAGTGAATTTGTTCGAAAACGAAGTCGAAGACTTTTGGGTATGCTGCTTGGTGGCCTTGGCTTTATCTTTTCTGTGTATGTTCATGTGCCCTCCCAAGGCCTGAGCGTTTGTGAAGCCTCTCTTGCAAAAAGTACACTCGTAGGATCGGCCGATACCGGTGGTGTCATCGTTGAATTTCTCTGGAAGTTCGTTTTCTTCAGTTGAGGTTTCAGGATTTCGATGATTTTCAGCATTCATGTTCAATGGTATACTCTTGTTTCGAGGAATTTCTAGTACTGAACAACAAGAGCAAGGAATTTCCTAGTGGAAGCTAATGGATGATTGGAAATTAGGGTTAGCACAGAGAGAGAGAGTAGTCAATAAGGATATTGGCTTTACCTTAGTGTCTTCAGTGTATATATTGATCCAGACAATGTTTTTTGGAGTTGGCTTTTGGGTTTTTCCTTTTGGTCGGCTCTGAATGTATATTTCCTTCCAAATTAATTATTCTCTCTCTCTTTCGCTCTCGCTCTCGCTCTCGCTCTCGCTCTCGCTCTCTAACTATAGTGAATCATGATTTATTTACTTAATTATTTGGGTCTGTTCCATTTATTAATTTGGGAGTCTACTCTTCAGCTGTGGGTGTAATTTCTTCAATAGATTAAATTGTTCGTTTCGAGTATTTTACCTTTGTGAGCATATTTTGCATGTTTTCTCGAGGGTTTTGAGGTTTAAGTAATGTTATTGTGACCTAAAAATTTGATTTCATTTGTGCCAAGTAATAAAATCTCAATGAAGAAGTCCAACGGAATTTCATTGGACTATATCACTGCTACTAAAAATTTTTACCTGCCCGAAAGCAAACTATACTTAAATATGAGTTAGTTACAATTGAACATTCCAAGTGGCTGGTATGACACAAAAATAGTTGCATATGCACTTTGTTTCTGTGATGTGATAATGAACAAAATATTATCTTCTATCCAAAGTTTTCGTATGAGCTAGCCAAAGTAGTTCCATACGGCATGATACCTAGTTTAGTCACGCTTTAATTTTTGTCGCAAACAAACTCCCACTCTAGGAAATTTCCAAATATAACATTTGAGTTTCAACTGCTTTTCATTATGATGTAGTTATAATTCATAAATGTAGAACTATATGCACACAAGATATACACTTTGATTCTTGACATATGATTACGAATGTGACATACATGAGACAGGCACCTCTATGTTTAGGATTAGTAATTTAGGCATCGACAAATCGTTGAAAATCTTTTTCATAGGCATAATAGGCAGCAATTGTGAAGAAAAACCATGCCTTCTCTCTGTCCAGTGTGCACAGTTTTCTTCCTCCATTTTAATGCCTATGTTAACAAAATTGGAAAGAAAATCACTCGTGATCCTCTCTCTTTCTCATATGAGGGCCTTCTTCTTTGGGGCCATAGCATTATTGACTTGATCATTTAAGACCCTAATGTCCTATGCCCCTTGATACTCTCTCTCTCTCTCATATCTAATTAATGCAAGCTATGATCCACCTAAACAACTGGCTGTACTTCACAGTATATGTTCACAGAGAGAGAGAGACCTTCCGAAAGAGAGAGAGGAGAGAGAGACAGGTACAAAAAGAATGAGAAGATGTAACACATTGGTCATTAAAATGTGAACTCCATAAGATACCCATGTCTTGTAGTGTAGTAATTCACAACTGGTTTGGATTGAATTGAAGAGAGACGGCCAAAATAACGCGTTGAAACAGTTGAGATTATACCCTTGGACCATGTCTTACAATGATGTTAGTGCTAGAAAACTGGCCACTGTTATCTAGTTTTTTGCAAACATTATTAAGAATACGATAATAAAAATGTTGTGGACAAATGGCAGTAGGGCGTCAATGACAATAACATCACTGCTGCCCGTGCTGCTACTGCATCCACAACCAGTTCATACACAGCAGGAATTAACATTTTTCTAGTTTTTTAATCTTCAATCCTATCGATCCATGTTAGCCAGACCAGGATCAATTGACTACAGCTGCAGTAGGGTTATTTTTTTTATTTTTTTATTGGTATGAGCAGTAGTAATATTGATGTTATTTTGCCTCCTTATAGTTGTCTTTAGTGATTGTGCCTAATCCCTCCGGTTGAGAGTGAGTCTTGATGCCTTATTCTTAATTTGTTGTAGTACTTCTTATCGAAAGGCAAGTGATATCGCTAATCTTTGGAAAAGTTGAAGAGAATTGATTATCTTATAGCTCGGGTTGTGAGAATATATATATTTGAAGACTAGGTATGTTGAGTCTTTGAGTATCTCTCCGGAATATTGTTATAGACTATGCATATTTCAATTGATTCTTAGCTCACGGTATCTAGGTGTTACATCGATTTCGACTAAGAAATTGAGCTTACAGTTAGTAGACTGGGGGAAAAAATTTTTGGAAGTTCAATTTGACATCAAATTTTGAGAATTCCTAGTTACAATCAAGATTAATTTTATCATATCATTAACCTTCTTTGTTTAGCTAACTATTATCCGGACGATTTAGAACCTGCAATTAATCCACCCAAACAAAAGGTGTCCCTTGAAGGTGATCGAAAGAAAAAAAACTATAATTCAAGACCTCTAACTTTGTAAACGGGTTTTTTGGTCAAATTGCCAACCCATTGGTCGAAAATAAAAATTCTGAGTCATTATATCTTGAAGGTTTTATAAAGAAGGTTATTATATTACAAGATTACAATTACATTATAATTCTAACAAAAATGCAATAAGACGGCCATTTTCAAACCCTGTTAGGAATACAAGATTAAAAGTGCTGTGGACAAATGGAAGTAGGGTGTCAATGACAATAACATCACTGCTGCCAGTGCTATCTGCTTTCATTTCCAGTTCATGCACAGCAGGAGTTAAAATTTTGTGGTTTAATCTTCGATCCTGCCGAATCCATGTTATCTAGACCCGGTTATATTGACTGCATCTCAATTAAGATTCTTTTATGTGTCCGCCTTAGCAAGATTGATGTGTTATTCTTTTACGTATCCTGTCGGGTCTAAGTCGTGTTGGGTTAAAATTATCTCAACTCATATCTAATTCATTTAATAGTATATGACATAATTCATATCATATTGGATTTGTGTTGTGTATCAACTATGTTTAGCTAGTTCATGGAGTGTTTGGTTGAGTTTGTTAGAAAAAAAACTTGTTTCATGAGATATATTTCACCATTAAGTGGTTTTAATATGGTGTGTTAGTGGAAGAAAATGTGTGCTCGTAATCTATTAATGTAGTATGTTTGTGGATAAGCACTTTGTGTTAGTGAGATATTAGTGTTACTTCTCCGTGTAGTAGAGAAAGTGGTACCCTAAATTTGTAAGTGTTACAAGAGTTGGAGGAAGTAGTGATATGTTAATTTAAGATTAGGGGTTATGTTTAGCATCCATATAAATATAGTCGGTAATGTAGTAGAGTTGAGTGAAGAGTCTATTTTGAGTGCGATTGTAATCTACTTGAATGAAAATCATTTTAGTTTGAATGTACTTCAATTGAGCTAACTAAATGGTTTCATAGTCATCCGAATAATTCCAAGAAAGTAGTATTAGAGCAATTTTGTAGTTACAGTAATCTTCGATTCAATTCTAACAGGATTTATGTTGACCCATTTATTTAATGGGTCTAATAGCTCCATCCATTTTTCACTTGACTAACCCAAACTTGTTATTCTAAGTGAATTCCATGTTAAATTTGTAGGTTGTGCCTAGAAATGCTAGACCTAGTAAAGAGCTCTTCTCTGATATATAGAATTTGTTACGTGTGTCATTCTGGAATTGGGATGTGTTTTGAGTTTTGTTGTAATATCTTCGTTTTGGCAGAAAATAAAATTCATTTACCCACCAAAAATATTGATATTATTCTAGACATAGAATATGCATATTCCGATTGATTCTTTGCTGGCAGTATCAAGGTATTACATAGATTTCGACTTAGATTCTTGGGCTACCTATCAAGTATTCAGGCGATTTACCATCTACAATTAATCCACCCAAACCACAGTCTATGTGAAATTCTAAAGTCATTATGGCTTTAAGGTTTTATAAACAAAACGTTGAAGTTGCCTTAGATAGTACTACTACTACTACATACATACATACATATATATACATACATACATATATATATACATATATATATATATATATATATATATATTACAATCCGTACGTTTTTTCAACTTTATAGCTATATTACAACTATATCACAAGATTACAAACTATATTATAATTCTGATAATATTACAATGGTGTTAGTGCTGGAAGACTGCCACTCTCCTCTTATCTTTTTCAAGCTTTTCTCTAGGATTTGCAGTGGCAAGAGGCTCGTGTACTAGACCGCTTTTTAAAAAAAATACTAAATTAAAAGGGTTGTGGGCAAATGGAAGTAGGTCGACTGTGGAGTTCAAGTAAAACTATCCACGATATCGGAGGCCGTGACGATTGGTGTTTGGTGGTGGCAATGTTGAGGGATTGTGGTGAGTGGTGCTAGTGCTGGGTGCATGGTAGGTGCTTATATCGTCATCACCATATTATTTTTTTTGTGTATGCATTCAAAGGTATATTAGTCAATGTGACATAGATGATTACTTTTCAGTTAAGTGTGCTTTATTGATAAAAAATGAGCAATGCTATTAAGATCTTATTTATAATTAAAATGTATTATGATCATTGAATTAGCCATAGGGTCCTATTGAAGAATATTTTACACTATATATAACTAATTAATAGTCATATCACAAACCCTCAATTAGCGCTATTGTTTAAAAGAAAATCCACATATCACACCCTGTTATTTATTCAATTAGTGGGCCACTGGGTAACTAAACACACCAAATTAAACCTTACCAACAACAATTTGGTAACACCAACTCTACCTAAAAGTACAAAAATTCCACCTCCTCTAATTCAAAGATCCATAAACCAAGTAGAAAGTTCAAACAAAAAAGACAAAGATAAACTATTTGAAATTGTTGAGCTGTAGAAATTATTGTAACTTCAGAAACTCCAATTCCATCTCCAATATCAACTCCATTCTCAGTGTTGCAACAATTACTTGCATCAATTGTACGGTATTTATTTTTGATCCAATTTTTTAATACTTAATTTATTCTTTTAATTCAATTTTTATCTTCTAATAAAGTTTTTATTCTGTATAATTTTGTCAAGTACATCGAATGTTTGAGATTTCATGCGAGTCAAATGAGTCATTATTCTATGCTTGAATTAATTAATTAAAATTTTTATAAGACAATTAGTTTATTATTTACGATAAATTTAGGTTTTCTTTGTTAAAGAGCTTGATTTATCGTAAACTCCGAATACGATAAATGCTTGTAATCTACATGTGAATTCTTAGATTTATTTGTATAATTTATCGGTTATAACTTTTGATGTTTTCATATTATCACTACTGAATATTCCGATTGGAATCACTACTCAGCTGATTCCCAATTGAATTCAAAAACTGGATTATTAATAATTACTGCACGGAATTGAAAGGATATGCCTGATGTTTTAGCATTTAAAATTACCATTTTTTACTCAATCAATCTCTGTTCTTTTGAACAAAACCAATTTCAAACAATTTCAAAGTATTTTTATTTTTTATTTTTTTTGTTGTGTTGTAAATCTTTCACAAATTCCTGTAGTATGACCTCGGACTTCTATGTATTATATTACTTCGCGATAACCTGCTCTTAGGTGATCAATTATAAAATTTTAGCAAGTTTTTGACGCTTAATTAGGGAGGATTTAGTATTTTTTTTTTGATGATTTATTTAATTCCTCTGAACAATCTCACACAACTGACATGATGGCTAATGGAAATACAAGGAATAATCCTGATGATAGGAGTAATCATGATGGGAATGATGCCTATAATTTGAATGTCAATCAGAGTATAACTTTGCGTGAATATTTTCAACCTATACGACACACTGCACCTTTATGCACAATTTTTCCTCCATAGGCTACAAATTTTAATTTTAAACCTGACATTTTTGCATTACTTCCTAAATTTCATGGCATGGATTCTGATAATACTTACCTGCATATTCGAGACTTTGAGGAAGTATGTACCACCTTCCACAACTAGACCATGACTGAGAATACAGTCAGCTTAAAGCTTTTCCCCTTCTCATTGAAGGATAAGACTAAGACTTGACTGCATTCTCAAGTTTATCGTTATCTATTGAAGTGATTTGAAACAAGATTGATACTTTAGGATGTAATGTGAGAAATTTTATAATTGAGGGTATAAAATAAAATAAAAATAATAGTTCAAAAAGATAAAATATAATTTACTCCAATTTTTCTATTCAATGGTTACTCTCCTTTCTGCTTGCTTTTTGGTCTTTTGAATAAATGAAATGCGATATTCATATATACTTTTGGTAGAGTTCAATTTGTATCATAAACATTATTATGATAGACTTGATTTGTGTTGCTATTAGAAAACTATTATCAATAAATCTATTTTTTAGTCTTTCAAATTTGTTGTTTATAAGGTTTAATTTGGTGAGTTTATAAAACCCTTTAGAGCTGAGGGTAGGATGTGTTTTTTTTGTTCAGTATGATTCTATTCCGCAATAAAGAAGAAAGAGTGAATTTCTAAGAGGTCACCCGAAATCACTCGGGCTAAGCCCGTGGTGGTGGTATACAATGGAGAGTTTTTTTAAATCTAAAAACTTAAAACTACACTTTTATTTATTTATTTTGAGAATGATATAACTTATGGGTATGAAAGAGTTGGTCTCTTATAAGCCAACCAAAATCATGGTGGGTGTAGGATGTGGATGAAATTAAGGCTCTTGCTAGTGAATTAAGCTAGGAACATGGAAGTATAA